>OZ005743.1:52479905-52544905 GCA_963930735.1 Dioctria linearis | reverse complement strand
AATTAAAAATGTCTTCGGTGTTAGTAAATAAAAGTTTTTCAATAATTGAAAATTTGCGAAAAGATGTGATGGAGTGCTTAAAAAATTCAGTGAATAAAGACTATATTGTTAAAAAGTGCAATAGAAACATGCATAAATTTCAAGTTGCATTTCGGAAGTGCAATAAGAGTGCTAGGAAACGACATTTCGAGAGCTGTCTCGAGCAAATTAAATCATTGAGAGCACTGTTGAGAACTCCCCGTCGAGGTGGAGGAATTACTCGCGTAAGAAGAAGTGATTTTGTAAAGTGGGAGGAAGTAAAGACGGTGTTTGCAGACAGAATTCGACAAGGTGTTATTGCAAATTTAAAACATATCGATCCGAAGCTATTTATGCAAGACGCCGCCAAATTATTTACGCGTCGTGTTAAAAATACCTTAAAACATTATTTTAATATTAAAGTTTCTACGACGTTATGCGGTGAATTTATTAAACAAAGTGCTGACAATGAAAACATAAAAGACATTAAATATTTCCAAGCGAGAACTGCTCCAATTAGTGCAGATGATAACTTAGAGGAGTGGTTTAAATCAAACATTTTGGATCCAATACACACTCAGCTGGAAAAATTCCAGGAAAAAGACAGTGGCTGGGCACTGCACTCAATAATACATCTAGCAGTACACATCAACAAGTTTGAACAGCTCCGAGGATCTTCGTATATACCTCTACCAAAAGAGATTGCATCAAAGAAAGCTTGCATTAATTTGAAAAATAATGATGAAGCATGCTTCGCATGGGCCGTAACATCAGCGCTATATCCTGCAGCAGGAAATGTTAACTCCGCTAGGACCTCATCATATCCACATTATTCAACTGTACTTAATTTAACTGGAATAACATTTCCCATGACACTTAAGCAAATTACACAATTTGAAGGCCAGAACGATTTATCAATAAACGTATTCATCCTAGAGAAAGAGCGTTTCTTCACCACAGTTCCAGTTAGACTTACGAAACACAGGATGGAGCGACATGTAAATCTCTTAATGCTACAAGATGACTATGACCATGCTGATGATCATTTGGATGACGATGATGGTGATGGCAGATATCATTTCTGCTGGATCAAAGATCTTTCTCGACTCATATCGAAACAAACTTCAAAACATGATGGTAGAAAGTATATATGTGAGAGATGTTTGCTCTACTTTTACTCTGAAGAAAAATTAGCATCACACACTCCCGAATGCGAGAAACAAAACGATTGTAGGATTATGTTTCCCTCAGAGGAAAAGAAATGGCTGGAATATAAGAATTATAACCATAAGAATCCCATCCCGTTTTGTGTGTATGCAGATCTTGAATCAATATTGAAGCCGATTCAGGGAAACGATCAAAATACACAGCGAATCCAGGAACATGAAGTTCATAGCATAGGATTCTATTTCCACTGCAAACATGATGCTAAGCTCTCATATTACAGAGCATATAGAGGCAAAGACTGTCAAAAATGGTTTGCATTAGAATTGCAAAAGATTGCATCCATAGCTACACAGGAGAAGCTGAACATCAGGCCAATGCAACCCCTGACTAAAGAGGAACGACGATCGCATATGGAAAGCATTTGCTGCCATATATGTGAAAAAACGTTTGCAGCCGATGAGGAACGAGTCCGGGATCATTGCCACTTAACAGGAAAATACCGAGGGCCAGCGCACAATGCATGCAATCTGATGTACCAAGATTGCTCCTTAGTTCCAGTCATTTTTCACAATTTATCTGGATATGATGCTCACTTCATTATTAAGGATATAGCTACATCTTTCCCAGGAAAAGTTGATCTCTTACCAATAAACAAGGAAAGATATATCTCGTTCACCAAGCACATGGACGGCAGCTACATAAAATTCAGATTCATCGATTCCTTCCGTTTTATGGCTGAATCTTTAGATAAGCTATCATCATTGCTGCCGATGGATAAATTAAACATTACAAGATCAGTATGGCAGGGATTGGATGATGACACTATCAAACTTCTTACACGCAAGGTGGTCTTCCCATATGATTTTATTGATGACTGGGATAAATTGGATTTCCGGAACTTGCCAACACCGGAAGCGTTCTACAATAAACTGACTGACAGTGCTATATCTCCTGAGGACTACAATCATGCTGAAGAGGTCTGGCAAAAATTTGAAATACAAACACTTGGTGAATATTCAGATCTATACCTTAAGACTGATGTTCTCCTATTGGTCGATGTGTTTGAGAACTTTCGAGAAGTGTGCATGAAGACATACAATTTAGATCCAGCACATTATTACACCATGCCAGGCCTAACATGGGATGCTATGCTAAAATACACTAATGTGAAATTAGAGCTGTTAACCGACGTAGATATACTGCTATTCATAGAGAGAGGCATTCGAGGTGGTATAAGTCAATGTTCGAACAGATATAGTAAAGCAAATAACAAATATATCGATGATTTTAAGCCTGAGGAGAAAGAGAAATACTTGATGTATTATGATGTCAATAACCTTTATGGATGGGCCATGTCACAACATTTACCAACTGGAGCATTCAAATGGGTTGATGCTCCCAATATTGACGTTTCTGAAATTCCTGATGATTCTCCAACTGGATACATATTCGAAGTCGACTTGGATTATCCTCAACATCTGCATGATAAGCATAAGGACTTACCGTTTTGCTCTGAGCATGCAGCACCACCTGGAGCAAAATTAGAAAAGCTTCTGACAACATTACATCCAAAAATTAAATATGTTATACACTATCGAAACTTGAAGCAATGCTTATCACATGGACTCATCCTGAAAAAAGTGCACCGGGTACTTCAATTCGACCAATCAGCTTGGCTTAAACCATATATTGACTTAAATACCACCAAACGGATGCAGGCTACAAGCGATCATGAGAAGGACAGCTATAAGAAGATGAATAATGCAGCTTTTGGTAAGACCATGGAAAATGTACGCAAGTATAGCGATATCAAGCTTTGCATGAAGTGGGAAGGTCGCTATGGTGCAAAAGCTCGGATTGCGGCACCCAACTTCCACAGTGCAACGATATTTGATGAGAATTTAGTTGCTGTGGAATTAAGGCGACTCAAAATCTTATTCAATAAGCCTGTCTATATTGGAATGGCAGTTATGGAAATTTCAAAGATATGCCTCTACGATTTCCATTACAGTTTTATGCAGCGTCAATTTGGAGATAAATGTAAAGTCATGTATACAGATACATATTCTCTAATATATGAACTTGAAGAGAAAAATGCATATGAGTTTATGGCTGAAAATATAAACAAATTTGATACAAGTGATTACCCAGAAGATAATGAATTCAATTTACCGCTCATGAATAAAAAGATTCCTGGGCTAATGAAGGATGAGCTGAATGGGAAAATCATGAGCGAATTTGTAGGCTTGCGCTCAAAAATGTACAGTCTGCGTATAAACGCTGGTAAAACTGTAAAAAAAGCGAAAGGAGTAAAGGCTAATGTAGTCCAGAGGCATATCAATTTCGAAGACTACGTCGAATGCTTAAATAACAAGCGAATATTAACTGCTAATCAGAGCTCCATACGATCCCATAACCATAGCGTGTACACTGTCAGTCAAAAGAAGATCGCATTGAGTCCTTATGATAATAAGCGACATATTATGAGCGGAACGACGGATACTCTACCATGGGGGCATTACTCCATTCAATCAGAACAGCAAGGAGCAGACGCAGAAAACATATAATCTAAGGCTAGTCTAAGATATGTATTGTAAATAAAAATTGTATTATAGCTAAAATACCATTTAATGAAATAGTTTGTTTTAATTGTAGGTATTATAGTATAAGATATACATTATTGTAAAATAAAGAAAGTGTTATTACAGTTATAGGGAAACCGATTAAAGGAATTGAATGATACACTAAGAATTAAATGTTAATATTTTTCAATTTATAATAAATAAATAATGATATTTTATATATGGTATTCTTTTTATTCAATTTCCCTACTAAGTCCACAGCTCCCGAATAATATTTGCCCACTACAGCGAGCTCCTAATCGGACGGTTGAGCGTTTTACCTAGAATGTTAGGACGGCTTGAGAAAAAACATTTACACGTGGGCTCGACCTTGACCCCCGGCATCACCTTTGAAACCGGAAGGGCGTCTGACCCTTGACCTTCATCCGGAAGTGTATTATATATAAGTGTATAATCAAGCACATCACAGGGAACTCCGATTTGGCTGATGATGAGGATTCCGTCTGTCGATCAGACCAGTTTGAAAAGCTGTTAATCTGTTATCTGGCCTATTGAAAAGCTGTTAAGCTGTTATCAGACCTGTTGGAAAAGCTGTTAAGCTGTTATCAGACCTGTTCTAAAAGCTGTTAAGCTGTTATCAGACCTGTTCGAAAACCTGTTTAGCTGTTATCAGACCTGTTTAAAAGCTGTGAGGCTGTTATCAGAGCTGTTTGAAAAGCTGTTAAGCTGTTACTTAACCTGTTTAAAAGCTGTTAAGCTGTTATCAGACCTATTCGAAAAGCTGTTAAGCTATTATCAGACCTGTTCTAAAAGCTGTTAAGCTGTTATCAGACCTGTTGGAAAAGCTGTTTAGCTGTTATCAGACCTGTTTAAAAGCTGTTAAGCTGTTATCAGAGCTGTTTGAAAAGCTGTTAAGCTGTTATTTAACCTGTTTAAAAGCTGTTAAGCTGTTATCAGACCTGTTCGAAAACCTGTTAAGCTGTTATCAGACCTGTTCGAAAAGCTGTTAAGCTGTTATCAGACCTGTTCGAAAAGCTGTTTAGCTGTTATCAGACCTGTTTAAAAGCTGTTAAGCTGTTATCAGAACTGTTTGAAAAGCTGTTAAGCTGTTATTTAACCTGTTTAAAAGCTGTTAAGCTGTTATCAGACCTGTTCGAAAACCTGTTAAGCTGTTATCAGACCTGTTCGAAAAGCTGTTTAGCTGTTATCTGACCTGTTTAAAAGCTGTTAAGCTGTTATCAGAGCTGTTTGAAAAGCTGTTAAGCTGTTATCTGACCTGTTTGAAAAGCTGTTAAGCTGTTATCAGACCTGTTTAAAAGCTGTTAGGCTGTTATCAGAGCTGTTTGAAAAGCTGTTAAGCTGTTACTTAACCTGTTTAAAAGCTGTTAAGCTGTTATCAGACCTATTCGAAAAGCTGTTAAGCTATTATCAGACCTGTTCTAAAAGCTGTTAAGCTGTTATCAGACCTGTTGGAAAAGCTGTTTAGCTGTTATCAGACCTGTTTAAAAGCTGTTAAGCTGTTATCAGAGCTGTTTGAAAAGCTGTTAAGCTGTTATTTAACCTGTTTAAAAGCTGTTAAGCTGTTATCAGACCTGTTCGAAAACCTGTTAAGCTGTTATCAGACCTGTTCGAAAAGCTGTTAAGCTGTTATCAGACCTGTTCGAAAAGCTGTTTAGCTGTTATCAGACCTGTTTAAAAGCTGTTAAGCTGTTATCAGAATTGTTTGAAAAGCTGTTAAGCTGTTATTTAACCTGTTTAAAAGCTGTTAAGCTGTTATCAGACCTGTTCGATAACCTGTTAAGCTGTTATCAGACCTGTTCGAAAAGCTGTTTAGCTGTTATCTGACCTGTTTAAAAGCTGTTAAGCTATTATCAGAGCTGTTTGAAAAGCTGTTAAGCTGTTATCTGACCTGTTTGAAAAGCTGTTAAGCTGTTATCAGACCTGTTCGAAAAGCTGTTTAGCTGTTATCTGACCTGTTTAAAAGCTGTTAAGCGGTTATCAGACCTGTTTTAAAAAGCAATATGGAATCCTCTGTGATGTGCTTGATTATACACTTATATATATATAATACACTTCCGCGCTTCCGGTTTCAAAGGTGATGCCGGGGGTCAAGGTCGAGCCCACGTGTAAATGTTTTTTCTCAAGCCGTCCTAACATTCTAGGTAAAACGCTCAACCGTCCGATTAGGAGCTCGCTGTAGTGGGCAAATATTATTCGGGAGCTGTGGACTTAGTAGGGAAATTGAATAAAAAGAATACCATATATAAAATATCATTATTTATTTATTATAAATTGAAAAATATTAACATTTAATTCTTAGTGTATCATTCAATTCCTTTAATCGGTTTCCCTATAACTGTAATAACACTTTCTTTATTTTACAATAATGTATATCTTATACTATAATACCTACAATTAAAACAAACTATTTCATTAAATGGTATTTTAGCTATAATACAATTTTCATTTACAATACATATCTTAGACTAGCCATAGATTCTATGTTTTCTGCGTCTGCTCCTTGCTGTTCTGATTGAATAGAGTAATGCCCCCATGGTAGAGTATCCGTCGTTCCGCTCATAATATGTCGCTTATTATCATAAGGACTCAATGCGATCTTCTTTTGACTGACAGTGTACACGCTATGGTTATGGGATCGTATGGAGCTTTGATTAGCAGTTAATATTCGCTTGTTATTTAAGCATTCGACGTAGTCTTCGAAATTGATATGCCTCTGGACTACATTAGCCTTTACTCCTTTCGCTTTTTTTACAGTTTTACCAGCGTTTATACGCAGACTGTACATTTTTGAGCAAGCCTACAAATTCGCTCATGATTTTCCCATTCAGCTCATCCTTCATTAGCCCAGGAATCTTTTTATTCATGAGCGGTAAATTGAATTCATTATCTTCTGGGTAATCACTTGTATCAAATTTGTTTATATTTTCAGCCATAAACTCATATGCATTTTTCTCTTCAAGTTCATATATTAGAGAATATGTATCTGTATACATGACTTTACATTTATCTCCAAATTGACGCTGCATAAAACTGTAATGGAAATCGTAGAGGCATATCTTTGAAATTTCCATAACTGCCATTCCAATATAGACAGGCTTATTGAATAAGATTTTGAGTCGCCTTAATTCCACAGCAACTAAATTCTCATCAAATTGTGGAAGTTGGGTGCCGCAATCCGAGCTTTTGCACCATAGCGACCTTCCCACTTCATGCAAAGCTTGATATCGCTATACTTGCGTACATTTTCCATGGTCTTACCAAAAGCTGCATTATTCATCTTCTTATAGCTGTCCTTCTCATGATCGCTTGTAGCCTGCATCCGTTTGGTGGTATTTAAGTCAATATATGGTTTAAGCCAAGCTGATTGGTCGAATTGAAGTACCCGGTGCACTTTTTTCAGGATGAGTCCATGTGATAAGCATTGCTTCAAGTTTCGATAGTGTATAACATATTTAATTTTTGGATGTAATGTTGTCAGAAGCTTTCCTAATTTTGCTCCAGGTGGTGCTGCATGCTCAGAGCAAAACGGTAAGTCCTTATGCTTATCATGCAGATGTTGAGGATAATCCAAGTCGACTTCGAATATGTATCCAGTTGGGGAATCATCAGGAATTTCAGAAACGTCAATATTGGGAGCATCAACCCATTTGAATCCTCCAGTTGGTAAATGTTGTGACATGGCCCATCCATAAAGGTTATTGACATCATAATACATCAAGTATTTCTCTTTCTCCTCAGGCTTAAAATCATCGATATATTTGTTATTTGCTTTACTATATCTGTTCGAACATTGACTTATACCACCTCGAATGCCTCTCTCTATGAATAGCAGTATATCTACGTCGGTTAACAGCTCTAATTTCACATTAGTGTATTTTAGCATAGCATCCCATGTTAGGCCTGGCATGGTGTAATAATGTGCTGGATCTAAATTGTATGTCTTCATGCACACTTCTCGAAAGTTCTCAAACACATCGATCAATAGGAGAACATCAGTCTTAAGGTATAGATCTGAATATTCACCAAGTGTTTGTATTTCAAATTTTTGCCAGACCTCTTCAGCATGATTGTAGTCCTCAGGAGATATAGCACTGTCAGTCAGTTTATTGTAGAACGCTTCCGGTGTTGGCAAGTTCCGGAAATCCAATTTATCCCAGTCATCAATAAAATCATATGGGAAGACCACCTTGCGTGTAAGAAGTTTGATAGTGTCATCATCCAATCCCTGCCATACTGATCTTGTAATGTTTAATTTATCCATCGGCAGCAATGATGATAGCTTATCTAAAGATTCAGCCATAAAACGGAAGGAATCGATGAATCTGAATTTTATGTAGCTGCCGTCCATGTGCTTGGTGAACGAGATATATCTTTCCTTGTTTATTGGTAAGAGATCAACTTTTCCTGGGAAAGATGTAGCTATATCCTTAATAATGAAGTGAGCATCATATCCAGATAAATTGTGAAAAATGACTGGAACTAAGGAGCAATCTTGGTACATCAGATTGCATGCATTGTGCGCTGGCCCTCGGTATTTTCCTGTTAAGTGGCAATGATCCCGGACTCGTTCCTCATCGGCTGCAAACGTTTTTTCACATATATGGCAGCAAATGCTTTCCATATGCGATCGTCGTTCCTCTTTAGTCAGGGGTTGCATTGGCCTGATGTTCAGCTTCTCCTGTGTAGCTATGGATGCAATCTTTTGCAATTCTAATGCAAAACATTTTTGACAGTCTTTGCCTCTATATGCTCTGTAATAGGAGAGCTTAGCATCATGTTTGCAGTGGAAATAGAATCCTATGCTATGAACTTCATGTTCCTGGATTCGCTGTGTATTTTGATCGTTTCCCTGAATCGGCTTCAATATTGATTCAAGATCTGCATACACACAAAACGGGATGGGATTCTTATGGTTATAATTCTTATATTCCAGCCATTTCTTTTCCTCTGAGGGAAACATAATCCTACAATCGTTTTGTTTCTCGCATTCGGGAGTGTGTGATGCTAATTTTTCTTCAGAGTAAAAGTAGAGCAAACATCTCTCACATATATACTTTCTACCATCATGTTTTGAAGTTTGTTTCGATATGAGTCGAGAAAGATCTTTGATCCAGCAGAAATGATATCTGCCATCACCATCATCGTCATCCATATGATCATCAGCATGGTCATAGTCATCTTGTAGCATTAAGAGATTTACATGTCGCTCCATCCTGTGTTTCGTAAGTCTAACTGGAACTTTGGTGAAGAAACGCTCTTTCTCTAGGATGAATACGTTTATTGATAAATCGTTCTGGCCTTCAAATTGCGTAATTTGCTTAAGTGTCATGGGAAATGTTATTCCAGTTAAATTAAGTACAGTTGAATAATGTGGATATGATGAGGTCCTAGCGGAGTTAACATTTCCTGCTGCAGGATATAGCGCTGATGTTACGGTCCATGCGAAGCATGCTTCATCATTATTTTTCAAATTAATGCAAGCTTTCTTTGATGCAATCTCTTTTGGTAGAGGTATATACGAAGATCCTCGGAGCTGTTCAAACTTGTTGATGTGTACTGCTAGATGTATTATTGAGTGCAGTGCCCAGCCACTGTCTTTTTCCTGGAATTTTTCCAGCTGAGTGTGTATTGGATCCAAAATGTTTGATTTAAACCACTCCTCTAAGCTATCATCTGCACTAATTGGAGCAGTTCTCGCTTGGAAATATTTAATGTCTTTTATGTTTTCATTGTCAGCACTTTGTTTAATAAATTCACCGCATAACGTCGTAGAAACTTTAATATTAAAATAATGTTTTGAGGTATTTTTAACACGACGCGTAAATAATTTGGCGGCGTCTTGCATAAATAGCTTCGGATCGATATGTTTTAAATTTGCAATAACACCTTGTCGAATTCTGTCTGCAAACGCCGTCTTTACTTCCTCCCACTTTACAAAATCACTTCTTCTTACGCGAGTAATTCCTCCACCTCGACGGGGAGTTCTCAATAGTGCTCTCAATGATTTAATTTGCTCGAGACAGCTCTCGAAATGTCGTTTCCTAGCACTCTTATTGCACTTCCGAAATGCAACTTGAAATTTATGCATGTTTCTATTGCACTTTTTAACAATATAGTCTTTATTCACTGAATTTTTTAAGCACTCCATCACATCTTTTCGCAAATTTTCAATTATTGAAAAACTTTTATTTACTAACACCGAAGACATTTTTAATTTTTTTATATTTTAAACTAACACTGAGACTTAATGAAACTGAATGATGGCTCCTAGCGGTTTGCTTGCGCTTTTATAGGAACACCTCGCTGTTTACTTTATACGAATTTGTTTACAGGAAGTGAAGTGGTATCAAATTACGTGAGGATGGCTCATTCGATTAAATCTGTTTACACAGGTGTGCATAACTTATTCAGCGAATTTGTTTACAGCGGTGTTATCAAATTACATGAGGATGACTCATTCAATTGAATTTGTTTACACAGGTGTGCATGACTCATTCAGCGAATTTGTTTACAGGAAGTGAAGTGATATCAAATTACGTGAGGATGGCTCATTCGATTAAATTTGTTTACACAGGTGTGCATGACTCATTCAGCTTAAATGCGAATTTGTTAACAGGAAGTGGGGTGATAACAAATTACATGAGGATGACTTTATTCGGATTGGTTACAACAGGATTAAACTTGTTTTGGGAGATTGCCTATAAATTGGTATCAAATTACCAGCCACCTGTCCACCGAGGCTTTAATTTCCACTACTTCTTACAAGCAGCCGTGATCTATTTTTAGATATCATGATCACTCTCGGCTTTTTAATCCGCAGTTGTTTTTTTTCAGCAAAAGAAATTTTCAATTATAACTACTCATCTAAGACAACATATCAGTTGTTGTTTTTTTTCAGCTATTGAGAATCTTTCATAAATTTGTTTACTTTACTCGGCTCTGTGAGAATTTTGTTTACATTATTCGACTGCGAATTTGTTTACATTATTCGGCTGTACGAATAAATGAATAAAACTAGCAGCATTACACCCGAAGATCAAAAATTAGGCTATTTCATACCTAGGTCATCATATCTACCTACGTTAGTTGTTGTTGTTGTTAATTTAATAACATGGTACTGAATATCGCCTGGTAGAAAATCTTTTAGTATGACGTTGTGCGTGTGTGTGTGTGTCTGTGTGTGTGTGTGTGTGTGTGTGTGTGTGTGTGTGTGTGTGTGTGTGTGTGTGTGTGTGTGTGTGTGTGTGTGTGTGTGTGTGTGTGTGTGTGTGTGTGTGTGTGTGTGTGTGTGTGTGTGTGTGTGTGTGTGTGTGTGTGTGTGTGTGTGTGTGTGTGTGTGTGTGTGTGTGTGTGTGTGTGTGTGTGTGTGTGTGTGTGTGTGTGTGTGTGTGTGTGTGTGTGTGTGTGTGTGTGTGTGTGTGTGTGTGTGTGTGTGTGTGTGTGTGTGTGTGTGTGTGTGTGTGTGTGTGTGTGTGTGTGTGTGTGTGTGTGTGTGTGTGTGTGTGTGTGTGTGTGTGTGTGTGTGTGTGTGTGTGTGTGTGTGTGTGTGTGTGTGTGTGTGTGTGTGTGTGTGTGTGTGTGTGTGTGTGTGTGTGTGTGTGTGTGTGTGTGTGTGTGTGTGTGTGTGTGTGTGTGTGTGTGTGTGTGTGTGTGTGTGTGTGTGTGTGTGTGTGTGTGTGTGTGTGTGTGTGAGTGTGTGTGTGTGTGTGTGTGTGTGTGTGTGTGTGTGTGTGTGTGTGTGTGTGTGTGTGTGTGTGTGTGTGTGTGTGTGTGCGTGTGTGTGTGTGTGTGTGTGAGAAGGTCAATGACATCAGAGTCAGGGGTCAAAGGTCAAGGGTCAAAGGTCAAGGGTCGGTGACGTAGCGGTTTGAAGACGGACATATCCAAGTCAACATACCTACCAGTACCCAGACACAGGAGGGGGCACCTCAAGGTCAAATTTTAGCCTCCAAGACCAGATCAAACTTAACCAGCAACCTCCACTTTGATATCATCCCCTGGTCAGCCAGACGGTAGGAAGGAATTCCCCCAGGCAGGCCCTGTGACGTAGACCAGTAGACGGAATCCCCCAGGGGCCCAGAGCCTCGGTCCAGAGCCATCAAAATAGTTGGAATTTTCCGGACACTTTTTGTATGGAAAAAGTGTCCCAGAACTGTCATAGCTACACTACTTAATTCTAGTAGTTTATAAGGTGACAAAAACTAATTCCGATCTTCTTCTTCTTTTCAGAAATAAAGAGACGGACCACGTTTTTTTTCTGAACTACTTTTTTATTATTATTGAATTGTTTTTATATACTCTGAATTGTCAATTTAAATTTCTAGTTTTAAGCTTTTCTTTTGAATTTAATGAATTTGTGATATTAGGCTAAGTATATGAATTATTGAAATAAAATTTTATATTTGAAGTTGAAAAACGACTGAGTTATCTTTTCAAAAACCGGCATCTCTCCCTTATTGTTTGAGACCAGCTCTCACACTTCTTCTGTATTGCAATTAGTTAGTAGGTAAACTATGCGGTTTCTGGACCAAGTGCATGTGTACATATTCGACCTTGAGTGGGTGGTTTTGGGTGGGTGGTGCAATGTGTGGGAAGATATGAAAATATGATTACCTACATGCACAACTTTTAGCCTAGAATAATGCACTATATAAGGTAGAGGTAATTACATGAATTTATCAGTATTAGATAAAATTCACCTGAAGTTACATCTGATCAGAGGGGAAAAAATGTATCAGCACCAAAGGATAAATAACGTTTTGAGCAGTGTCAACGCGTGTGGTTATAAAGAAATATTGAAGGTAAAGGATATGGAGGTTAATAAAGCATACAAGATAATAAAGGCGCGGAGAAGTTCAACCCAGTATGGTCAAAGGATTTTATTGGAACTGGAGTCGAATATTATTTACCTACCACAGCATTTCGATATTTTAGCTGATGAGGTTCTTGAGGATATCAACAAAGAAGGAAGTTTCTACATAGTTAATGGAGGTGAAATAGGAAAATCTTTCAATCTGAGGATTTCACATCAAGCTGAATTGAATGAGCCTACAAATTTTTATAATCTAACATATTAAAAATGTATTTTATAAAAACAAAAAAATTAATAAAAACTTAATTGAGTCATAATATGGGTGTTTTCTTTTTAACTCAGAAATAGGTGTGGGGTGATTTTTCGTAAAAAACCGGTGGCGCGACTTCTTTGAAGTTGGTGCAGGTGCATGCGCGGTTTTGCACAAAATAAATAAATGTGTGAGGGGGTACAAAGAGAACCGTCGGATTGGACGGCTTCTTTGAAGTTGAGGCTTTATGCAAACATTTTTGGTATAAAATGGGGGGGCACTTAATGTGTGAATTATCAAAGTTTCTGATAATATCTACGTAGAAGGTTATTTGTGCATTCGTTGGTACAAATACTAATTACCAAAGTTCGTGATAATACCTAAAGCAGAAGCTAACATTTTAATCTGATATTGGTGCGAGTTTTTAGATTTGTGGAACAATGGCTTCAATTACAAAGAACGTAGTGAATATGGTTGAAGAAATTAAAATTGCCTTCAGGAATTTATGTAAGTGGTCGTCCAGAGGAAATCAATGACGTTCTTAAAAAATGTGTATTATTTATTCGGCGATCGCGTTCTGTGTTAGGGATGAGTTCCAGTGTGGGGACTAAAAGGTGTCTTCAAAGATGTTTATTTGATTTTGATTTTTTAAGCATGTTTTATTTGATTTATTTGAAGTATTATAGAACTCAAAGGATTTAAGGTAAATCTCTAGAAAATCTCGTGTCGTTTGGGAGGATGTAGAAGAAGTAGTTATTTTAATTCATAAGGACCCCAAAATATTTTTAGAAGATGCTCAAGATTTATTTTCACCGCGAATTCAAAACATTTTAAAGAAGTATAACACACTTAAAATTAATACTACTTTCTGTGGAGAGTTTAAAATTACTCGAAAGGATGATGATGTATTTGAATTTAAATATTTTAATACAAAGAATGTGGTAATAGATCGTAGCACAGATTTAAAACAATGATTTTTTGAAAATATTCAACAGAATATATTAGTTCAACTAGAAGAATTTCGAGAGCGTGATAGTGAATGGGCTTTATCAAGTATTATTAATTTAGCTGTGAATATTAATAAGTACGAACCCTTTCGAGGGTCATCATATATCGACTTACCACCTGAAATAAAGTGTAAACATGCGTGCATTAACATTAATAATGAGGATTCTGCATACCTTGCATGGACTATAGTTTCAGCACTTTACCCAGCCGAACATCATACAAATAGAGTATCAAGTTATCCACATTACAGCGAGATTTTGAATTTGAATGGAATTGGTTTACCTCCTGAATTAAATGAAATAACTAAATTTGAAAAGTTAAATGCTATATCCATAAACATATTTGCTTTGGAAAAAAGAAAAAAACAACTTCACACAGTTCCAGTTCGTCTTACAAAAAACCGGCAAGATAAACACGTTAATTTATTATTAACTCAGAATTAATATGACGATGATGATGATCATGATGATGATCATGATGATGGTGATGAAAATGGGGAGGAGGAGGATTCTAACTTTGAAATTAAATACCATTATTGTTGGATTAAAGGCTTGTCACGCCTAGTTTCCCGTCAACTCTCTAAAACACATAGAAAACAGTATAATTGCGATAGGTGCCTTCATTACTTCTATTCAGAAGAAAAACTAGCTGCACATGTTGATGACTGCGCGAAAATGAATGAGTGCAAAATTCTCTTGCCAAAGAATACAATAAATGGTTGAAATTTAAAAATTTTAATTTTAAGGAAAGCGCACCTTTCTTAATATATGCTGATTTGGAATGTTTGTTGAAACCTGTTTCTAATGATGAATTGGGGAAAACAACAAGATACCAAAAACATGAGGTCTACAGTGTCGGATATTATTTCAACTGTTCTTTTAATAGCAGCCTGAGTGTCTTTCGTTCTTATAGAGGTGCTGATTGTCAGCATTGGTTCGTAGACGAACTACAACATATTCTGAGAAAGGCAGAGGACATATTTTCAGAGATTAAACCCCTCATTAGGGTAACTGAAGATGAGAAAGTGCAATTTACACAAGACAAATATTGTCATATTTGTGAACAACCTTTTGCAATTGGAATAAAACGTGTACGAGATCATTGCCATCTAACTGGAAAATATAGAGGTCCAGCTCATGAAGAATGTAATCTTAATTATCAAGATACACATATAATTCCGGTAGTATTCCACAATTTGAGCGGTTATGACGCTCACTTTGTAATAAAGGAACTTGCAACTGCATTTGAAGGCAGAGTGGATCTTTTGCCAATTAATAAAGAACGATATATATCATTTACAAAGAATGTTAGATAGAGTGAAATTAAATTCCGTTTTATTGATTCATTCAAATTTATGGCATCATCTTTAGATAAACTGGTGTCATATTTACCTAAAGAACACTTGCTTATAACAAAAAAGGAGTGGGACCATTTGAATTCTTCAGAATTTGAGCTAGTGACGAGAAAAGGTGTATTTCCTTATGATTACACTAGCGACTTGGAAAAATTGGATGAGGTAACATTACCACCTCGGGAAGCGTTTTATAACCGATTAAATGAATCTGATATTTATCATGATGATTACCTACATGCACAAACTGTGTGGAAGACATTTCGCATACAAACTTTTGGTGAATATTCAGATTTGTATTTAAAGATCGATGTTCTACTTTTAGCTGACGTTTTTGAGAATATTAGAAAGGTATGTGCAAAAACATATGGTTTGGATCCTGCGCACTATTTTACTCTACCAGGATTAACATGGGATGCTATGCTGAATTACACCAAAATAGAGCTGGAGTTATTAACTGATATCGACATGGTTATATTCATAGAACGAGGAATTCGAGGTGGAATAAGTCAGTGCTCAAATCCATATAGCAAAGGGAATAATAGCTATATGATAAACTATAACGATCGAATATCTCATGTACCTACTTTGCTGTTAATAATTTATATGGTTGGGCAATGTCCCAGTATCTTCCAACACATGATTTCAAATGGGTGAATACAGATATAGAAATTACTCATGTATCGGATGAATCACCATTAGGTTACATATTAGAAGTCGATCCACAACATCTGCATGATAAACATTCAGATTTACCATTTTGTTCAACACATGAAGCACCTGTAGGATCTAACGAACAAAAACTGATGACTACATTATTTAATAAAGAAACGTATGTTATTCATTATAAAAATCTGAAGCAGTGCATAGCTCATGGACTTATTTTGAAAAAAGTACATCGAGTTCTTCAATTGAATCAGTCTCCGTGGTTAAAGAAATGGAAATGGATCACTTTTAGGGTTTAGTAGGCGACAGCTGGAACCTATAAAATTACATGTGTCAGATTTACCAGTTAATATAATTAAAGTTAATACAATAAAAGTAGAATGTAATATAATAAGTGGATCATTCATGAACGATACACGAGTACATACACTACACGAATTCTCTCCAAAGGTGGGGCCTGGTTAAAAGATTGTTGAGTTACCAAAGAACGTCATTTATTTACCGCTAACCACTTGAAGAATTACTTCCATCAGCTTAAAGCTACTTGATCAGGACGGTGATTTAATAAATTTTAGGGGTGAAACAATAACAGCTCAGTTACATCTTAAACCACAACATGATATTGTATAATAAGGATAAATTACGTACGTTAGCTGCCATCAACAACAGTTCTTCTGCAACTCTCATCGAATTTAGACCTCAAAGAGAAAAACGGTTCAAACTTACCCCACAAAATAAGAAATACTTGAGTACTTTAGGATTTATCATAAAAGACAAGCAATGAGTGAAGTTTTGAGTATAAAGGATGCTGTAAGTTATGATAATAGGGTCGCAAAAATTGAATCTCATAGTTACTCACCCTTCACGAACTCTTTCAAAAACAATGATGAAATACGTATAGCTATTCAGCTATTCAAGATATCTATGTACTTCCAAGCGAAAGTTTTATTTATATTGAAGGAAATTGGAATGCACTCCCTAGGGTGGCTGACAAAATTTTGGATGTAAAATTAACTAATAATGCGATGGCATTTTTATTCGAGGAGATCCGGTATGAAATAAATGGAGTACAAATTGGTCGCAATAAAAATGTTGGTCTTACCTCAACGATAAAGAATAAGCTTTCTTTAAACGAAAGTGAAAGTAAAATGCTTCTAAGTTCAGGATGGTCTCTCACCAATATAACTCTTAACTCAGAAGGAAACTTTAATTTTTGTATACCACTAAAATATCTTCTCGGATTTGCTGAAGACTATAAGGAAATAGTTATTAATGCAGAACATGAACTAGTTTTGATTCGTTCTAGAACGGACCTAAATGCAATTTATGCTAAAGATTGTGATGGCTCAGTAAATATACTTAAATTACAATGGCATCTGCCACATGTTACTGTAGCTGATATGGAAAAGTTGTCTCTATTGAAAATTACTGAAAGCAATCACCCAATTGAAATGGTATTTCGAAGTTGGGATTTGTATGAATATCCATCACCACCACAGTCCACCCGCCATACATGGACTGTTAAAACAGTTAATCAACTAGAAAAACCAAGATATGTGATTTTTGCTTTACAAACTGACCGTAAAAATTCAAGTGAAAAAGATGCATCCAAATTTGATCATTGCAACCTAACAGACCTAAAAGTTTATCTAAATTCTGAAAAATATCCATACAATGATTTGAATATAAAATATAACATAGATCAATACGCTATATTATATGAGATGCATTGTAAATTCCAACAGTCATATTACAACCGCCGATCTGAACCATTACTCACTAAAGAGCAGTTCAAAAATTTGGCTCCTTAAGTTGTTATTGATTGCTCACGCCAAAATAAATAAACTGGTCCTGTAGATGTCAGCATAGAGTTTCAAATATCTGTAAATATACCGAAAAATACTGCTGCATACTGTCTACTTATACATGATAGAACAGTTCAGTACAATCCTCTAACTAGTGAAGTTCATAAACTATAAAATGAATTGCATCATTGATATTCAAGGGTTCAAAGGACCTAGAAATACGTTCATCTTAAAGGAAATTGCCATTATAACTCAGGATAAACAACTACAGCACTTTATTTTGAAACCAATATACAACTTTGAAAATCTACCTCCGGAACTACAAAATCAAGCAAGATGGCTAAATCAATATCATCATGGATTTGTTTGGAATGGAGGATTTACTTCACAGGATAGTGTCACTACCGTTTTTAAAGACATTCTCCAAGACAAAATCATATATGTGAAAGGAAATGAAAAAATCAAGTGGATTACCGATATATTAAAGTTGGAAAATAATGTACCAATTTACAATTTAGATGAAAAGGGATGTCCTATATCAGAAGAATTAAGAAAAAAATATGTTTATGTACCACGATGTATGATACATAATGGTGTATGTGCATTACAAAATGTTTTTCTGTATAAGAAATTTATGGATAATTTTTAATAAAATACAATTTTTTGTTTTAAAAAATCAATTGTTTTATTGACATAATATTATAAACTAGAACTCTACAGTTTATGAAATGTCCATGTTGTAAGTCTGCTTCATTTTCTTCTAATCAACAGATGTGATGTCAGATTTATATGTAGAGTCATTCTCTCTGAAGTATTAAATTTCACCATTACTCAAAATCCGTTCTCCTTCAAGTTCATGATATTCATAACAAGATATTTTTAGAGTTCTATGCTCATAGTTGCTATCATATGTACATCGAACTCTCATTGATTTGTCCTCCTCTAAGTTTAATTTAAAATGCCTGTAAAACACACGATCACTCTCTATAATTCCACCTATATCTTTTTCTTTGCTTATTAAGTTTTGCCTAAATCCTTCAATTGCCTCCTCAACGCTCACTACACTATTTTCTGGTATTAATTCCACATCAGTTTCCTTAGGTGATTCAGTTCCATTTTCTGAAGAGATAACCATCATTTAAGAGCATATTATTTGTTGTTGTAGGTAATGCATCATAAGTAGCATTACTTAGTGTAAGTAACCTAAATGATAAAGAAATCTGAATGGAGTCATTATTTGGCAACTGTATATTAAAATCAATATTATCGCTTGATTTTTGTCCTAAGTTTAAATTGATTGGGAGTGCTAAGCAATTTGCATAAAAATAGCACGCAAATGCAAATGAAATAAAAGTTTTTAATGACATAATATCTCTTTATTTGTTTAGTTGTTGATTGCTGAAAACGTTGACAAAGATTACGGTAATTTAATTGATTATATACAATTCCACCCTTATCACTCAATTTTCATATCAGAATTTGTTTGGGTATTACTGCTTTCACACTCTTTTACATCTTTTACTTTTCTGATTTGTTTGCTTCTTGTTGCTTTATTGGTTTACGATACCACTCCTCCTCACCTGCAAACGGGCAGTTGTGTAGGAAGAAATTAGTACTTGGACGTCTGATCGTCGCATCTTGTAGCCAGCCTACTACAGTTATTTCTCCTCCCTTGACTTCAATCTTAACATGTTCAAATGGATTGATGCGCATCTCCCCAAAATTTGAGGGAATTGGTTGACCTCTAGTCAAAGTTAATACCTTACATCTTTTACCATTTTCACCAGTCATATATACTTTCATTAAGTCACATCTTACAACTGAATGCACAATCTTCATATACATCCAACCATTCAGACAGGTACAAAAATGTGTTTCATCCCATATAGAATCAGCCCAGAACATTTTTTACGTTTGCCTTTGAAACTGTCTAAACCTGCCTATTGTTAGATTGCCAATGATCAGGTATTAAAAATGAAAATACCTTTATATCGTTTCTTCCAACCATACACCTGAATAATAACTTAAAAAAATCGGTGTGAATAACCCACACACCCACACATACATATTTTTATAAAACATCTCAACAAACGCATGATTCAAACCAGTTTCTATTATTAGAAATGTTCATCTTCCTCATATAGCCAGCAGTCAAAACAACAATTCATATGGACATACGAATTACAAAATTAGTATATGTGTGTTTGTCATTTAACAGATCAATTTATGTACGGCGGTGAGTTGCTTTAAAGTTTTGCTTAGCGCCACATGTTTTGTTTTTGTTTGAACCCATATGAACTTTAGCGCGAGAAAATTTATTTCTAGATTCTAGCCCCACACTTATAGGCGTCATCTAACCAGGCAAAAGATGTGTATATGATTTATGAATTTCAAGAGCGTGGCGGCAAATTCTTTCAAGTTTGCTTGGCGCGCGCCGCCTGCTAATGCTGTTAAGATTATTTGTGGTTTTTAAAAAATCATAATTTTTCAATTATACATGCAATTTTTTTATATGAACTTGATGTGGGAAAATTTGTTCTTGATTCCTTGCAAAGCATGTGGGAGTATTTTGTGGTTTTAAAAATCATAATATAGAGGAAATAAAAATTTTTTTTTTTTTAAACTTTGTGTGAGAAAATTCATTTTTCGAGTTCTAAAACATTAGATTTTAGGGAGTAATGAAATTTCTGCTTGGGGAGAAAAAACAAAAAAGAGTTTTACATGCAAAGTCATTTATGGGAAATTAATTTACTAACTTAAGCTGATAATATTTTTGTATAAAAGCCGTGGTACTTTGACAAAATTGTCAAAAGAATTTGAATTTAGAAAACTAAAGCATGGAAAACGTAAGCATGGAGTAAGTAACCATTTTTTTAATTAAGTTTATTCTAATCATTCTTTTTATTTCTGTATAGTGAACTGAGAACAACTACTAACGGTTGTCAATTTTGAGCTGACTTGGATTATCAGTAAGGTATTGTTAGGTGATGAGCTCATTGTTGAAGATACGGAATGTATCATCACCAACTTGGATAGACTTCTAGATCTTCTATGTGCGACGGGGGCTGGTGATGATGATGAATTTGAGGAGCTGGAAAACTTAAGGGAGGCTATATTCTATGGATATAGTAATATCAACTCTGACGATATTATTTTCCTAGGATATTGCAAAGCAATTATTATCAACCTGCTCAATCTGGAGAACATTAATGAGAGTTAAAAATTGTTCTTTTTTTCATATGTTTTTAAATATAAAGAAAAATACAAATTAAAAAAAATTAAAGCTGTTTGAGTGTGTTCTTTTGGAATCATCTTGATCATTATAGCTGTTATTCGCTTTGCTAATTCCAGCTCAATTTTGGTGTACTTCAGCATAGCATCCCATGTTAATCTCGGAAGAGTAAAACCCGCAGGATCTGTACCATATGTTCTTTTGCACATACCTTTCAAGTTTCAGAACATTAAGTTAAAGTAGAACATCGATCTTTCCGAATATTCACCAAGAGTTTGTATGCGAAATGTTTTCCACGCAGTGTTTGCGCATGTAGGTAATCATCAAGAGAAATATCAGATCGGTGCATCTAACCTTTGATTCAAACCAGTTTCTATTTTTAGAAATATTCATCTTCCTCACCATTTATTTACAGAATATATTAGCAAAATTGAAAAAAATGTGTATTCTTTTTTAAAATATTATTATTATTATTATGAATAAAAATACTAATTAAAAATTAAAGCTGTTTGTGTTCTGTTTTTCTTATAAAAAATTTACGTTGTACATCATACCCATATTTTTCTTAATCTTCTCCTTCTATAAAATGATAAAACCTATTTTTTTCTCGGCATCCTCCACACAAAAGTAACAATACTTAATCCTAGGTGATGGATCGTTAATCAAGTTATATTCTGTCTTAGAAAAGAACCCATATTTGAATCGATCTCGGAGACTGGGTTCTAAAAGATCAATTTCATTTTTCACACATGTGTCAATTCTACTCATCTGCGTCTAAATGATGTTCGCTATTGGTATATTTACTTGATATACCTGTTGCTCCAAAATCCCTATACGAACTTTTGGTCTAAGTTGATATAGAAACGAATCCCAAGTAGCTTGATGACGCAAGTATTCATATACTGCCTCTTCCCAGTATGGTGAGTTGTACCAGGCTTTTAAAGCCAAGTACTTTAAGTTGAACGGAGACATTAGGCGAATCGATGGCATATCAACACGAGAGTTTTGCATTGAAGAAATAAAAGAAAAAGCAGCCCATGACATTGTTCCTACAAGTGCCAAATCCAGTAAATCTGAGATAGAGACGCTAGAGGATGCCTCTGGTTCAGCAGAGCAAACTTCTACTCCAGAATCCGTATCCGTATCCCACTCCTCCTCACCCCACATATTAGCAAAACCTGAGAAAATTAAAAAAATTAAATTGCTATAAACCCTACCACAATAAATACTAATCTAATTTCGAAATATACATCTGCTTTTATACCATAATTGATGCTAAACATCTTCTAACAATGATGCGAACTTCGCACCACAGTTTCCCACACATCCGGCGGTCCCTCTCACTTAAATGCGACCGCACAAATGCATGCCAGACATCTGAACTTCTAACCGCAAAATTTTACTTCAGAGAAGCCGCGCCCATTTAATTCATTTTCCCACACATTTTCTACTGTGCATCTAACCGCAAAATTCTACGGCGGCCCCCTTTGTACTGCAAAGAAGCCATGCACATTTAATTCACTCCCACACATTTTCTACTGTGCATCTAACAGCAAATTTTACGGCGGCCCCCTTTGTACTTCAAAGAAGCCGCACACCTACGCCCCTTTTGTACTTCAAAGAAGCCGCGCACATTTCACCACCCACCCATCCCTTCAAAGAAGCCGCACACCTGTGCCCCCTTTGTACTTCAAAGAAGTCGCACACATGCAACCCCCTTTATGCTTCATAGAAGCCGCCCGGCGGCCCCTTTGTACCACATACACACACACTTCATATTTTCACACACATGTCACCACCCACCCAAAACCACCTACTCAAGGTCGAATAAGTACACATGCACTTGGTCCAGAAACAGCATAGTTTACCTACTGCAATTAACAACACCCTGTTGGGATTTTGTATTTTCCATTTCTATCTTTCTTTTTCTTTGCAACCTTTTAAATTTCGTTCAATTCTTCTAACTTTCTTACTGCTCTTGTTCTGAATTGTCCTACTATTGTTTGCACTAGCCGCTTTAGTTCAGCTATACGTTGGCGCTGCTTCACCAATCTTCCTCCTCGTGGTTTCTTTGCTGGTTTTTCTTCTGTCTGCTTTTCTGCTATTGTTTGGTTTCTCAGCTGGTACTTTGGTACTGTCTCGAAATTCATTCCAATCGACGTCAGTCATGGTGAGTATATTTAGTGGAGGTATGAATTCTATAGATAATTCAATAGCTAGGTGGTCTGAAGAGGCGTTATGAGTGTCGCAGCTGGCGTATGCGATTTGGGGCAGTAAGCTTACCATACTTGAGGAGATGACGTAGAAGTCTATGTGTGAACCAGAACGGGAATATGTTGGTGGGGTTGGTGAAACCACAATGAAGCCGTGACTCTCTTGGTTTCGGTCCAGCCAGTTGGCAATAGTTTTGCCAGCAGAGTTTTCAATAGAGTCATTCCACATGGGATGCCTGGCGTTGAAGTCTCCTCCAATAACCGTGAAGGTAAAGTCCTTTGAAATATTGTTTAGGATCTCAAGATTCCTTCTGATTTGAGCCATATGTCTACCGCACCTGTTGTACAGGGAGATTAGAAGAAGCGTCTTGAGAGGCGGGGAAGACCTTCACTGTCGTGCACTCCATGGTGCTGCGAGGTCTAAGCTTCATTTCTTCGAAATTAAGCCAATCCTGAATTAGAATTGCTGTACCCAAGGCTGAGTCAGTTTTGTCAGAACGGGTAGTTAAGAATTTCTGGCGAAGGTTAAGATGTTTCTGATAGGAGGACAAAATTAGGTTTTTGTTCCGCAAGGAACAAATTAAAGGCAATGCCCTACAAGTGAGTTACAATTCAATGAAATTATCTTCAATTTGCTTATTTCCCTAGACATAGACCGAAAGCAAATTCAAGATAAGCACTTTGGCGTTCTGCTAGAGAAGTGAGCTTCCTGTATTGAGGAATAAAATAATTGATTTTCCCCATAAGTGTGAATAGATCACACCCGAAAAGGGATTTTGCCTCCTGAGTGCAGAAGTTATCTGACTCGTTTTGTGATGATCTTGGAGCCAGTTACCTGCTTGTATTTGGGGCATTCTCCCAGCGAACTGGGTGTCCATCCTTTAGACAGTTGACGCAATAGGGTTTTGTTGCCTCATCTTTTTTAATACGGGAACATTCTCCGTGTCCATGTAATTTTTCGCACTTTACACAGCGATAATGTGGCCGCAGTTGCTGGCGACATTTCCGAAGCGCTGACACCGCTTGCATTGTGTCACTCCTTTGGTGACATGCTTTTCCCAATGCACAATCTGGTCCAGAAGGCGGTCCACCTTCATAATCTCGTTTATGGTGTACTGCGCATCAAAGGCAATAATGAAGGCATCCATCTCCTTTCTCGATTTCTTGCTACGAGCAGTTTCTTGTTTGACTACGTTCTTTCTTTTGACTCTCTGAAGTTGCTCTTCAAGAGCTGCCTTGACTTCTTCCTCTTCGAAGCTATGCTGACATCCTTTCAACACAAGAGTCGTTTTTCATCCTTCTTTGGGGGAGTAGTTCAGCCCGTGGGCGACGATTGCGGGTGGTCTGCTTGCCTTTACACCTGATTATAGTTGCTGCTAATCCTCGTTTCCGCTGCCTTGATCTTTTTCGTTGCTTCCGAGGTTTTTGGTGGATCTTTCCGTGCTCGCCTCTTATTCTCTACCAGCTGGTAATCACTCTGGTCTATGCTCAGTTCTGTTTCATCCTCAGACATCTCCACGGAGGACAGGTTGTCGGTTCAACTTCCAGAAGGTGAAGGTCCATTACTTTGCCATGACACTTGATTCTTTCCCTGCAACATTCTTTTTGCGAGGAACTCGATGAGCTCGTCTGGAATATTTTCTATATTTCCAGATAAAAATAGTTCCCTGACGTTGGCTTTTACTGCACTAAGAATATGCTCGTCACTAGCCACATTCATTTCACTATTTTTTATTTCTTTTGTAATATTATTGTTTTCAATTTACCACTTCATTCGAGTCTTTTTTCTCACTGTTGTCAAGTTATTTTTACAAAGTCAAAATGCCGCCGGCAGATTGAATTTTCACTTCACTTACTGATTACCCAGTGTCTTTGTGCTGTACATCAATATTTACACAAACATATACACACGACACAAAGAACTACTCATCTATTAAAATAATTCTTAATTAGTTGAATGCGCTGTCTACAAGCGAACATAAAATGATTAGTCAAATCAGTAACCTGGTAAGAAGCCCTAACGGATCTTTTGCTGGTAAGTTAATTAACATGCCGGCAATATCCACTGGCTATGGAGTGACGAAGACATGATGCTTATTCCACTTAATATTTTAAAGGATGTCGAACGCTGTTTGGTGGACGGACTTCTGTCAATGGCTCTTACTCAGATTAATGCAGTGGCGAACTCTTTAGGTAGACTTCTAGATTTAGTATTTGTTAGCGAAAACTTACTTTCAACTGTTAATTCTGCATCCTTTAACTTCTCCAAAGATACTGTAAACCATTTGTACACTAGAAATTGTAATTGGTTTTATTACACATAATAGTACAATTAGTAATCCTAATTTGCGTGATTCATTATATTTTTATAACTTCAAAAAAGCCAATTATGCGGCTATAAATGATGAGCTGAATCTAATTGACTGGCAGGGTTTGTTTTCTGAATACGATTTAATGCAGGCGTTTACTAAATTTGCTTCAATTTTTAATAACATTATTTCTGCTCATGTGCCCTTAGCATCTAGGAGAGTCAATTCTGGCCATCCATGGAGAAATTCAAGACTAGCTCAATTAAAAAATGCTCGAAATGCGGCCCATAAAAAATATAGTGAGACGTGCGATGTAAACGATGGTATTCTTTTTAAAAGACTTCGGAAAGGGTATGAGTTTTTGAACAAGTTTTTATACAGGCAATATTTGAACTCTATTGAAACTGACTTTAAGCATAACGCCAAAACATGTTGGCCCTTTCTTAGTGGTAAAAGGAACTCTTATGGTTTCCCTTCCTGTGTCCATTATAATGGTATGGTAACTGCAGCGACAACCTACAAGTAGATTTGAAGAAAAATATAAACCAAAAGCTTCATTTTAAAACGAGCTGACGGCCCCCTGATAGAAAGCTCTTCAGAATACTGTTGCTAGCAACTCGGCGTCATTATTTCAGAATCATTTGTAGCGAATAAATTATTTGGGTCAACTTGTGGCTATGCTCTTCATGTATTGTTTTTACGTTAGGTTCATTTAATTTATTACTGTATTACAAAGCTATAAAATTCATTCATTCATTGCTGGTAAAGCAAAATGGATTGCACATCCGCGAATAATATTAAGTGTTATTTTGATTTTTGAATGTCGTCGGTCTGCACGATCTCAAGAACGCATTTATTTAATTTGCTGAAATTTTGTATATGGCCTTTTTAATAAAGCTGTAGGTGTAAGTTCGAAAATAGGATATATTAGGTAACGTATTTGTAAGGTTGCCCTACAAAATTACAATCACTACACATACATTTAGACGGCGACAAGGTGAGTATAAGGCGCTTAATTACGTTAACGCCACATCAGGGGAGGAATTTTCCCAAGACCGTCCGTACGTGATGAAGTCACATCCTGCCCGAGGTGTTCATGCACAGGCAGCTGGTAGGCATCCCCTGAGGTGCTCATGGTTGCCTGACTGAATACGGCGGATCTAGAGAGGAAAAATCGATAAAACCCGCAATCCCAGGTGTAAACAATCGTGCCTATGGGATGAATGGCACTGCGTGAGTGTGTCTTATAACGATGGACTCCGGATACCAGGCGACCTCCGGTTTCAACCCTAGCCTGGAGATGGACCAACCTTTCCGAGCATACTCATGGGAACAAAATTGAAAATCCCGTAAATTCTGAGGGAGGTGCACCTCTAAATGTACCAAAAATCCAATCCGGGGTTCTTAGCGACCCCTACAATATCCAGGACATTACAAGTCCTTCATGTGATGGTAATGTGATGGATACACTCCCCCTAGACGAGGAGGACCTTCTTAGGTCTCCAGAGCATAGCCAACAGGACAGCGGGAACACTGAAGTTCCCATTTGCAAAGAGCGCAAACCAAAGCTCTCTGGCGCGGCCAAAAAAAGGTTTAAATGGCTTTTAAAACACGGTCACACAGAAGCAGAGGCTAGAAGGATTGCTGCACTTCAGATAGATCAGCGGAATGAGGAGAGTCTAAAAAACGGACTCGCTCTGACGTCTCTTCTCCTAAAGTGGAGCAACCTAGTGCCAAACGCAGCAAGGCAGCAACGGAGAACCCTTCAAAGAAGCACGTCTCCCTTCCTTCGCGTAAGCAGCCTTCCTATAAGAAGGTTGCAGAGAGCGTTCGGGTGGGTATTCTTCCCGTCGGTTATCCTGAGGTGGCACTCAACGCGGATCAACTGAAGTCCGTACAGGGTGCTATCCTGAGAGAAATCGCGGCAAGAAAGCAAAGCCCCCTAAAACCAAGATTCCTGGCTTCCACATTTAGACCAGGATGGCTGGTTCTTAACTGCGCCAATCAAGACACCGTGACGTGGCTGAAAGGTGTAGTTGCGGAGCTAAAGCCCTGGGAAGGAGCCAATCTTGTGATGGTCGAGGAAAGTGAAATTCCTCGCCCACAAGTCCCTGTGGGATACTTTCCAAAAAGCGCTGAGGACCCTACGGATTTGATTCTCGATTACATCGAGGGTCAGAACTCGGGGTTAAAAGTGTCTGAATGGATAGTGTTGCGCAGGGTACAAAAACCCTCAGTTACAGAGCTGACTCTCTCCGTGGTCCATGTGTCAATGGAAAGGCTAAAGAAGGCTCAATTCCTAATTGGGTATAAATTCGGGTCTGTCCAACTAAGACCCAAAGGTGGAATAGTAAAGACTGTGTCGGAGGCTGGGGATGGCCCAAGTCAGATTAAAACTCTGGCTGACGATCCTCAGCCCTCGACATCAGGAGTCAGCAGGCCTAAACTTTTGGTCAAGGCAAAGGCGGGCCCTGGTAAAGCAGTTGGAACTGCAAAACCCAAGTCGAAGACTTCCGAAAAGAAGTCTATAGAGACTAACAAGAAGCCCCCTCCTGTCCGTGCCAAACCGGGCAAAAACAAAGGTCTTAAAGGATCCACCACCAAGGCTGACAGCGGCCATAAAAAGCCATCTTAGTCATGGCCAATGATCACTTAAGTTGCCTTCTGATAAATCTCCATCATGCTAAAGCGGCATCAGACGTACTTAGCAGGAGATTTATCTCGGAGAAAGTTAGTCTGGCGCTCATTCAGGAGCCCTGGGTATATCAAGGCCACATCAAAGGACTTCCCACAAAATCATGTAAGTTAATATATAGTAATGAACATGAATATCCTAGGGCAGAACTACTGCTCAACACTAAATTAAACTTTATTCCTCTTTCATAGTTCATCTCGAGGGACGTGGTTACAGCAGTTGTCGAGGTACCAGCTTCAGAAGGTAGCCACGAGGTAGTAGTTACCTCAGCCTACTTTCCCGGAGAAGCGGATTCATTACTTCCCCCAGAGCCAAAACGGCTCATCAACTACTGCAAACGTAGAGGAAAGCACTTCACTGTAGTAGTATGTATATTAGCGAGTAGACGTGCTTCATATTTTCCTTAAAATATTACCGAGGCATTTTATTGGCCGCGAGCTGTTTTTCCATCTGGCTTTTAACTTATTTGATTCGCATATTATTTGTGCTATAATATTCTTTTTGCTAAAAATTTTGCATTTCTCGGACTGTGCATTCTAGTTTCTTTTGGTGCAATTTTAACTGTGCTCTGCTATCATTGTGTTTGTGAGACGTTACAGCAAACTGACGTCATGGCGGGGAAGAATCCAAGGAAAGAGAAAATTCCGTCAACCTCTCGGAAGAGTGCGGACAGGTCGTCACACGCAGTCTGGCAAGAGCATTGACTGATGATCCTGGGTCCATAGGTGCTGTTTTGGAAAGGTTATTGGAGTCACTGCTGTCTCGCATCTCAAATAAAATCGACCTGCTTTTAAAGCAATCGGAGGACCGTCTCACGAAAAAGATCGACGATGCCATTAGTACCTTCAGCAATTAGCTTGACTCATATAATAATACGATAAGTGAACTTCAACGGAACCAGGATCTACTGCAATCACAAATTCTCGACTTTCATCGCACTCAGCGCTTAAGTGATGCAATTGTTAGGGGAATACCGATCCAGAGCAATGAGAATGCTCACGACGTAGTTAAGAACATTGCTGCTGTTATTAAACACTCTTTGACACCGTACACCGTACACCAATTGTTATCCGTTTCTCTTGTGTTGCTGAACAGAAAGCTTTTCTGACTGCTTTTCGTAGGCATCGAGGCTTAAAACTATCTGAATTGGAGGGCTTCTCTTCAGCCGGACCAGTATATATATCTGAAAGCTTGATCCCGCATTACAACTCAATTCTGCAAGAGGCATTAAATTTGCGTAAACAGGGGAAGTTATTCTCTGCCAGTACTCGAAATGGTTTCGTCTATGTAAATGTTACGCCACAAACGGAGCTGATGACGTTCAAATAAATTCGTCACTGGAGTAAGGTTTATTGTTATTGATTTTACACAAATAGTTTGTTGTATTCTAGCGTAATTTCAAATTCTAGCCTAGTATTTTTGAATTTTTTCTTGAAATTTTCTTCTTTTCAAATTTAGTAGTATTTTATCATAAGTTTTTCTTTAATTTTGTATATTACATACATATATATTAATTCTAGCAATTGATGAGCTACATCATCAATTGTTTCTTGGTTTCGGACATTTTTCATTTAGTTTTCTTTTTTTTTCTTTTTTTTTATATAATGAATAATCACTTAAATAGTTATTTTAGTATGACTTGTGGTAGCTTTGTAGAATTGCTTCATTGTACTTCTTATTTTCCTTGTACAGAATTCGACACAACCTATTTTTCTATGTTTATTTTCTGTTTCACTGAAGGAGGTGTGCTCATTTATGGGTTCGGTTAATGGTTTGTGTGAGTTGGACAGAGTAAGATCTGTATTAAATATTCTTTGTGGATATACTCCTGGATTTCACGTGTGTACCATTAATGCTAGAAGCCTACGAAATAAGATGGATGAATTGTGTCAGATTTTTGCCGATTCTAACATTCATGCTGTCCTTGTTAGCGAGTCATGGCTGCAGAGTCATATACCGTCGTCACTCGTTACGATACCTGGCTTTAAACTATTCCGAAATGATCGGTTAAGTCACAGGGGAGGTGCTGTTGCGATCTATTTGAGGGATAATTTAAGGGCTAAAATCGTAGATTCTTCATTGACTGGGGAAATTGAATTTTTATGCTTGGAAGTTGTGGTTGGTACTGGAAAATGTTTATTATGTGCTGTGTATCGCCCTCCTGGTGTCTATAGTGAGTTGTCTGCTGAACAGTTTTCCAATGCAATGTCACATTTAGTACACCGTTATAATGATGTTATTATTGGTGGTGATCTCAATGTAAACATTCTGATTGATAATTTGATGACTGATAGGTTCTTGACTGATATGGGGGCGCTCCACTTGGATGTGATAAATTCATTGCCTACGTTTTTTAATTGTTCCAACCCTTCACTTCTTGATCTTATCATGGTTGCTAATAGGAGTAATGTCAGATTTCACAACCAGCTGAGTCCTCCAAGTATACTCGATCATGATATAAACTTTATGACCTACAATCTTTCCCCGGAAGGTGGGAATCTTAATAAGACTTTCTGCTATCGTGATTTCAAACATCTTGATAATATTAGCATTTGATAAGGTCAATATTCGCCTGCTTTTACACAAACTTGAGGCGTTTGGATTCCATTCTGCTCTTCTTGCATGGTTCGCTTCCTACTTGACTAATCGCATACAAATTATCAAAATTAACGAGGTGTACTCTCGGCCGATTTTGGTACATTCCAGTGTGCCTCAGGGGAGCCATCTAGGGCCCCTTCTTTTTATTATATTTATCAACGATGTCTTTAACATCTTTGAATTTTCCTCTGTTCTAGGTTTTGCTGATGATCTAAAAATTTTCATGGAAATTGTTGATATGTCTCAAGTATCCAATTTCAAATCAGAAGTCGATAAATTTGCGAAATGGTGTCATCTTAATCATTTGTTGATAAATTCTTCTAAATGTAAGCACTTTATGGCTACTAAAAAAGTATCACCAATTAATTTTGAAGTGTCTATCGATGGGATTAATATTCCTAAATGTAGTATAGTTTCGGACCTTGGTGTTATTCTAGATAGTAAATTTACTTTCTCCTACCACATTGATCATGTAGTAAGTCAAGCTAATTCTCGGCTTGGTTTTGTTAAACGTCGGGCTAGTGAATTCACTGATCCATACACGCTTAAGGCATTATTTTCAGCTTTAGTTAGGCCTATTTTGGAATATTGCACGGTTGTATGGGATCCGTTCTATGTGACGCATTCTAACAGAATTGAAAATGTGCCAAGGAGATTTACCAGGTTTGCTCTTAGGAGACTTAATTGGACCTCCTTATAATGCCAGACAGATGCCAGTTGATTGGCTTACAGAAACTGTCTCTTAGACGAAAAATTTATAATACTATGTTTATTAGAGATGTTATTGAAAACACGATTATTTCTCCTGATATTTTAAAGCTTATACATTTATATGTGCCATCTAAGCAGATAAGACTGCGCCACATTCTTTTTGAAACTTTCCATAGAACAAATTATGGCCTCAGTAATCCATTAAGTCGTTGTATTCGGCAGTTTAATTTGTGTAGCAGCATAATTGACTTTAGTCAAGATAGAATTTCTTTTAAAGCCTCTGTTTCGGACTTTCTAGAAAGCTTGCTATGATTATTATATTAGATATGTTCATATTTTTATATTACATAGTAAGTTAGTTTTAGTTTATATTCTTACCAAAACAAAATTTTAGTTTTAGTATATGCATGGTCTGTTGATTTTATAATCTGTAGACTAAGAATAATAAATAAATAAATAAATATTAATCTGATAAATGAGTGTATGTCACTAGCATGGAATGATATTTTCCTTCTTCCATCGGCGGAGAAGCAATTGTGGAAATTTAATGAGATGGTCTCTTATTTATATAATAAATATGTTCCACTTAAAGTCAAACGGATCCGTCCTTTTAGTAATCCATGGTTTTCTGATGAAATTTATTAATTCTACAACAACCGAGCATGTCCTTTCTTACTTTCCGTGAACAAAGTGTTAATTGCTTCTCTTTCCGGTGTGTGGAGAATGATGAAATTTTTAAAGCGATATACTCTATCAAGTCCCATGCTACTGGTTTTGATGAAATAAATCCTCGATTTCTCAAGATCTTATTGCCTTACATTTTTCCGTACGTTCGGCACATCATGAACACTCGTCTAACTACATCTCAATTCCCAGAAGTATGGAAAATAGCTAATGTTATTCCTATTGCAAAAAAAATGTCTGCTACTGAGCTGACACACTACCGTCCCATCAGCATTCTCAGTTTTCTTTCCAAAGCCTTGGAAAAGCTTATGCGAGCCCAGATTGAAAATTATGTAACATGTAATGATCTCCTGGCGAAATATCAGTCTGGTTTTCGTGCACGACATAGCTGTGAATCGGCGTTACTCAAGGTCACTACGGACTTGCGATCGGCTCTAGATGAAGGAGATCTTGGTGTGATGGTTTTATTAGACGTCTCGAGGGCATTTGATTGTGTTGTACATGAAAAACTGCTGCGTAAGTTATATGCAAACTTTTATTTCTCCTCTTCAGCTGTTAAACGGATATCCAATTTTCTCTCAAATAGGTCGCAACAGGTGGTCATAAAAGGTGTTCGGTCTTCCCGAATGCATTAGCATGTGGAGTTCCTCAAAGTTCAGTCTTAGGACCTCTTCTCTTTAGTCTCTACATTAACGATTTATGTGATGTCGTGCATGATGTTCAATTGCACCTGTATGCAGATGATGTACAGTTGTACTTATGTAGACCTCGTGGACTGATTGAGGACTGTATCTACAGAATAAACGATGATCTCTCAGAAATTTTTAGGTGGGCAATTAATAATAAACTGCTTCTTAACCCCAATAAATCGCAATGTATAGCCCTCTCTAATTCTGATCTTAATATTGAGGATCTTCCCCCAATTATGCTTAATAAAGTGGAACTACCATATGTGAACTGTATAACCAATCTTGGAGTGAAAATTAATAATCGTTTGAGGTGCTGTGATCATATGAAATCTATGGTAAGCAAAATTTATGGTGGGCTTAGGAGACTCTGGCTGTCTGCAAATATACTTCCCGTCGATCTGCGTTTGAGACTAGTTAGGACACTTTTGGTGCCTCTTTTTGCTTATGGTAGTTTAATATACATGAGACTAGACTCAGTTTGCAATCGAAAGCTTGAGGTTGCTTTCAACGACTGTATACGTTTTGCTCTCGGTTTGCGTCGTTCTGCTCATATTTCTCCTTATAGATCATTGATTTTGGGTTGTACTCTAGATTCGTACCTAAAGGGTAAAGCACTGATTTTCTTGCATAATCTTATTCGTACAAGTGAGCCAGAGTATATTTTTTGTAACGTCAATTTTCTGCAGTCCCTGAGAGGACGTAAACTTCTAAATCCTCGTTTCAATTCATCCATCCTTGAGGGATCTTACTTTGTTCAGGTTGCACGCCTTTGGAATTCCCTACCCCCCCCCCCCCCCATGCACAGATTGTTACTTCTATCAGTGAATTTAAAATGCTTATAACGTAATTGTTTTTCACTAATTACTAGCTGATTGTGTCGAACTCTTTTCTTCTTATCTTTTCACTATGTTTTTCTTTTCTTTTTCTTTTTTTTTCCCTTTCGATTTTTACTATTTTTCTAATATATTGTAAGTATTACGTTTTATTTTTCTCTCTCTTTTTATTTTAATTTTATTTTGTAGTTTACTAGCTAATCTAGCCGTTCTTTCATTGTACTAGTATAAGATTTCTAATCTTGTGTACATATCAGGTAAATAAAATGATTGATTGATTGATTGATTGATAATTGGATGCGATGCAAATGCACGTCATACGCTATGGGGCAGCACGGATAACAATGCCAGGGGTGAGTACCTCTACGATTTTATATTGTCTAACAATTTAGAGATACTAAATCGAGGTAATAAGCCAACCTTTATGAACATCATTAGACAAGAGGTCTTGGACTTAACACTTGCCAGTATGTTCATAAGTACAAAAATAAGCAGGTGGTATGTATCGATCGAGATTTCCATGTCAGATCACAGACACATCAGGTTCGATATAGATGCCACACTCAACGCATGTCAGGAGTACCGAATCCCTAAATTAACTAACTGGGAACTCTATCGACAACACCTTAAGGCTGTAGTTGACTCTCCCGGCGGGCGGTAGCATTAGCACGACTGAGGAGCTAGACTCAGCCACTACGCAGCTACAAACGGCTGTAATGACTTCATTTGAACACAGTTGCCCTCTGAAGCAAAAGACTTGCAATCGGTGGTGGAATAGGGAACTGAGTTTAAAAAGAAAAGAAGTCAGGAAACTATTCAACAGAGCTAAACTCTCTGGATCTGGGGGGAATATAAAAAGGCTCTAACGGAATATAACACGGAATTAAGGAGATCCAAAAGAAGAACCTGGCGGACCTTCTGCGATGGCATAGATCAATTGCCCGCAGCTATCAGGCTCCATAAGGTACTTTCGAAGGATCACACGAATGGTATAGGCACACTTCAAAAAGAAGATGGGAACTACACCGAGAGTTGCGAGGAAACAGTCAGGCTCTTATTAGAAACTCACTTTCCCGACTCTCTCACTCCCGATCAAGGAATAGTAGCTCCAGACCCGATTGAGGTGGACAAGTACGGAGTCTCTAACAGGAGCAAAAGCCTTGCGGGAAGAATCTTCACTCCTAACAAGGTTAGATCATTGGCACATTTAAGCCCTTTAAATTTGCTGGAGAAGACGGCATTTTTCCCGCCTTACTACAGCAAGGTGTTGAAGAAATACTCTTTCCACTACAAAAAATTTTTCGAGCCAGTTACGCTCTAGGGTACGTTCTCCAATGTTGGAGACACGTCAGGGTGGTATTTATACCTAAAGCAGGAAAAAGAGCTAGTTCTCTAGCTAAATCGTTCCGACCCATCAGCCTCTCCTCATTCCTGCTTAAGTCCATGGAAAAAATCCTAGACCTACACATTCGAAGTGAAATTCTGATTAAATCACCACTTCATTCTAAGCAGTTCGCTTATCAAGCTGGCAAGTCTACTGAGACTGCCATTCACACATTAGTCAAAGACCTCGAAAAAGCGCTCGAAGCAAAAGAGGTGGCTTTATGTGCATTTGCGGACATAGAAGGAGCCTTCGATAATACCTCTGGGTACTGGATAGACTCCATGCTTAGAAGCAGGAGGATAACCACATCTCTGGGGAACTGCTCAGTCACGATCACCGCAGCAAAAGGCTGCCCACAAGGAGGAGTTCTCTCTCCACTCTTATGGTCGATCGTGTTTTATGATCTGCTAGAGAAGTTGACCAGTTCTGGTTTTAATGTTCAAGGCTACGCGGATGACCTAGCAGTTACAATACGGGGCAAGCATGATCAAGTCATATCCGACCTCATGCAAATAGCCCTCTCCAAAGTCCGCACGTGTTGTCTAAACAAAGGCCTTAGCATAAACCCCAACAAAACGGTTATCGTTCCATTCACAAGAAGATCGAAGCTTTCACTAACGGCTCCTCTTCTTGATAATACGGAATTGATATTTTCAGACGAAGTCAAATATCTGGGGATAACCCTACATAAGAAACTTACCTGGAATTCGCATCTGTGACGGATAGAGCGATGCGATCTCTCTACACGTGTCGTCGCTTCATTGGCAGAACATGGGGTCTGAAGCAAAAAATTATGTACTGGACATACACCACGGTGGTTAGACCCATGGTCACCTATGCGGCCCTCGCATGGTGGCCAAAAACTAATCAAAAGACGGCTGAGGCTCTGATTCAAAAAACCCAGCTGCTTGCCTGCCTAGGAATAACTGGTGCCATGAGAACCTGTCCTACAGCAGCCATGGAAGCCTTATTAAACCTTGCACCCTTGCATTTGCATGTGAAAAAGGAAGCGATCTCCAGTGCTATTAGAGTATAAACGGAGAAACAGTTAAAGCCAGGCGATCTGGTTGGTCATCTAAGTATCTTAAAACAGATATGCTTCGAGCAAGTGACGACAATATCTGATATAATCACACCTAGAGTGGATTTTGTAAGACCATTCCAAGTGGTTCTTGGAGACCGACAACAATGGCGCTCCACTAAACCGTCCTTCCAACAAGGATCGATGGTGTGGTATACAGACGGCTCAAAAACAAACAGTGGGGTCGGATTGGGTGTATACGGCCCCAGATGCCATATATCAAAGGCTCTAGGCTCTACCCCTACCGTATTCCAAGCCGAGGTATTAGCCATAGAAGAATGTGCCAATACCTGCATTAAAAGAGCCATAAACGGCTCAACCGTTAATATCCTCTCGGACAGTCAAGCTGCCCTCAAGGCCTTAAAGTCCTACACTGTCAAGTCAGGGATTGTCTGGGAATGTCTACAAACCCTCAAAAATCTATCAAGGAGAAACAAAGTTATCCTCATGTTGGTACCTGGACATGAGGGCCACAAAGGCAATGAAATTGCGGATGGCCTAGCCAAAAGAGGAGCGGAAACGCAGTTTGTCGGACCAGAGCCATTTTGTGGCACATCAAAGTGTTACCTCAGGGCTACCCCAAATAACTGGGAACAAAAATGCCTGTATTGGGAAAGGCTACAAGGACTTCGTCAGGCAAAAAAGTTTATCGACTCCTCTGGCGGAAAAACAAAAGAACTCCTACTCCTTAGAAGAACAGAGCTCAAAATGACCACTGAGCTCTTCTCAGGCCATTGCCCCTTGAGGTATCACCTAAACAAGCTGGGTTTGGCTGGGACTTCATCCTGCCGCTTCTGTCAGGATGCTCACGAAACCTCGGAGCACTTGCTTTGCCACTGCGAAGCATTGGCCAGGCGGAGATTACTCCACCTTGAACATGCTTTTCCTCTACGAAGTTACGTATGGAACCTTAAGCCCAGAATGGTTCTAGACTTTATTAACAGTCTAAACCTATAAATGGAGCAAATGCAACGGGAACTCACAATAGAGCTTTCAGGTCGCAGTTCACAAATCTAATCTAATCTACATTTGGACGCTTATATTGAAAATGGGTTGACGTAAAGTGATGACATTTTATACGCGAATATCTTAAAAGTTGAAGTTTGAAAAATTTACTAACTCCTTCGTGAAGTTGCCATACAATAATTAAACATTTTTACGTATGCTGGGAAAACGGTGTCCCACCCAACTATTAATCCATTGAAAGCTATTCAGAATGCCAAAACCTATCAAATTGGTTATAACCATTTTTATTGCCTGATGAACCTTTCTGGAAATACATCAGAAAATCCTTTTTAACGGGTTAACTTGCCGAGAAGGGTGGTATATGCAAAAATTCAAGGTTTTCACTGTGGTCATGTTTTTAATGTGCTGACTACTTGGGATCGGGTTACTCGATGCTTTTGTGAGATATGTTAAATTATTGGTATTAAATGGGGCTTTCCAAAGAAAAAAAAATATTGAAGAAAAAACTAAAATTGTTATTAATTTTGTATTTTTGACCCCCTCCGAAAGAGAAACCCCTTAAAAATATTATTTTTGAAATGCTCTAACATTAATAGATATCATATCAAAAATTTGCGGATGCTAAGCTCTTAATTTAGGAGATACAATATTTTTATTAGCGTCTCCAAAATTTCATCTAAAAATTTTAGAATTTACTCTAAAAAATTTATTTCTCTTACTGTTTTTAGTGATATCTTCATTAAATATGTGTTTCAAAAATATTATAATATTATTTCACACAATTAGGTATATCTATTTTTAATTTTTCTTCTAATGTGTATAATCCTTAAGAGCTGCGTAAAGTATAAATAACATTTTGTGGATATATTGTACAGGAAAAAGCATCGATCTTAATTTAGTTAAAATCAAGCAGAGCCCATCCAACATAATAATTAAATCATCCATCAAGATTAATTTCTTATAACTGAAATTAATCAGAGGAGTTCAGTCCAACTTTTACATATGACATACATCGTACCAAGTCATCTAATTTTTGTATTGACATATCAGAAAGTATTATATTCCCAGAGAATCATATTTTACATATCTAGCAGGTCAACTTATAACACAATTCTTTATTATTTGTATATATGACTCAGCCATAAAAGATTCTCAGTTTTTTTACAAAATATTTCATTCACGTTCTTACCTCAAATACCTACCTCAATTTTTTATATGAAATTTTGGAGAGACGCTAATAAGAAAATTGAATCTAAGAGCTGAACATCAGCAAATATTTGATTTGATATGTATTAATGTTAGATCCAAAAATAATTTTTTTTTTGTGTTTATCTTTTGGAGGGGGTCAAAAATACAAAATTAATAAAAATTTTGGTTTTTTCTTCAATATTTTTTTTTTATTTATTTCTTTGGAAAGCCCCATTTAATACCAATAATTTAACATATCTCAAAAAAGCATCGAGTAACCGCCAAGTAATCAGCACATTAAAAACATGACCACAGTGAAAACCTTTTCCGATGGCTCTAACAATTAATGGGAAAACCATTTTTCTGTAGCTATAATAATTTAGAAAAAAGCGAAATAATGCATTTTGCCACTTTCTCATATAAAAAATGCTATACGGTGACAGTCATACACGCATTGATGAGGCTCAGTGCTGTTCACTCTGTCATGACGCTTCGTCATTCATATTGAATGTAGGTATGTATGAACTGTGAACAAACTATGAATAGAAAAATATTGAGAGAATCTTTAGGATCGGCGGCAGCCAAGCTTCAAGCTCTGATTCTCTCAGTTCATACTTTCGCAAGATTTACGGCTGGATAGAAAATTCATATATAAAAGATCGCAGCTAAAACTATAAAAAGTATGGCCGGGCTTGGAATGGGAGATTTCATATCTTTTTGTACATTGTCGCTGGTATCTGAGAACACTAGTGATGTTTGTAGTTTATTTGCTGACTACTTTGAATCTGTTTACGTCGAGGATACTGGACAACCATTAGATGATGACCTTTTGAATTGCATACCCTCATCGGTTGATTTGGGGTCATTATTTATATCGATTGATGATGTTACTGATGCTCTTAGCAAGCTTGGTACGTCGTCTTCCTCGGGTCCCGATGGTATTCCAGCTGTCCTGGTATTTTGTTGTCGTGAGGCATTATCTCAACCCCTGTATCTCATCTTCAATCTTTCTCTGTCATCAGGAGTGTTTCTTGATCAATGGAAGATCTCTGTGCTGCGCCCTATCCACAAAGCTGGTGCTAAAAACGATGTCATGAACTACCATCCAATCTGTAAGCTCTCTGTTATACCTAAGCTGTTTGAGAGTATTGTTACCAATAAAATATCCTTCTTTGTCAAGGAGCACATTTCTCCTCTTCAACATGGTTTCATTAAAAAAAGATCTACTGAGACCAATCTTGTATCATTTGTTAATTACTCCCTAAGTGTTATGGAGGACTCTGGTCAAGTTGACGTCCTCTATACGGATTTCAGTAAAGCATTTGATAGGGTTAACATTCGCCTGCTACTTGCTAAGCTTAGTAAGTTCGGCTTTCATTCCTCATTGCTCAGCTGGATTTCTGCTTATCTGTTTGATCGTAGGCAAATGGTTGTGTTAAATGATGTGACATCTCGTTTTATTTGTGTTCCATCTGGCGTTCCACAGGGCAGCCATTTAGGCCCCATTCTTTTTATAAGTTTTATCAATGATGTTTTTAATATTTTCAAGTTTTTATCATGCCTTGGGTTTGCCGATGATCTAAAAATATTTATCAATATTGGTAATGCTTGCGATGTTGCCAGCCTTAAAATGAATGTTGATAGATTCGCTCGTTGGTGCTACCTAAATGGTTTATCTCAGAATTTATCTAAATGTAAGCACTTAACGTTATCTAGAAGGACTTCACAAGTGTTTTTTTACTTATTTATTAATGGTTCTCCTGTTTCTAAATGTAATTTCGCTACTGATCTCGGTGTTATAGTAAATTCTCGTATGACTTTCTCCCAACACATTGATTTTATTGTGAGTAAGGCAAATTCTCGTCTTGGCTTTGTTAGGTGCCGTGCTGCTAAATTTTCTGATCCCTATACTCTTAAAAACCTATATATCTCCTTGGTCAGACCTATCCTTGAATACTGCTCTGCTCTTTGGGATCCCTACTATGCTGTTCATAGTAACAGAGTGGAGACTGTGCAGAGGAGATTTACTAGGGTTGCTTTGAGGAAGCTAAGCTGGAGGGGGGATCTACCTCCGTACCAAGTAAGATGCCAATTAATTGACTTGCAAAAATTATCTACTAGACGGAAGACCCGTAATGTCATGTTTATTAAGGATCTGCTAGATTACAGAATTGTCTCTCCTTCCCTGCTTGAGCATATTTACTTTTACACTCCCTCTAGAAATTTAAGGCTCTCCTCCATTTTACATGAATCGCTTCATAGATCAAATTACTGCCTTAATGGTCCAATTGCTCGTTCTGTTCGACAGTTTAATCTTTACAGTTTAATCTTTGCAGTTGCATGCTTGATTTTAATGAAAATAGATGCTCAATTAAGAAATCTGTGAGCTGTTTCATCGCTTCTTTCTCTTAGCTGTTTTGTTTCGTTGTATATTTTTATTATGATTATCGCGGTATTGCCAATTATTTTATAGTTGTTTTCACTCTGTAATTTTCTTTTGTTTGATTACCTCATTTACTTATTATTTTTATTTATACTTCAACCTTTACTATGTATATAGTTATATTAAGCTTAGTGCATGTTATTTTTTTTTAAGAACTATTTTTCCTATTGTTGGTCTGTGAGATTTTGTAAATCGGTAGGCGGAATGAATAAATAAATAAAGAAATAAAGTGTCTCACTCATATATGCAATTTACGTCACGCTTACGCGTACGTATGCACGAAATGCCGTCGGTAAATTTGCAGTTTGTGTTTGTAGATTTGTCCGTTTACCTGTTTGCTTTTTAGATGTTGACCATTTGATGTTATCTTAATGACCTCTACCAGCAGAATTTTTCACGGATCTCCTGATTGAGATTTTCCCAATCAGCATTTTTATAGTGCTATAGAAGCCTACTTGAAGGTGGTGAAGTAGGGCGGCACAGGTTTAAGGTGGTAAATTGAGCCGTGGTTTGAATTACCAAGAGGAGAGCCCACTGAGATGAAATATTTGTCGGGGTTAGATGTCAAAAACAGATCTTAGAAATTAGCTCTATCTCCACCTGCATTCAGGAATTCGCGTGGGTTCATCCACTAGCTGTTGCAAATTAAACAATTCACAGAAGAGTTCGACAAATCGACCCGCAGGGCTTGTGGCAGAAGAATGTCTGAGCCACGGCATGTTATGGACATTATAATCGCCTGCTAGGACGATTTCGGAAGAGGGAGAAGGAGAGAGCAAGTGATCAATGTTGTTGGAGATATTGTCAAATGCGAATACCGTGTCGTCATCAGACATATTTGGGCTGCAATAAAGCAAACAGAAGTAGGCGATGTGCCTGCCTCTAAATCAGATACTCGCAGAGCACAGAATATTTAAAGCATAAACAGAAGTCCCTTGTCCTTAGACCCAGCATGGTTTTGTATGGCCCAATAACCCGTAACAATTCCAACTAATCCCCTGGTATCACAATTAACTCCACAGTCTTATACCTACATATTTAACGGTTTCAGTTGTGAAGATAGTGTGTTTAATAAAAAACATACGAAAAATCTTTAAATCTTGTAGCTCATAGCACCTACAATTCTCACATCTAATACAGCTACTTAATTTTGTTGTTCTTTTCATCTAAGATTAAGCAAATATGCCTGGTCGGCTTATTTATGCACAATATGGTATATGAGAAAAATATCCATTCATTCATTATTGAGTAAAATTAAAAATTCATCATTGCTGTATTAATACTATTATATATATTCAATGCAGTATCATAAAGATGAATTTTGTTCAGATTCATTTCTGAATTTACCCCATACTGTTTAAGTAATTAAATTATGAATTTATTTTTAAGAGGAAAGAACATCACGTTATTTTACGAATAAATGTGGGCTCTCCCTTCAACTTCTTACCAGTTTTTTTTTCGAACAGATGTCAATCATTTATTTATACAACCATAGGTAACCCAGGTTATTTGTCTTATCATTCTCTTTCCGTTGGTTAGATAACTCAGCTCGGCTGAAGGCCTAGTTATTATGGATCTATGTTGAGCGATTGGCTTGGACATGAAGACCAGACTGCTAGCATGAGCTGATAGATCACTCAGTAGACAGCGTTGAAGTATAGGGTGGCTCGCCTCGGCTATTGGCGGAGTGTGGGGGTTCCGTGAAGACCTGCCGCTGTCACCTGCCATATACAAAACAATTTCGTGCCAAAACGAAAAAGCCGCAGCACACCCGGTCCATAAGGGACCTTTACATCACTTACCATTACCTCCTGTGAAGGCGCAGATGTTTTGCCTTCTTTCTGCTTGCCCCATCCACCCAACGACAATGAGGGCACACTACTTTTCAGTGTCCCTATTGATGATCTGAAAGAGAGAAAAAGCGAACCTATTCAACCATCAACTCGAGGAGGGCTCCGGGAGAACGAAGGAGAAATAAAAAGCCGTTAAAGCGTCATGACTGTGTTATAAAAGTAACTGTATTGTTATGGTCGTAGCGTATTGCATATAGCAATATGCTACATTGAAAATACTGAAGCATGTACGCCGACCTTAAAGTAAACCGCATACTGAACGCACCCGACCGAGAGAAATGCATTTCCTCACGGTCAGGTGCCATGTTGACGTGACAGAAAGGAAGAAAAAGACATCTTAATCTGTCTTATTTTCTCGAAAGAATTGCGCGAGTGAAATACATCCTGGAGGAATTCGTTATTATCGAAAATTCTCTCAGTCATCCAGCCAAGAAAAGGTAATATTTTCGCATAAATTCCGCTAGGCCAAATTAGAGATATAAAATATTTTAGGAATTTCCAAGAGTGCTGATAAAAAACAAAATAAAATAAGAAAACAGATTTTGAAGTCAATTTTGGAAGTGTAGCGAATTAATTTAACCTCTTCAAGGTATAGGCGGAGGAAGAGGAAATCTATATGTCTATTGTTTAACCTGAAACTAAGGCTTTTCTAAATTTCCTACGAGTGGTAATAACTAGCCTCAGTGCTCCCAAGTGCCCTGCAGAAAAATTCTTCTCAAGCAATATTATGTAAATTAATGTCTGTACATTTCGAACCGGATACTGATTTGAAAAATTATCTTTTGCAAAATTTATACGTCAAGCAAGAATTTACTGTACAAAATAGAGAGAATCGATTACTGCACGTGGATTTACGAGGAAATACAAACCCTTTTCGGGGTTCGTATAATCAACACGGGACTTGGGAACCGAGTGTGTGCTAGCTGTTCGTTTGTTGAAGGCACGATATCTCGTTTTGTATATGGTTGGTAAGAGCGGCAGGTTGTTTTGTGGAACCCTCCCACACTCTCCGCCAATAGTCGAGGTGGACTAGCGTGCCGCCCTGTATACAACGCTGTTATCGGGTGATCTGTCAGCTCATGCTGGCAGTCTGGACTTAACGTCCGAAGTACATCACCCTCAACATAATTCCATAACAGTATTAATAATTTTTCCTTTTTTACAAGTCACGAGTTCGCGGAGGAGAGCACACAACTAAATGAGATAAGTTCACTATTCTATACTGCTCAGCAGCAGTCATTATTTACATTATTCAATTTCTATCTACTATGGTACAAAACATGGCTAAGCATACATTATTCTAATTTTCAAAACAGCTTCGATCTTTCCATAATTACGCAAGTATCACTGAACATGATTGTTCATCGCTTAAGAACTAAAGATGCTGAGAGGAATAACGACAAGGACCGATTAATTTATCAAATATGCATCTAATCATAGAACTTATGTTATGATATAACTAAATTAATAAACAAATATATTTATGAGTTAACTAAGTTAATAAAGAAATATATTTATAGTTCCGAGTACACGCTATTCTCACTTATTCTACAATCCCTACCAATTTAATCCTTCCTTTTTTCCTTTCCTGCCATTACTCTACTTATACTTGGTCTCCTGCCTCAAAATTACTATTTAGGAGCCACATTGTATCCTCACTCATACATATAGACGAGATACGAATGAAAAATAAAACCTTTATACAATAGCATGATCACAGTTTAATCTTGTACCACAGTTCAACATCTTCAAAACGCATTGTATGTACGCTAGAATTAATTTTATTGTTCATGGACCTCAAGATACTGGTGTGAGGTTATGCATTGGCTGCTATTACTTATCACTGTATGACATAAAACTAAATGCAATGTAATAAAAATTATTCACAAATCTTATTAGAATGTCTTTTTCCTACGGAGAAACAAATTTATTGTCATTAAAAAAGCCTCGCATGTTTTTCATTTCTCACAAAGAAACGCAGTCGTTGCACCAGTACATATGTTAGCAAAAACAATAGTTAAAACTCTTGCGCGACATTAGACATAATACAAAGAGCAAGTAATTTAGTAGTATGTAATTGCAAATCAATGTCAGATGTCAAGACTTACATGTTCTGGTTGGCTGATCCAACGCAGAGGCGCCCCTGTGATGTTCTGCAAACCACTGTCACTTTACTATGAAAGATAAATTATATTTTTGGTTTTTTCTGTGTTTTCCTTCTTGTTCTATTTATTAAGATTCGATCCTGTGTCTCCGCTGGTGGCTACTCTACCTAATCCCTGCTTATCTCTTTGGCATAGCGCCTACAATTATCAGGACTAATGAGTATTCTTAAGATAGTTTCTATTTCGTGCTGTAGCGTTTATACTTGGTGCGATCCAGCCTGCCTTGAATGGTTTCGCGTATTATTTACTTGACATATGGCGGCCCTGGGGCTCCTCCAGGATACCTGTGGCTCTGCTTATGGTATTGAATGGTATTGTGTGGTTACCACAACTACGTTTATTGGGCTGGGCTGCCGGTGTCGCTGTTGTTTTTGATTCGAACTATGAATTTAAGCTTCCGTCCGTATTCCTTGGGTATTAAATTCTAGTGGGAAGATCTGTCTAACAAGATCTCAGACCTGCTAGCAATGTGAGTACTGGGTACTCAGGCTAACTCGCAATTTTGTCCGCTACGAGAGGCGGGCAGGTTACCATGTACCTGATAAAAATTCGATCTGAGTATTTTTCGTGGGGAAATCAGCCGAGAAAAACAATTTTTCTTTTCCTATTTTCAATTTCCGCATGCTCTCTAAAAATCTGATCAAGAATGAGGTTTACTTATGAATTATGGGTGTTTGCTCTAATAGTTACCTGCTTTATTTTAAATGATTACTTGGGATCCGATGGACACTTCACGAATTGATGAGAACTCTTCTTCTTCTCCCAAAAAAGTTTTTCCGCACTCTGTCCAGCCAGGGTTCACTCGCGTAGTCTGGTCAGAGTGGCAGCACAATCGTCGTGTAGCACACGGTGTATACTGCTGCAAGCTTCATGCCTAGTCCAGCGTGATTACTTTTAGTAAAAAAATGGTCAGTAGTGGCACGGGAAGAAAATAGGTGCATCCAATCATCCATCACCATGCTTCTGGTCTTTTTTTGGTGTAAAAGTCATAACAATTCGTATGATTTAAGGGCTACATCGTCTATCCAAACAAGGAAGCATCTCGAGCTTACAGCATGGAGCCAAAGATTCTATAATACAAAGATATTTCAGGCGCATTGTGTAGTTTGGCCTGAGGGAAAAAGAATGGAATCTCCGAGTTTCTACCTCTGATGAGAAATATTAAAACTTCGTATTGTACACTGTTTCAGCAGGTGCCGGTGGCTTCCACAAGTAACCATATCTTGCACATTTTGAGAACTGCGAATCTACTTGCATGCAAACGTGACAATAGAGAATTCTCTGCAGAGAACTAAGAAGATTTATTGTTTGGGAAAACACCTTGGAGTTTCAGCTTCAAATATCTTCAATTCTATTTTAGAAAATTGAGTTCTAGAACTAGATGTCGCATGGCATACTAGAGCAGAGTATACAGATTGTGAAATGGGTAGTGCATTCTGGAATGAACCATAACATGTTTTAGAGCGTGCCGAAAGAAAATGTTTTTATAAAAGCAGTTTTGTATACATTTGATCGACTTCTCCAGCACTTCAGATACGAAAAAATATGATTCACTCGACGTATACATCATTTCAAATGCTGTAGTCCATTCCGGAATGGAAACCCCAGCCATAAAAATTTTGTATACTTTTTTGGTACTGCATGCGACATCTAGTTCTAGGCTATACTTCTATATGCCTGCAACATCTTTGTATTATAGTCTATGATGGAACTATCAGTAATCTGGTGGAACAGTGTGGCTTACATTACAATCATACAATGGCGTACTTTGATGCTTTCTGGTTTGGGATTATGCTGCCATTGGAAAAATTATGAGAAAACTTAAGGGTGTAAAAAAAAACTTATTTTCCAACGAAGAGATATATAATAGCTACTACTATTAATTTTAAGATAATTACTTTAAGAGTTCTTTTCTTTCGAATTGCTGTCTTTTGTCAAAAATATTAAACCAACTAAAATAAGAGACGTCCCAATAAGTGATAAAAGTGTTATATCTTCCTTAAATACAAGAGCTCCAAGTAGAAACTGAAAGACAAAAAATTATTGAAATTTTCGCTCATTTCATCTATTCATACTTCATACCGATAGAAAATAATTAGTTGCAGCGCTTGTGACAGTGGCAGTTAAAGTTCCACTTGTGGAATGTAAAGCCTTAACAAAAAATTTCCAGACCAAGGCGTTGCAAAGAATCATTAAAGCGAAACAAATTATCCGGATGATCAAAGTACTCTACAATTATTATCAAAGGAAATTATAGAAAGAATAATTTTATTTTACGAACTTCTAGACCAAACAGAATCTGGTATTCTCCTGTTAATTTTCCGAAAAAACTACCGCCCGATGCACATAAACCAGCTGTAACAGCATAATAGCTTTTCTTAGATGACATTATTGTTGGAAAATATCGAATAGTTTTCGGAGCACAGTATATTAGTTCTCGATAGGAAGTACAGATGGGGGTTCCAATTATTACATTCTGCAAAGAATACCTAAAAAACATACGTAAATGAAAGTCTGTTTGAATTTTTAATTATTGTTTTAAGCAATTAAATAAGTGAACTGTAAGATGTTTAAACTGTGAATTCTCAAATACTTGATGTTTTAAGCGTAGTATCATATGTTAAAATAGTGCTTTGACAGCTAAGCCTGAAATACAATGAATACGACACGAAATTGTCGACGCCAGGAGGCGTCCACGTTTGTCGTAGCCGTAAAGGCTGAAACACAATACGATGCAGTGCAGTGCACTGCACACTGCATCAGTTGACGTTTGTGAAATACTAAAGAATAGAGGAATTGTTCAATTTAAAATGACATTAGAAGAAAAATGGGTAGAGTTTTACTCAAAATAATGAATCCACAATACATAAAATTTATAAATGAAATCTACAAAAAATGATTGTCAAAGCACTGCACTGCTTTTATTGTGATTTTCAGTGCAGTGCACTGCTATAACACTGCACTGCATCGTATTGTGTTTCAGGCTTAACAATGAATGCGACATTAGCTGCGTTTTTTTATATCTCAGATTTGGAGGGTGATTCTGATCTTTTGTCGTACTTTAATGTCAAAATTTCCGGCGAAACGAAATGAACTTTTCTACTTATTTTTTCGTGTTTTTATTCAATTCAGCAAGCCCTGCATTACGTAGAATGAACTGAAAATGACACTTCACATTAAAAATTCAAAATATTATTTCAAATTTAAGCACTTGTATTGCTTTAATTAGGTGTAGAATATCAATTTACCACAATATAAAATTTTTGTCACAACCTCGGAAGCAGTTGACTAATATGTCGTACTTTAGGCGTGTATTCTGTGACATTAATTCATGCAAATTCATTTTAGGTTATTTTATGGTTGATGAAAAGGATAAATTAAAATGAATATGGTGAATATAAAAAAAGACAAATTTGAGGTAGGTGAAGTGTCAAAATATGTGACTAAAATATACGCCTAAGCTACGACAAAGAGATCAGAATCACCCTCTTGATCCGGTTCAATTTTATGTACGTAAAACAACAACAATGGATCACGCATTGTTGTTCTTTTAAGTACATAAAATTGAACCGGATCAGATCAGAGAAATAAAAAATACGAACCTAATGTCGTCGGTTGAGTTGAGTTTTGCTTTTTGTGATGTCTACGGAACTTTTTTCTACTTTTTCTAAGAACAAATATTAGTTGCATTAAAGCTTATAACTAGTTAAGCCAAATTTAAAAGAAAAGTACGTGAAATGTGCACCAACACACTAATTGTCAAATTCAAATGTCGCACTGAATAACGACGATTTAAGAAAATTTCCCTACTTTTTGAGACGACATTCTCGCGTCGCAGCCACTGACTTATAACAATGGACTGAGCGTATTGTCACTTTCCTATAGGAAAGCATGGCACAAGTTTTATAGTTCTCTCTTTCGCCATATGGCCGAGTTGGAGCTACCAACACAAAATATTGCATTCTGGAACGTGTGCTTATGCCATTTGATGTTTTTATGTTGGCTACAGATGCAATCACCTCAGAAGGAATAAGGTAAAGATAGTGTTTACCATGCTCCGTCTCTCTTGCCCATAAGCAGAATTCAGTTAAGAATAACTTTTGAAAATTAAAGTCGGAATGAGTTTAATTCCTTATAAGCGATTAAAATACCACTTTGGCACAAGAAAATATATTTTTTTAATTAAATTCGATTTACGGGTGTAAAATTTCATCTGATTGGTTGCGTTTTACATGTTTTTTATGTAATCGTTTTAAAGGGTGCTCTAACGGTGATATATAGAAACACAATATTTTTTGTGCCACATGAAATAGCAAATCGCTCAGTCCATTGATATAAGTCAGTGGTCGCAGCATACTACCACAGATACTACTATTCCGTAAGGGTCAACCCAGACAAGAAGTTTTCAGGGAGGAATTTCCTTCGCTTGACTTAGAAGTGCCATAACAATAATATTGCTTCGTGTAGTTCCTTATAAGATTACCGAAATTAATTGTGTGCGTGTTCAATTAAGTCACAGTTTTTGATATAAACAATAAGAATATCACAAATTTACAACACATAATGATTATTAAATTATTATATTATCACCTCAAATCGCAAATAAACATCTGTAAAGCCGTCCGATGAGAAATTTTAGAAATTTCGCAATTTCAAAATGGCTGGCTTGATGTAGTCACAGATTAGATATATACAGATATCCACCTTAGAGCAATCAACTGAAAAATTTCTGACTTCAATTTTGGAATTACCCCTGTATGTCACCACTAATATTCCTCGGATTATTTCCAGGGTAATTCTTTGATATTCCAATGCCGGGAAAAAGAGACGGTCATATTGCTGTCAAATAATTCTGACAAATGAAAATGGCTGTCATTAAAAAGTTGAATAATACATTTTGTACAGATATCGAAGATTCATTGAAAGAAAAGTCATTCAATAAGTATATAGAGCGCTTAAAAAGAAATATCCAGGTCCAAAAAGAACAAAAATTAATCCAGGATTATTAAAAAAACATTCACGGGGTAAAAAAGCTGCCGATTCTGAAGTTCAAACGGACTATTTTAAGGCGAAATTGAAAAGACAAGCTGCATGAACGAAATTATTGTTAAAAGAGGATCAAGGATATTACAATATACAACTCATCCAATATTTCCTAACTAAATACAATATCTTTCAGAGTAGGTGTACCTGATTATGAAAAAATTGTTGATATACGCCATAACCAGACATGTATTTTTTCTTAATATTAATTTTAAAATAAGATATTCTAATATATCAAATCCTTCTACGTTGAGATTAGAGCAGCAATTAAACATTTCGATCTAAGATTAAATTTTGGACCATATAAACATTGCTGTACAAAAATTGGCAGGCATTTACTTTTGGGTGGAAAAGTAATTTGATTGGATCATGAAAAAGCTGAACTGTAATGAATGTTCTTGAAAAAATTCAAGATATGTCGTGGTTGCATGCTGAGACAATGTTTGCTTGGGCTGTTGCGTTTACTTCTATGACAGACAGGACGTGGAAATTTATTGTGTTAAACCTTTATATCGTGCAAATAAGTTGAAATTTTAGCCATATCATATCACTTTGCTAGCAGCTGGAAGCACTGAAGGCTATTTATCTTGGTTGGATGTTTCTATTGGAGAATTAGTTGGTCATTATTATTCAAAACTTGGTGGTATTTGGATAATGCGACAAAAATCCAAGAAATGGTGTGAGATGTGTTGTATCGCTATGGGCTCCAACAGTTCGAAAACCATCAGTAACAATGCTCTGCAATGGAGCACCAATAACTGCATTAGCAGTAGATCCAAGATGCAAGAACTTAATAGAATAGAATAGAATAGAAAAGCATTTATTGAAGAACTTCAGCTTACGCTACGTTACAACGTTAGGTACATCGAGTAAGTAATAGATAGTTGGTATAAGCGATAGAATCAAATTTTATAAGAAAACTAACAAAGGAGCAACGAACAAACTCATTCCAGTAGAAATTAATATTAGTATTATACATTAAGTTAATACCTTCAAGCAATAGAGAGCTCATACGTCATATTGACAAAATAGATAAAGATAATGAAACAAAATTAACACAATAATAATAATAATGACAGTAATAAAATCATTAAAGCGTTATTCAAAGCTAAAAAGGAAATAGCATACAATATCAAATACAAGATCAGTAGTGAGAGTAAATGAATATACAGCGGTACAATGTAATAATGTGAATCATCACATATAAAAATGTGAAGTAAGAAATTCAAAGTACAAATATGAAATAATAAATACTAGTGTAAGGTCTTTGTCAGGATGAATAAATAACACTTTCTATTTATACACTTTATTTAAAAATACCTCTTTGACAATTCTTAATTTTCTTAATCCACGCTTCCACCTAATCACATTAACTTGCCAAAACCAACTCTTCCTCTAAGCATCAAACATCTTACTACTTCTCTTCTTCTTCCTCTACATCACATTGGACTGCCATAATGGTAACGTACATATCCTACCAAACGCCATCTATTGTTGGCTTGACATAACTCTTACAGCTCGGCCATCCTGACTTATGATTCGGCCTCGAATCATTACAAAGTTTAATTTTTACAATGTTTCCATAAGTTAAATTGATCGTATACCATATATTCACAAATGTTTTCATAAGTTGACATACTTCTACATAACACAGGCGGTACCTAAATTTGAATAATACATATATAACAGAAGTAATATCTGACGTGATAATCTTCTCATAAGCAACAATTTATAGCATAAGTAATTGAATAATACATAACATAAGATTTGCCTGGTATGAATAGCCTTCCCATAAACAATAGTATACATTTAGAATAAGCCATGTATGACATTAGTTTACAAACCAATTAGTTGTTTCATAAGTAATCGTTTTTAAATAAACTTACAAAATTGGCATTTTGCTGTAAGCTGGTAGGCACCTATATCATAATTAATAATTTTACGTTACAAAGTTGAGAATAGTAATGTGATATGTATGGCAGCTATAATACATGAATAAAATAATACCAGTCATAACCAATAATTGCAAATAATTTTAAATGTAATTTGCTTCAAACTTCATTTGTTTAATGATTAAGTATTTTTTCTCCTAACTCAAGTCAAATAATGAAAATGCAAAGTATGCTTAAAAATATAAAACTAAACTCATATTCTTATAATAATATTCTTCACAAACCTTCAATCTATCAATTCGTAATCAGTCTATTAATTGAGTTATCTCTAAAGTTGTTGCAATTTAATCTTTTAATAACTTGTAGTTATGACAAGAAATACAAACACGTTCACCCTAATAATTATATGGTTTCATACGCGAAACATCAAAAATACCTTCAAATGGCCTCTGAGTGATCTGAAAACCCTCAATGTCTTTTGCTATATAACGATCTCTGTCTAAAACTTTAGAAATAACATAAGGACCCTTATAACGTGGAATCAATTTCTTACTAACCAATGGTGTTGTGTCTACATTTGTGATCATAACCAAGTCACCTTGTTTATAAATTTTTGGAAATTTCCTTTTATGATTGAACACTTTTTCATTATATTCTTGCGATTGTTTTATTTTTTCGGATGCCTTTTCTCTCATCTGTTCTAAATCTTCATAATCTCTTTCATAAATAAAATTTTCTAAATATTCTCTGACATTATCATTAATTTCCCCTCGCTGATTTATACCAAAAAGTAATTTACAAGGAGTTTCTTTCGTACTCTTACTGATAGAATTATTTAAGGCAAACTCAGCCTTTTCTAAGACATTATCCCAATAGATTCCGTGTTCGTAGTTAACTAATTTAGACAACATGGGGCGAATAACTCTATTCACTCTCTCTACTTGCCCGTTAGCCTTTGGACAACCACTGGCAACTAAAATATGTTGTATGTTTTGACTTTTTAAGTACAATGAAAACTTTGATGAGGTGAAACACGTACCTCTGTCACTTATAAGCTTTACTGGTCGGCTGTAATGAGTAAAATAATGTTTTAGACATTTAATAGTTTCTTCGGTTGTTTGTGCCTTTGTAGCATATAATCTAACGAATTTGCTAAATCCATCTACTACCACTAAAATAAATTTCTTTTTAAGTTTTGTTGGTTCCAATGGTCCATAATAATCTATATGAATACACTCAAAGGGCTGCTTACCCTTTGGAATAGAGTGTAAAAACCCTTCCGACTTTCCCGTTGGAACATTATAAGTAATACATTTTGGACATGTTTGAATATATTCTTTAACCTTCACTGTCATTTGTGGAAACCAATATGAACGTCTGATAATCTCCATGGTTTTATCTTTTCCAAGATGACCATAATCATCATGACAACTTTTTATTACCTGACGTTCCATCTTTTCTGGAACATAGAATCTAATTTTATTTTTATCAATTTTTTTGTATATTAGTCCATTCCTAAACTCAAAGAATTTATCCTCACTTTCTTCTAAACCTAACCTTACAGTTTCCAAATTTGGATCAGTACTCTGACAAATTGCTAGATTTTGTTCAAAAGTGTTTTCCTCCAGTACCAAGATAGGGTGTGCTCTACTCAACGCATCTACATGTTGCATTTTACTGCCCTCTCGGTGCTCTATCTCATAATCGTATTCCTGCATCTCCAATACCCACCTGCTGACACGGGGGTTAATGATTTGTTTTTTTAATGTTTGCGCTAATGCATTGCAATCCGTTACTACTTTAAACTTTATTCCCAATAAATAAGTCCTAAACCTACGCAATGAATAAATGATGGCAAGTGTCTCAAGCTCGTAAGAATGGTATTTATTTTCTGGACTGGTTGTTCGTTTGGAGAAAAAGAAGACAGGATGTAGTTTCCCATCCTGCTTGCGCTGTAATAAAACGGCGCCGAAACCGACCGCGCTACCATCACAGTGCAGCTCGATTTCGTCCGTAGGTGCATAAATAGCCAATACTGGTCTTTCTATCAACTTCTGTTTTAAAATTTCAAACGCTGATAAATGCTCTATATTAAATTTAAATTCTACTCCCTTTTTCAGCATATCTTGTAATGATTTTGCTAAATGTACGAAATCACAAATAAATTTCCGGAAGTAACTACACATACCCAAAAATCTTTGTAATTCTCGTAAATTTTTTGGTGGTGGGTAATCTGCAATCGCTTTTATATTATCTAAGCTTGGTCGAATTCCTTCATAACTGATAGTATAACCCAAAAAGTTAATATTAGTATAAAAGAATTTACATTTCTCAACATTAATTTCTAATTTATTTTCTGATAAGATTTTCAATACAAGCCGTAAAATCTCTAAATGTTCTTCAATAGTATTGCTAGTTATTAATATATCATCTATATAGATGACGATTTTCTTTGACTCAATTAATTCCTTGAAAATGTCCTCAACATATCTCTGAAAAACACCTGGAGCGTTCTTCAGTCCAAATGGCATTTTCAAATACTCAAATTGCCCAAGCGGAGTTATAAAACTTGTATATTTAATAGATTCCTCATTCATAAATATATGGTGAAATCCTGATTTTAAATCCATTATTGTAAAAAAATGTTTATTAGATAACCTATCAATTAGGTCCTCTATAATTGGAAGCGGATAATTATCGCGTAAAGTGATTGTATTTAATTTTCTAAAATCAATACAAAGTCTATACCCTGAATTATTTTTTTTCTTTACAAGTACTATAGGTGAGCAGTACGGCGACTTGCTCTGCCTTATAATATTTTTTTCTATTAACTCATTTAAAAGTTTTGCTAACTCGTCTCTTTCTATATATGCTAATCTGCGAGGCTTTGATGTTATGTATTCTTGTTTTTCTAATGTAATTTTCATTTCACATCTTTGTTTGGGCTCTGTGCGTTTTTGTATTTTTCTCATATACTTATTAATTTCGAGATTTAATTCATTTTTCAAACTGTAATCGTTTTCTAAACCAAAATTTAAGTTAATGTTATCCGTATTTTCTATATTAATATTTAAAATCTCTTTGCAAAAACTGTTTTCATCTTCAATAATAAATTTTGCTTTTAATTTGTTTAAAATATCCCTGCCTATTAGCATGTCTACTGTCATGGTATCATTGTCAACGATTAAGAATTTAAAATTTTTAATTTTATTAAATATGTTTACATAAAGATACACCTTACCTAATACCTGTAAGGTTGAATTATTAATTCCAGCAAATTTTTTCTTTTCCAAATACTGTTCATAATCTTTTACAAATTTTTCTTTTATTATAGATACAGCGCTTCCTGTATCTAACACAGTCTCTAAATTTTATTCATAAAAATCATTACAATTATTTTTTAGAAATACACCAACCTTCCTTATAAAACCAGTTGTTTCAGGTTCGACCTCGATTGTGTTGACGGCTGATGTTGATTCTCCTTGATTTTTATTCGGACAGTTCCTTAGTATGTGGTTTTCACTGCCACAACTAAAACAGGTACCTGGTTTACGCTTCGGTCTTCTGCATTCATTTGCAAAATGGCCTCGTAAATTGCAATTGTAGCATTTCTTTTCCTTATCATTTATATGTAATTTTTTAATGTTGTTAACGAATTTGTTACTTTGTCGTATTTTCGTAATCGAAGTGAAAGCTTTCAGCAATTCATTTTTAGTTGTAAACATAGCTATTCTAGCTTGATCTTCCAGGCGTTTATCTCTAAATCCTTCAATAACACTTTCAATTATTTCCTCCTCTTCTAATTGGAGCTCATTTGCCAGAATCACTTTTTCATGAAAGTATTCCGTAAAAGCTTCTTCAACTCGCCAAATCCTTTCTTCGTATTTTTTCCGCAGACAATATTTATTTGGTTTACTGTTATACATTTTGTTTAGTTCCTCCAACAACACTAACAAACCAATTGAAATGTGTTCCGCCTTACTGTGGAACCAGCGTGCTGCTTTACCTTTTAGTCTAGAGACAACAATTAGTTTTAATTCCTGGTCAGGCACTTTGTATACTCTTTTTATCTCTTTTATTTGTTCAATAAAAAGCTGTATACTTTCTGTTGGTTCCCCATGGAACTCATTCAACAGTTCCAAGATATACGCTTTCTCGTAATGCGCAGTGACTACATCATCATCATCATCACTTACAACGTCACTCGAGACATGTACATCATTAAAATATTTTGCTTTTTTACTTTTAAAAAATTCATTTAATCGGTCATATAAAACACGTTTTCTCCCTGTTGAGCACAAACCATATTTTTTTAGTTTCTCCTTTATTTCCTTCAATGTGTACGATTCAACTGGGAACAAATCGTTTTCCATGTTGTTTCAATAAATTTAAAAGATCTTAAATTATCTATGTAATCGGTATCACTATCCCACTTCTGATTTAATGTAAGGTCTTTGTCAGGATGAATAAATAACACTTTCTATTTATACACTTTATTTAAAAATACCTCTTTGACAATTCTTAATTTTCTTAATCCACGCTTCCACCTAATCACATTAACTTGCCAAAACCAACTCTTCCTCTAAACATCAAACATCTTACATACTTCTCTTCTTCTTCCTCTACATCACATTGGACTGCCATAATGGTAACGTACATATCCTACCAAACGCCATCTATTGTTGGCTTGACATAACTCTTACACTAGATACTAAAGTAAACCTTAACTTAAAATAAAAAGTAAAAATTAGAAACCACAAACTAGGAACTGGAAACCACCTCGCATACGATTCCGAACAAGACCACCAAAGCGCACAGTGCCTCGGAAATGAGGGCTAGTGTGCCGACGAAGTATACTCTAGATTGCATTGTGGTCAATAAGGTGAACTGGGGTAAGTTGTGTCCTCAGAACAAAAGATACACGAAAGAACGTCTCATACGTTCTCATAGAAGATTTACATGAAGCGAATAGCACAAATAGTTCGCTTCAATCGACAGAACAATTTGTTCTCCCCAGTATGTGGGAGTTCTAGAACAAAATATATACTATGTATTTATTTAATTTTATTTTGCTATATATTACTAGGCGGTGCATTGTCCTAAGTGCCGATACTTGTAAATTTATGCTATTTTGCTACGATGTTGAACTACTATGTTTTTTGCTACATTTCACTAGACTGTACTATATTCTAAGTGCATATATCTGTACTTTTATTGTTTACTTTGCTACCATGTAACTCTCTATGATGTGCACAGCGCTATGCGTGCCTTTGGCACGGGTACTCCAATAAATTGATGTTTATTGTTTATTTATTTATAAAGAACATAGCTATAGAAAACTTAACGGACTAACAGTAGAATATAGTAGAAAAATGCCTGCCAATCAAATTGATATTTCTCAAAGAGGTGTATGGGTAATTTCAAAGGGCAATGTATGTGAAATGTACTTAAATGAGACGCCATACTTACAACAGAAAACAGGCGAATTTATACACTCAATAAGATTTTGACATAAGATTTGCTGCCAGGTTCAGACGAACCTAATTACGATGCTCTTGAGGACAATCCTATACAAACGAAGACACAACGTTCATGCCCCGTTGGAGAATATTCCAGCCGAACTTATTGCTTTGGATCCAAATAAAATCGCTGGGGTTGTTGTTGAAACATTACAAGACAAGCTTGAAATGAAGAAAAAGCTTATATATTTTTTTTTTATGAATTCTTTAATAATATATTTCATTTCATTTATTGAGACTACAAAATCCAATGTACTTAAGATTACAAAAAACAAAAGCATAGTTAACAAATTAACTTGGCCAACTTTAAAGTATGTCTGGCTACTTAGACTAAGGGTAAATTGCTGTTATACAATTTGAATAGAGGTGTACTATTGTACTTTTGCTTTGCAGTTTGATATCACAATATCACAAAAAATTCTGGAATACACTTGCACCCGGTGTATACTAAGCTTAGCCTGTAATGGCTTTAACCTACAAACTTAGGAACTAGAAAACAATTCATTTTTTTATTATTATTAAAAACGTAACAAGAACCTAATTGGGCCCAATACATAATGTATGTATATAATTTTTCTTGAACTTGTAAGTACATACAAATAAAAATTTGAAATGAAGTAAAGTAAAACAAAGTTCTTTATATTTACTTAACAGAGGTTATTCAAGTTTGGCTCAGTTGGTGATTTAGCTTATCAAATAAGGTGCGAGAGGTTGGCTCTTGTACGTTACGACAATCTTGATGTTTACTACCGAGTCTGACCGCATAGCGCCTGTTCAGCGAACCTAAAAGAAAAGGACACAATCAGTAACGATTTAAAAACAATTATACATAAAATTTTACCTATACCTGGAGTCTGCACAGGTGAAAGATTCCAACGACGATCTCTAATGAAATGAGAAGAAATGCATTAATACTGAACTTGAATTTGGATATTTTCAATATTAATCTACAAAGGTCATAGATACAGCAGTGAAGTCATGACTGTATGTATATATGCCCCATTTAAACAAACAATGCCATGCAAGATGAAAGGTATGGGAAACATGAATAATTTCATGTTCCCCACAAAATTTATAGCATAAAACAATGAAGTACGCTATAAGGTACATAATTAACACAATTGTAGAAAATGTTTATGGAAAAATAAGGTGAAAATGCCATACAAACACTCACCTGACATTTGTCCACAAATTCTTACAAGTGATAAATTAACCACTAAATTCATAAGTTAAACGCATTAATATGCTTACCTGATGTTAAGAAGGATCTCCAAAGCGATGAAAACACTGCAAAGCACTTCTTAAACACTTAAAAACACTTAAAAATATAACACTCGCGCGCGAAAGTGTCAAAACAACGAAAACTTCATACTACCGCGACGTTTGACATATCAAAATCACGTAAAACCGAACCGTGATTTCAATGGTCGCGTTCGTTTCGCGATATTTTCCAAGGGAAACGCGATATTCGCGATTTTTTAGTTATACATTTCCCACAATTAGTGCGAAAGAGACTCACAGTGGGAAGAAGACAAAAAATTATTACAAATGACAGCAAAATCTACTACATCGAAATGAAACGTAACGAATCCTCATTTTTATAGCAAATGTTCCAAAAATTACAAAAATTGATTAAAATCATCAAATTGACAATCAATTTTTACGACAAAGGGATCAAAGATCGTTAAATTTGCTATCGACTGACAACAAGAAAAATTCAACTTTTTGTCATTTTCAGTGAAAATTTCGAACATTTCACTTTATAGACAGCGAAAATGGAACGATTTTTTCTATAAAAAGGAGGCGATTTGTTCATTCTGCCTTCTATTTTCAACAAATTGTCAAAGAGAGTACATATGCTACGTAAGCCATAGTATCCTCAATTTGCAATTTTCTACAACAGTTCAACTTAGCATTTTATTTCGGATTTCATCAGTGACATTTTGGACTTAGTTTTTTTTTTTATTACATTAGTTTACCATTTTTATATAGTTTCAATTCTCGGTTTTCTTTTCATAATTTATTAGAGTTCTGTCGTCTTAGTTTACTTGTTTACTTTGCTTTTTTTGGTACAGTAAAATCATTTTAATTTTTTTCATTTTTTATTTCTTTTCTGAACGTATACGGGAATTATTGAGATTTCGACGTGGTTTGACATTTTACAAGAGATTCAAAGTACTTTTTTTTCATATAAATCTTTGGTTAGGTGACAGGTATTAAGGTGAAAGATTCCATGCCAATTGTGTATTGGACATATTACACAAAATAACATCACCAAATACTAAAAATTTATTGAATATAATTCTCTTGAGATTTCAATTGATTGTTCATAAATTTACGTCAATTAATCAATTCATCAAGGTATAAAACTGTGCCCACACGGGTAACCTTTACACCACATGAGAATTGATTCACGATTGACATTTAACAATAATTTTTATTTTCAGCATTAAATAAATTATAAAACATAGAAAGGAATTTTAAATAGTTTAATATAAGTCTAGTTAAGAAATTTGAGTATAATTAGAAAAATATATAATAGTTAAATTGAATTGCAATTAGGTTAATTTTTTATGAAGTTATTTTTACTAGTCTAATTTTAATAATTGAAAGAATTTTTGCTCAATAAATCTAAATGAATGAATAACCGGATGATTCTTTCATTTACCGCTACACTACCGCCAGACTAGACAGTAGGCATTGGTATCGTGAGAGCTTATTGGAAGAGACACGCATCGCCAAGACGTGGCAGTGTTTAGGTGGATCATTTCAATCTCATTGTTATAGACCACACGCATAACCCAGACGTGGCAGGTTTTAGGTGGATCATTTCAATTTCGTTGTTATAGACCACATGCATCGCCTAGACGTGGCAGTTTTTAGCTGGATAATTTAAACCTCGTTGTTATAGTCCACACGCTTCAGTATGTTTGAGTTACTATTTCACTAGAGACATTTACACTAGCAGTAACTTATAGGAAGTTGCACTAGTGCGTAAACGTTAGAAAGTCAACTCATCGTTTTATTACAGGTAACCACTGAGTAGTCAGCAACAAAGCTCTAATTTATGAACGTACACAATTTCGATTCTATAAGAGGACCAACGAAGTTGGGTAAAGGTCAGAAAATTGACGATTTCAGATTCTCTTGTTTTCAGGACGTCAGCTGTCAGTCAAGGTTTCAGCGAAGCACAAGACATCACATTTTAACAGCGCCATTTGAATGCATATTTGGGGATTTAAAACACACAATTTTATAGGGGGTGTTGGACTAATCGGGTTTTTTTGCTTTGTACTTTTGAAATTCCGGGAAGACTGCATAGCTAGCAGGATGCTCGGTTGACTGGCAATTGGCGCATTTAGGAGATGGCCTATTAGGTTTCACTTTCGAGATGCAGGTAGAGTTACGTTTGTCTCCACAAAGGACAAATCTGGGATGATAGGCGCAGAAATCGCCGATGTGGCCAAATCTCTGACGCCTAATGCAAATTCTAATTTTCTCTTGTGCCGTCTTTTTTCCCAACAGATTCTGGTTAGAAGAATATACCTAACTACAGTTAGTTTTTTCATGTTCTCTATTTCCGTTAGGACGGTGAAGAAGTTAAGGGAGATTTCCGATTTCCTAGAGCTAGGAGTCCAAAAGCGAACTATGTTTGTGATTTTAATAACAGGAATTTGGTCTTTATCCCGAAGGACATCCTCGACTGGTGTATCGCCGCCCAGACCTTTGTTTAATATTGAGGGCTTTCTCGACTCTTTGGGAGTAAATGAGAAGTCATCTATTGCAGGATCTTTGAAGGTTTCGACCAGATATCTGTGCAGTCCGATATTGTTTAAGAAAATGTTTGGCTTCAACTATAGATTTACGAATTTGATCTAAAAATCAGTGGCGTCAATTAGGTGAGCCTTGGCTTTTATAATCTGGGTAAGTAACTTTGTGTTTACACCAAAAACAAAAATAGGTGGGAATTTATTTATTTTGTTAGTAGGGGCATTTTACAGGATTGGGCTCCTCCCAGTAATACTAGGTTGGCTCCTACTTATATAATCCCTGTTAGATCTATAATTAATGTTAGTCTTAGTACCACCTTTTGCTAGTATGGCATATCTATTTGGGTTCCTATAGGTAGCTTGCGATTTAGACAGCCGGAGAGATGCTGGGCTGTTGTTCCTGCGCTTATTTCCTCTGCGGGCAGTATGGGTAGTTCCGTCTATGGCCTTCCGGAGATAGCTTTTAACGAAAGATTCTGTACTATTAGCCGGAGCCGTATTTCCTGGACCGGAGTCTGGATTATAATTTGATGAGCATGTAAATGAGATCCGGTGGCGATAGAGGTGGTTTGCTTTTTCCTTGCAATTAGAATTGAGGAATTGAGTTATACGTATGGATGGTATGCATACGCAAGAGAAGAAGAAGACACTATGTATGCATATCTGAGATTGCAATGTGTACCTGATAATAAAAATCAATTTATGCTTAATTGCCTTTTATTATAATAAGGGAATATGAAGTTTGAATGAAATGATTTAATTTTCTGTTTTCACGGTTATATCTGTGATACTTGAATATATTGATGAACTGACCCTATGGTTATGATTCGGGGCATTGGACACTTGAGTCGCAACAGTATAGATGAACTAAGCAAGTCAATGTTTACATCGTATATAATTATGGACCTTCTGTATCTGTGTAGGATGAGGATCATCATATTACAGAAGATGTCATTCGGGTGCTCTGATGGTCTATATAAAGTGTCTATATTATATTTTTGTATTATACTGAGTACTGGTCAGACTTAAATGACCTTTCAATTTGTTATTAATCCGAATGACTGTGCCTCTTTCTCCTAGTTCGTTATATACAAGCTAGAAGTGTTTTGTTTTGTCTATCCTATAATTTTATTATAATTAATATATTATTATGAAATTTCCGTTTGGAGGAAATCCCTGATCATTTATAGTTCCACTTTTTAAGTCCCGAAAAAGGGAGTTTGTCACTAATTATCGACCAATTGCTAAGTTGTCGTGTATCCCGAAACTGTTTGAAGGCATTGCGTGTGAGTTTTTGAATTTCCACTGTAAAAGAATTATTATTCCTAATCATCATGGCTTGACGAAAGGAAGATCAACCGCAACAAATTTGCTAGGATTTAAAACTAAATTGCATTTGGTCAAGTTTTCATACATATGCTGTAACTGCAGAATTACGATGAGGAATGATTCTATTAATTATTTCATTTTCTGGAACTTTTTTTTAAATAAGATTATCTCCTAATATTGAATTAAGATTTATATGACCTCCAATAGATGTAAGTCCACTCAACTTTCTTTAATCCCTCGGGGGACTTGGGGCGGAAACGGTTTCTCTCCATCGGGGCCTGTTTCCTGCGACAGCTTTTAGTTCACCCTACGATATTCGATTGATGCTGCTGCTGTGAGAATTGTTCTTCCCTATGTGGTTCTTGGTTTTCCTATACGACGGGCTCCATCCAGGACACTGCCATGTATGTGGCCAATCCAATTCCTCTTTCTTCGTCGACGCAGACACTCTTGATAAAGGTTTGCAATCGGCGTGTTACGAATTGGGTACCCTTCCACGACTCGCAACCGTATGGGAAAATTTCGTTGGTCGATGGCTTGAATATGCAATTTAATCTCCTCCTATTTATTGCAAGACATCAGGAAGCGGTTTGCATGCAATTGCACATACATGTTGCCAAAAATCTACTGAAAAAATATTTTTCGGTGAAGACTATAGTTTCAGTCTTCACCCTGTAAAATTTAATGTCCGGTATCTAGATATGCACACAATATACATACGTAATACATATTTTATTTTAATGACAAATCTTATTGGAGATAAGATTTGCCGTGTGGTTTGTTTTCTTTTACAACGACTTGGTATGTAACTTATGTAGATCTATTGTTTTTCCCAAGTTGTTCTGTGGGAAAAGTTTTATATTTACTGTCGAGAAGCAAGATTAGCTTATATGTATATGAAAATTTATTACAATTAGTAATAATAATTTGTTTTAAAGAAGTTTAGGTATATAATAGATCCCATCGGCATAATCTAAATCGGTGACATGTGCCATGCGGGTTGTTATCGAGTGGATTTTCAAGGATGTCGTTGATAAGGGGAGTCCGTGTCTATGTAGCACCTTCCATATGTGTGCCTTGTCAGCAAGTCGAAGGCCTCTTCATAATGCACATAAGCCAGGTAGAGAAGAAAACAGTATTCTGTACTTCGCTCCACTATGATTTGCAGGGTTTTAATGTGATATACAGAGGAGTGTCCATTTATAACCCGGCTTATTGTCTTCTGATCGTTTGATTGACTGCAGATTAAATTCTATCCAGGATTTTCTCCACTGTGGACAGTGTCATAGTTACATACTGTTCCTACTAGACTCAATGGAAAAGGGACAGGACCTTTATACACATGAATCAGCAAATGCACAATACTCTTCCATTATAGCGCAGAAATCTTGGTACTACCGGTCTATGATATCTGGTACAATGTTTTTGTACACTTGTTACATGAAGTCAGCGCTGCGAATAACCGATAAAACCTGAGTGAAATGTCGTGTATACATACTCTATCAATTTTTATCTCGAAAGTGTATAATTTCTGCTGCAGTAAAATTTATTGTGAGTATATACATATGTAGATATACTTGGTTAATGCAAACAGCTCCAAATAAAAATGTGTAAACTTCAAGAAGATATCAGGAAACGATAATATTCAATTACCTCAATTGTAATGCGCACAATTGGCAATTATTACAATGATCAACGGTCGTGACAGACTCTTCTTGGTTTTGTATTCTTTTACAATTATGTAAATTCTTATTCTTTCCAATCAAAGTAAATTATTGAAAAAAAGAATTAATTCCAGCCCATTTTAGGAAAGTCAACCAAAAACATTTTTTTTAAAGTAGAACATAAGAAATAGCTCAATCGACATAACAATGTATGGTCGTATGGTTCCAGAGCAAGGTACACAAGAACGCAACTTGTATCTCACATCTTCTTTTGAATGACGATTATAAATATTATTGGGTAGGTAAGCTGCTCTCTCGGAATAAAGAGATTAATGAAATAGCTGTAAGTAAGGGCACTTGTAGAGGATTAAGTGGACTTACATCTATTGGAGGTCATATAAATCTTAATTCAATATTAGGAGATAATCTTATTTGAAAAAAAGTTCCGGAAAATGAAATAATTAATAGAATCATTCCTCATCGTAATTCTACAGTTACAGCATATGTATGAAAACTTGACCAAATGCAATTTAGTTTTAAACCGGAGCAAATTTGTTGAGGTTGAACTTCCTTTCGTAAAGCCATGATGATTAGGAATAATAATTCTTTTACAGTGGAAATTCAAAAACTCACATGCAATGCCTTCAAACAGTTTCGGGATACACGACAACTTAGCAATTGGTCGATAATTACTGACAAACTCCTTTTTTCGGGACTTAAAAAGTGGAACTATAAATGATCAGGGATTTCCTCCAACGGAAATTTCATAATAATATATTAATTATAATAAAATTATAGGATAGACAAAACAAAGCACGTCTAGCTTGTATATAACGAACTAGGAGAAAGAGGCACAGTACTCAGTATAATACAAAAATATAATATAGACACTTTATATAGACCATCAGAGCACCCGGATGACATCTTCTGTAATATGATGAACATCATCCTACACAGATACAGAAGATCCATAATTATATACGATGTAAACATTGACTTGGTTAGTTCATCTATACTGTTGCGACTCAAGTGTCCAATGCCCCGAATCATAACCATAGG
>OZ005743.1:52149547-52474705 GCA_963930735.1 Dioctria linearis | reverse complement strand
TAATTCTCCTAGAGACCCTTTAATGGGTTGGAAGGTTGAAAAACGAGATCCGTGGTTATTCTTTATAGCCTTGTACAAACTAGATGCTAAAACAAGACAGTTGTGGTCAAGGAAATGTTCTGAAAGGGACTCCTCTTCATTTGATGCATTTCTTGTATTTTTAAATAAGCGCTGCGATGCTATAGAAACATGTGGCGATATTATTAAAAGAGCTCAGGCAACCAGTACATCTTCTTATCCAAAGTGCAAAAGTCATCACTTATTGTTTCAATGCTCTGATTTTAAAGCTAAGACAGACGAACGAAAGCTTCTTGTGATCTACAAATCAGTCTGCCTCAATTGTTTACAGTCAGGTCATTCTGTAAAGGCTTGTCGGTCAAGCCATCGATGTATAAACTGCAAAAAAGCACACCATCCCTTCTTCATACAGCTGGGAAACTTCAGGTAACATCGCCTGATCCGAAACTAACCTCCGACAGCAATGTCTGTACTCACAACCTCGTCAGTTAGTAACCTACCATTCAAGAACTGCAACTCAACTGACTCCTCAGCTGAATCTTCAATCAACACAGTACCCAGCTCTGCAATCAACCCGATCCTTCTTTGCTCAGCCCTGAACAACCATCATTGCATCATTCTAATCATCAGAATTAAATTAAATTAATCATCGCATTTTTCTTATTGCAATTGACCCACTTGCTTTGCACCTCCATCGGTAAATTAAATAAAATCGCTGACGACAGTGACGAAACAATTTTAATATTTTGCCATGGTTCAATGCAACCAATTTGTTTAGTAATTGATTTGTTGCTTGTTTAATTGTTTTTTTTTGTATTATTATTGTATATGGTAGTTTAATTGAACCAATTATTTTGTATCAATTAAGCTTGCATAATTCAATAAAGTCAAGTCTAAATTGAAGAGTGTTTGGAGTTGTCCATCCAACATATCAAGATTCAACACACTGTTGAGTCTTAGTTATTCAAAGCAATTTAACCAGTCTTACACTTCAAGCCTATCTTGATTTAACATACTGTTGAATCATAGATCTTGAAGCAGACTTTTAAAATCTCACCAGGTCAATTCAACACACGGTTGAATTTTGCACCTCATCAACAACATCTAGATTCAACACACAGTTGAATCTTGCACATTCCTACTAGCCACAATCGACAAATATCGGCATTCAACTCATATTTGCATCCTCAATCAACAACTTCCGCTCAATTATCTGAATTAAATGCAGCTTCTCTGCTTCCTGCAGCAGTAGTAAATGTAAAGAACATTCATGGCTAGAGTCATTCATGCAAAATACTGCTAGATTCCGGGTCTCAAATCTCGTTTATATCAGAGGCATGTGTACGTCAGATTTGCTTGAAGTAAGTACCAGCATGCTCATTTAGCCGTTACTGGTGTAGACGCGTCAAAATTTGGTTTCACAATGGGAAAAGTTTTGTTAAATCTCTCATCACGTTTTGATAACTCCAAGGAAATTAGAACTGAAGCGTATATAATGCCGAAGGTAGCTTCCATGCTTCCTTCTACGCCTTTCAATCTTCGCGACTTGCACTTCATACAGAGTTATTTCCTTGCAGACCCATTCGTCAATGAACCACTGCGCATCGATGTGATTGTTGGGGCAGAAAATTCGTCAATGTTTTACAAGAAGGAAATTAGAATGTCATAATAGTAATCGCTTAGCACAAGAAACTATCTTCGGTTGGGTGTTATGTGGAAATTATCCTAATTAGTTATCCCATAATGCGAGCGTTCATTGAAGTATTCTGACAGATATCGATGCGACCATACGACTTTTTTGGGATACGGAAGAACTGATTCTTGAGGAATCAATGTCAACAGAAGTGGTAGTGGTCCGCTAGGAATACTTTCAGCTAGCAACGACACGGTGGGCGATATTTTCTCTCTCTGCGATTTATGTCCTCCACTCTACCATTGGGATACTCTTAACGACTTCCATCCATAGAGCATCGTTTTAAAGGAGATTCGCTCTATAAAGATCATTACAATAACTTCATGAGAGAGTATCAAAATTTGGGACATATGGAGCTCGTGCCTTAGCTACGGTGCAAAGAGATCTCATTTTTATTATCCTAATTTCCCGGAAGCATGCAATAGCATTCTTAGCGGACATTGAGAAAATGTATCGCCAGATATTAATGTCAAAAACAGATCGCAATTTGCAATGGATCGTCAGAGCCAATTCGGCATTTTAAATTAACACCAGTAACTCACGGCACCGCCAGTGGTCCATTCCTGGTATTCATCTTTAAGCTTCAAATGTCATTCAAAGGGATTTTAAGTAGACAACATTCTCTCTGGAGCAAGCTCGGAGGATGAAGCTCGCATACCTAAGACAGAGCTAGTCAAAGTCCTGAATTCAGGTGGATTTAAATAGACAAAATGCAGATCAAACAGGGCTGCATTGTTCAAACCAGAAAATGACCATAAAGGCCCACTTTGCATCAGTGATAACACTGATATTACAAAGATTCTGGGAATTATGTGGAATATCCAATAAAACATATTCTCACTCAAGGTTTCCCCGCTGAATGAAGAGCCAGCAACAAAAATATGCATACTCTCAGATTCGTTACGGATTTTCAATCCACTGGGTCTCCTAGGTCTAGTAATTATACCACTAAAGATGCTCTTCCAACAGCTTTGGCTTCTCACGCTTCAATGAGATAGTCTCCAGCCACCAAAAAATGCAGCAAGATGGAATGAAATCAAGGTAAATTTACCGAAGCTATCTGAAATAAAAATTCCACGCCGTATATGTTCTTCGTCTAAAGGGATTTAATTGCATGGATTTTCTGACGCTTCGCTATTAGTCATCAGTGCTGTCATTTACTGTCGTGTTGTATCTAGTAATGGAAATATCTCGATTTAGTTGCAGCACAAAAAACCTCACACCTTTAAAACAAGTGTCACTACCACCACTTGAGCTGAATGCAGCAGTTCTTTTAACTAGGCTTACATTAAAAGTAAAGAAAGCTTTAATGATGAAAAACCCCAAAAATCCTTAGCTGGATGGATTCAGTTCTGATTCAAAAAGAACGTCCGAAATTTTGAACGCTATTCCTCGAATAACTCCCATTCAGTAAATCGCGTCCCAATTATGGTGGAAAGCTCGGTATTGGCTGATCGAAGGCAGCGCGACTTGGCCTCTTACGCTCCCAAAATTCATATGTTGGTGGATTCAATAAATGTTGTGGATGTCCTTTTTTGAACTCGCGGTACTGCTAGAATTCCTTAATTATAATTACAGAACCTTGCATAACGCTATCGATGAGGGGAAGAAACTTCGAAGAAGTCAATTCGTGATAGTATCAATAGAGCTGCGGATCAGTCATGCACATGTACTACTTTTCGCGTACTTATATTCACTGTTGTTCATCCCTATGGAGGATGCAGTTATTATACGCACAACTATCCAACCACACGTATTCTACCTTAGGACGGAGGACGCCGCTTCTGCGAAACTTTTTTTTCATTGCAAGTTAGGTATAATTTCCTTTCTGATCACATGAGTAATAATTAGAAGTTATCACTATTCCTGATTCTTTAAATTTGAAGTCATATGAAACTATGATCGATTGTTTAATCACCATATTTAACCTAAAGTATGAAGTCTACAAAATTTGTGAAGAATCCTAGAAAAATATATAAGTTTTATAGATGCGTTGATATCCACCCTAACAGATTTTATAATCGCGAAGTATGTTGTCATAAAAAGAAAACAAGTCCAAGTTCCTTCGACTGAATCAATAATAAAACAAAACGATGATGGTAAAACAAAACAAAGTTAAAAATTAAACACAACGCTAATAATAAACAAAAAAATAAATAAAAGTATCAAAAGGCACACTGAGCCACACAATTGAGACCTCCAAAATTTTAGTAAGTTATACTCCGTCGTAAGCCTCCAATTTTAATGGAGTAAAAAGGAAAATAGACACTCATAAACGTATAGCAAAGACATTCAAGACATATAAAATATTATTATAAATTTATAAAATGAGCATTTTAGTGATTATTAATTATACCCACTCCCCATTCCTTAATCAAGTTGTACTATTATTCGTTATTAGAACATTTTCGAAAATCATTGAATGCACTTCTTCAAGCAGATGTGCGAAAATATTGTTTTTCTACGAGATCAGTGATCGAAAAATAGACAAAGAACCAATCCATCTCTTTCGTCGTTGAGCTGTGAAATAGTGAACAGGAACTCAATTTCAATAATGAAAGTACAAGCACATAAAATAAGATAAAAGATTTTTGGTTAAAAGTCAAAAGTTATAAAGTGAATATGTTTAAAAAAAAGGAAGGTTACCAAATAAAGTCAAAAGAAAAGGAAGCATATGGAGGGATGGGCTTCGCGTCAAGAACGGAAGGGGTTGAAAATTTAAAGTACTCTATGTATTATGAGAGAGATCGTATTTAAAAGCATCGAAGCAGTAATTTCGTTCTGATAATTTTTTTGGTACTTGAATAAATTATTCAATTACAGATTCTAATCGATAAGAGCAGAAAATCATTTCATGGTTGGCATTAGGTATATCAGATCACGCCGCACAACCAGTACTTTTTGTGTATGTACGAGTATGAACATGGTCAAAAAAGCTACCTCCTGCTATCGCTCAGTCAAGAGCATATTATTGTGAAGTGCAAAATTGGTCGCATCCCTTAGAGAATTTTTCTTTTGGTTTCAGTAATTTCAATGATATCAAGGAATGTCGCTAGCCCGGTGGATGAGTAATTTATATATATATATATTACATAAACTGATAGAAATTTCGTAGTACACGTTACTTGTAAATCGCTGCCACTAGCCATACTCAAAGCAGTAATTACATCTTTCCTGCCTCTGTTACTGATATTAAAGGAGATTACACAGATTTTTGGAAGTAGTGTTATAAATTTATGAATACACGTCATGGGAATTAGGACCGGAGTTATCATGTGCTTTGAGGAGTGCATTTCAAACTTTTTGGCGCCCAACGAGGATTTAGAGGATTTAAGCTGAAGCTTAGGTTTGATGTGACTAGAATGTAAGTCAACGGAGGTTATATATATAGTGCATAATCCTGCGTGAACTCAGTTTTTGTATCACATAGCAATGTTTATATCTTTCAAATTCTTTCGGCTTTTTAACAGATCTTTTGGTATTCCATCTAGCATTCACATGATCTTTATTCATAAAAATTCATATGTTCTCTTATTCATACCACAACAATTGTAATTAGAAGAAGTTCTTAACGATAGCACTCCTCTTTGTCTGTCACAAATATTTAATGAAAGCACATGTAAAAGCTTTAGCCATGGAGCTCAACAGGTTGTCATAAGAAGAACTCACATATGAGGTAACAATTCGAGGATTGAAAACAGGTAGGGTTGAGGATATGCGGTCTAGTCTTTGAGGAGCATTACACGCTGAGAAGTTGGGGCAATCGTTTTCTATTACACCTTTACGTTCAAAGAAGACAAAGAGGCCATGCAAAAGTAATTTATCGCAATCAAGGGCTTAGTTTCAGCATTTAAGTCCGATGTTAACTCTGGGGACTACAAGAAATTCGAACGATGGTAAGCTGGGATTTAAGCAGATTTATCAAGTGCCATGGTAAAGAAATATCCGAAAGGAAGGACAAATTAGGTATTAGAAAGCATTGGTTGTAGCTTTGGGTGCCTTGCAAGCAAAGCTTGAAGGAGATGAATCTGAAACCGACGAAGGCGAGCAAACTGAGAGTTTGCAGCTACGGCAGTTGTTTTACCGCCTCCGCACAAAGTTCATCTGCATAATTGTGGTGTGCAATTTTCGGGAGAACCTGGACAACCTTGAGCTCATTTCTGGAAAGAGTTACGGAATTAAGTGAAGCTAGGAGTGTCAATAATACCCAATTATTTCGTTCGGCACCAGATCTGTTCACTAGTAGAGCCTTAGTGCAAAAGTAAATTCAAGTCATGGTCGGAGTTGGTGGCTGAACTCAGAAAAGAGTATTTACCCCCGATGGATATTATGATAGGCTCATGGTAGAAATTAAAAGCAATTCTCTCTTACTTGAGCCAGATTTAGTGTATGTTGCAAGGAGTCAACCCATAGTAGCTTTGGCCAGTAGCGCTGGTGGTAATCGAAATCAAAGACAGTAAAAATGTTTTGAAGTGTGGCCGAGAAGGGCACTTGGCTAGATATTGTAGAGCTCCAGCGAGAGGTGGCAATAATCAGAATATTCATCTAGTCAACGTAAATCACCGTAGGTATCAAAGAAATAATTGTGTGAGTAGTAATAGGACCAACAACGTTACACGCACTAATGGTATTTCGGGAAACGAAGCCAGAGCTCGACAGTAGGCGGCGCGTTTTTTTCTTTCAAAATCCCGTAAATTCTAGTATAATTTTTGAGGCGGAAAATAAAAGGGAGGATGCACTATCATGTCTGATGGATTACGTTTTCTTAAAAAGGTAGAAAGCTGTACGTCCTTGCTTAAAGGTAAGAATATTTGGAGTAGATTTCGTAGGGTTTTAGATTCAGGAGCTTCGCGCACCAACATTAGTGGACCTGGATGGGAAGTATTGTGCAAGATGGGACTAGATATTAGGAAGACTAGATTCGAAACTGGAGTAACTATGACTCTCTTAATCGATGCGTGTAGGACAAATTAATACCCGACCAAGCTGGGAGGTTACCCTTACGTTATTCCTATTTCCTCCCTCCTCGTGGTTCCCGCTGGTAATAAGATGTAGTATTCACCTGATGGGTGATAACCCACGCATAGTTGCAATTGCAAGTACGGGTTGTTCATTCACAATCTCCAGTTTGCTTCACTTACTGGAACAGAATACTACATCTTAGCTAATTGGAAAAGGCTTAAAAAAATTGTATTGGTGCTGCGACTCTAAGTAGACACAACCCGATGTGTCAATTTAGGTGGAAAGACACAGGCCGTTGATTCCTAGATTGTTATGGGTCTGATTAAACTAGTGGGTACTTCTCCCTAATAGAGTAAAGCATGTTATGTACGGAAGCGGTAATCGAAGTTAGAGAGAGAATTTTTCTCTAACTTCTCCGCAATGATTTTAAATAACAAAACGCTTACTTTTGTTAAAAGTATAAAATATATTTTATTATTATAAAAGGAAAATATATATAAAAAAAAGAATACAAGAGTATATAAGATCTATGTTTTTCGATTGGTTTAACGCACGGCAATCTGAGATGAGCTGAACTGTACTTAAAATTATGTTAAACCAACAGAACATAAACATGAATAAATAAAAAGATTTCTCTTTTGGATTTTTTACCGGGTTAAACATAATTTCGCTCAAGAAAGAATTTTTTGGGATTCTCCGGTATATAGCAAAAGCTAAAAAATGTTCTAATTTGTTATTTTATCACACAACTCAATAATTTTTGGTGACAAGTTTCAAGTCTTGGTTTGACTCATCAACAGGTCCTAAATAGCGAAATTGGGTAATTTGAAAAACAAATGAAAAAATGAAAAGTTTGAGAAAAATAGAACGAACAATTTTTTTATTCATTCCTTTCCTTTATTTCCGTCTTCCCTTTCTTCTTTATTTTTCAGCCCACCACGTCGCGTATACAGGTTCGATTCGCTTCGAATGAATCTGCTTCTTTAAAAATTTTTTACATTTTTTTAATAAATAAAAAAATTTTTTTTTCTATTTTTGTCTAACTTTTCATTTTTCTTCTTTTTTTCATTTTTTCATTTGTTTTTCAAATCACCCAATTTCGCTATTTAGGACCTGTTGATGAGTCAAACCAAGACTTGAAACTTGTCACCAAAAATTATTGAGTTGTGTGATGAAATAACAAATTACAATTTTTTTTAGCTTTTGCTATATACCGGAGAATCCCAAAAAATTCTTTCTTGAACGAAAATAAACATGAAATTAGCTGAATAGCACAATTCGCTTCTCGAGAAAATGTTTATGTTTACAAAGATTTAATAAAGTATCGTATTACAGTTTTCTTAGGAAACAACGAAGAAACAAAGTATACACAGTAAAATGTTGCTGACAATAAAGGAAAATTGTTTCTTATCTAATATGAATTATCAAGTTATGCATAACACCTCCCTTACTAAAATCAAACAATATTCATAAAAGTAAGATTATTGTTTGTACAGACTAAATTTAAAGTTCTTCATTATAAAATGAATAAAATACTTTCAAAATTTTTTTTTCTTTTTTTTTCTTAACTTTGGTTCCTGTCCTCTAAATCTTCAATTCTTAGCACGCGTGAGCGTGGACGTCTACTTAACGTTGGACTTGTCTGACTTCTATAATAATGCACAGATTGTTCACTTTCTACCAATGCTCTATTATTTCTTCTATTAAAACAGTTTTTAAAGAAGGTAATTTCACTTGACTTTACACATTTTACAACTATGTATATAATCACAATAGTATTGCAGCAAAGGTAAGAATTCCTCCCTGTACTCTCTCTGGTATTGGTTTCAACAATCTATTCAGAATACTTTCCTCATTTTGTAATTCGATACTCAAGTCATTCAGATCTTTCAATTTTGTTTTCAATGCAGATATTGGCACCACATTAATTCTTACATTATTCAATTTCACATTTATGCAGTCATCTAGATCAAAATTAAATTTGTCTTTATTCAAATAACTATAGGTAACATTACTAGCTATTATTTCTGTTTCTACTGTTGTAAATTTACATTTTGCATCTAAGAATAGAATTTCCGTTCCTTGAATTACATCTTCGTTCTGACTATCTTCACATTTACATTTGTATTTTGTTGTGTTATAAATGGCGAATATATATTTGTTTACGGCTAAACCATGGAACATTTCAAAATTATTGGGAACATGACTGATTTTACAATTTTCAATTGCACATTCTTCTCGCCTCACAGTGTTACATATACATTATCAACTCTCCGCAAACATAATTCTTATTATATTTTTTACACTTGTTCAAGTCTGATAGGAGTGTATATTCTTCTTTATTCTCGCTAATTACAAAATACTTATCTTGAAAATCAAAAATGAATGATTGGTCTGCTTTTATAATTGGTAGTATTACAGTTTCATATAATTCAAATTTTTCGTTTTCTAATATTGGTACATCAACAAGTATTCTAATAGTTTTATCAAAAAGGTAAGCTTTAGTTTTACATTCTTGAATGAGGTTGTGATAATTTTCGGGAACTGGGTCAAATAACAAGTCTTCCTTATACGGATGCTTTTGCAAGATTTCAATAAATTTCACCGGTTTTAGTATAATTTGCATTCAGTAAAAGGATTGCTGGCTCCATTACGTCAGTTTCGATATCTAAGGCCAAAACATGCCTGTGAATTTTTTTCGAAGTATTTATTAATTTCTAATTTCTGGTTAATGTCATTCCGTTCGGCTGCTATACTTTTAGTCTTTGCGATAATATCATTCATTTTTTCTTCGTGGGCATAATAGCTATTATGGAGAGCTTTATTCTGTTCATTCAAAGATTTCATGATTACAATTTGGGATTTGAGACTATTTTGGATATTTTCGCTATTACTTTGTAATGTTCTGATGGCATTTTCATAGTATTCACTATCTTCACTGTCCATCGTTCCGAATAAACCCTTCAATCCCTCACCAAGAAAATTAGCCAGTCCTCTTTTCTGTCTTCCCATAATTTTATTCCTTTCGATTCCTAACAAATTATGTACGTCATCCAATCTTCTATTTATTCGATTGGTAAGTTTAGATACCTCATTTCGTATTTCATCGCATTCTAGTTTGAAGATATTACATATTTCCCCTAATCCTTGGGACTGCTTAACTATACTATATATACTTACTTCTATTTCATTGATATCTATGCTATTAATTATAGAAATGTAACCTTTGATACGCCTTATTTTTCCCAATTGTTTGAAGTATAACCCATTTGAAGTTACTTCCTGAACCTTGATGGCATCACTTACTGTTAGAGTGATCAACCTGAACATGTTTGATTTTACTTTTATTATATTTAATAGATTGACTGTTTCTTCTAATTATAATAGAGCCCTCCAAAACTTTGACTATATATTTCTCGCTAAATTTATCTCTTCGATCATTTTCAACGAGGATGAGATCTTTAACCCTAAATTCCTTGATCTTAGAGCCCAATTTTTTATCATATCTCTCTTTAGCCTTATTTTTTGCATTAAGTAAATTTCTTTTAGCCTCCGTTTCCATACGAATTAATTTCAGTTGCAATTCCTGAATATAGTCGACAGTAGTATTAAGTTTCATGTTGCCAAACTCGCTTGGAACATTTGCTTATCTTCCAAATAACATTTCGTGAGGGGTGAAACTTGTACTATTATGTTTTGCAACATTATGACAGAATGCACCATACCTGAATAACTTTGCATATTCCGGTTTAGTCCTATCCTTAGTTACTGATCTTATACACTCACCCAGTCTTGCATGTGTTCTTTCAGCTGACCCATTACTCTGTGGATAAGCAGTGCTTGTTTTCAAATGCTTAATTCCAAAAAGTTTGCACAATTCCGACATGATCTCATTCACAAATTCTCCACCATTATCAGTAAGGGTATATTTTGGTATTCCGAAATACAAAATCCATTCATTAGTAAATGCCCTGGTTATAGTTTCACCTTTCTTATCCCCGATTGGAATGTATCTTATATATTTGTTCAAGTCATCTTGTATTGTGAAACTTTAAAGAGACTTATTCCCTTCTTTATAAGGGCGTGTGAGTCCATTGATACCTTTTCGAGACTACATTCAGCACTAGTTACAGTTTTCATTGGATTTCTTCCTGGATGTCTATTAATTTTCTGCTTCTGACATGGTACACATTTCTTTATGTATTCAATAACATCTCTATTTAAACCTTTCCAATAGAATCTCTGTCCTATCCTTGTTATAGTAGCTTTTTGTCCTCCGTGACCTCCTATTAAGCCTTCGTGGTTCTCCCTAATAATTTTTCGTTGTTTATCTTTGTCCTTGACAATTTCAATTTCCTCTGCAACCCGTTCATCTGAATTACTTTCTTTATTATGTCCTTTAACCTTCTCACTAGTGGTTTTATTACTCACGTTAGCACTGCTTGGGTTAAGGTTCCTTTCATTGGCTAACATTTCTTTCAAACCTAATCCATTCTGCTCTGAATCCAACAAATCTTCCCCAAAAATCTCTCTTATATTATCTTCCACTTCCTTTGTATATATTTCATTTGTTCTTTCTACTGGATATAACAAGTTTCTACTTAACTCATCTGCTACTATATTGTCTACTCCTTTTTTGTATTGTACTACACAATCATACTCCTCAAGCTTCAATCGCCATCTTACAAGTCTTGACCCTGGGTTTTTTACATTGAATAGCCATGTCAACGGTCTATGATCCGTTTTAAGTTTAAACCTGCTACCATAAAGGTATGGCCTAAAATATTGTACAGCCCATACCACAGCAAGGCATTCCTTCTCAGTTGTGCTATAGTTACCTTCAGCGCTATTTAGAGTTCTACTAATAAAATGAATGGGTAAATCTTTTCCTCCATACTCTTGGGATAGAACTGCGCCCATGCCAGAATTGCTAGCATCAGTTGTGAGGATAAGCTCTTTGTTGTAATCCGGGTACTGTAGCATAGTAAATTCTTTCAATCTTTTCTTCAATTCTTCGAAACTACGTTGTTCTTTATTTCCCCAGTAAAATTCAATGTTCTTTTTCAATAACCTATTCAGTGGTGTCGCTATAATACTGAAATCTTTTATAAATTTCCGATAGTAGCCTATCATTCCAAGAAAACTCTTTACTTCTTTTTGATTCCTAGGTTCACCCAGTTTATCAATCGCTTCAACCTTCTTTAAGTTAGGTGAAACACCCTTGCTAGTAATTAGATGACCCAAATATTCTACTTCGGTCTTCAAAAATTCCGATTTATCCATTTGAATCTTTAGATTCGCATCCTTTATTCTTTTCAATACTCGCCTCAGTATTTCATTGTGTTCTTCTAAATTCTTACCATAGACCACTATGTCGTCAATATATACAAAGCAACCTCCACCTAACAATCCATTTAATACGGTATTCATCATCCTCTGGAAGCACGATGGTGCATTCTTGAGTGCAAATGGCATTCGAGTATATTCGAAATGCCCATGTGGAGTTGAAAAAGCTGTTTTTTCCATTCTTTCCCCACTTAATGGAATTTGATGGAATCCTGATGTCAGTCAAGGGTTGTGAAATATTTCGCTTGTCCCAATTGATCCAAGATTTCTTGCATATTCGGTATTGGATAATTATCGTTTATCGTTGTCTCATTAAGTTTCCTGTAATCGATCACCATTCTCCATTTCTTTGTCCCACTTGAGTCCAACTTTTTCGGTACAATCCACAACGGACTTGACCATGGGGATGCACTATGGCGGATGACACCATTCTCTAGCAGTTTCCGAATCTGGGTTTCGACTTCATCCTCATGAATCTTGGGATACCTATAGGTTTTAACATTAATTGGTGATTCGCTGTTTGTTCTTATATGGTCCTCAATAACAGAAGTTTCAGTCAGATTATCACCTTCCAAACTAAATATATGGTGAAATTCTTTAATTATATTATACACAGCTTCTAATTCTTTCCTATCTCTTAAATGATTCTTTCTAATTCCTTCCCATACTTTATTAAATCGTTCATTGTATGTAGTAGACAGTGACGTAGTAGATTCGTTCAGAGATCTGTTCTCTCCAATACGTTGATCAACGCAGTTTGTTATCATTTCTTGATTTTTAAATTCGAGCTTCATTTCAAGATAATCATTATATATTATGTTATTATTTAAATCGATCCATAAATTCATCTCACTTAAAAAATCGCTACCTATGATCCCATCATAGAATCCGATTACATCTTTCGTAACGACATAAAACTTAGTTTTGATAGAATAATACTTTTTATTTAATTCATTACAATGATTCGTAGGTATATTAACACTACCTACACTAGATCGACTGGAGCGACCAATCCCCTTAAAATAAATTATGTCATTAAAATCAACACCCTCTTTATAGACGCAATTTTCCTTAATTAGGCTTATACCTGCCCCTGTATCAACGAGAAATATATAATTCTGTCCATCATAATTTAATGTAATGTGAGGGCTTTGATGACAATTGGAAACAACACTCTCTGTTGTTCCCGTTTTCGAAAATGTGAACCCATTTCTTTCATATTAGAAGGATCACGGTTACCTGCCATATTTTTACTACCAATATACTTGTTGTTTACTCGTTGGTAAGTTTTCCCTACCTTTTTATTTCCTCGAACAAAATTCTGTTTACTTTTGAAACAATTCCTTGATATGTGGCCCATGCCTCCGCAGTTATAGCATTTTGGATTAAAATGATGAATTTTAACTCAATTTCTTCCCGTATACTCCTTATCTTTGCAACCGTAATATCCTAAACGGATTTCTTCTTCCATTGCTAGTTGGCTCGCCTCGGCCAGAGTTTTAGGACGTTGAGTGTTTACAAAAGTCCCTATTTCCTTTCTCAATCCATAAACGTATGCATTTAACATATCCTTCTCTATAGCTACCTTCTGTACGTAATAAGACGAATTTTCTGAATCCTCATTAAAAAGAGCTTGTATGCGTTGACGAGTTAAAGTTTCAGATCTTTGCGTATACTGCATAACCGTTTCCTTATGGTTTTGTTTTAATTTAGTCATTAAATGATACTGCATACTCGAGTGAACCTCTCTAAATACCCTATTCAACTCATATTTCAAATCCTCCCATCTGGTAAGTTTTTTATTCATGAGCAAAATTTCAGCATTTCCCGAAATCCTACTTTTAATAATAGGCAATAAGCACTTTTTCTGCTGCTCAGTCGCCAACTGCATAGCATTATCGCAATTTTGAATAAAACTATAAGCTTGAGAGGGATCACTATCAAAATGTGTAATGATTTTAATTAAATTCTCTAAGCTCATCCTAACCTCCGCGTTACTGCAAACAGTAGAATGTATACCTGCCACAACATTATTTACAATTTTCTCTTGACCTAATTTCACTTGATTAGATTGATTCGTTTCCTCTCGCTCTACACTATTATCATTTCTAACTGAACTGGACAATAAATTTTTTTCAACGGGTACACCTTCTCTGCAATCTTCTTCAAGAAGACACAAGAACGTTTTTCTTGAATAGCTACGTGAACTGTATTATTTTTCTTAGATATCTGATTATTTCTAATTATTTCATCAAGGGTCAATGTGATCGCTAGTCCACTAACGTCGCCCACACAATTGAATGATCTTTTGAGGGTATCGGCATCGAAATCGTAATTGCTTTCGCTGATGCTCGATTTCTGACTCATTATGATTATTTTTTATTTGTGTAAACAAAAGGTGAAATTCAGAGAGGAACCGAAAGTATTCTAATTCACTTCTTTAATATTTCGCAAATTTCTAAGCAGTTTGTGTCCTGCTCTTTTCTTATTCACTCAATTTCCACAAAGCACCCAAAAAGAAAACTTGTTTGCTCTTATTTCATCACGACAATTACCACAACTCACAAAAGTTCTACGTCTAAAATATTTGATTTTGTTTTAAATTAAATTTTTCTTCTCTTATCAAAAATAAAAACAATCAAGGATACATGAAATTATCAAGCCTACAGCAAGCAATAAAACAAGATATTGTAGACAATAATCAGGAAATATTTGCAATCATTAGACTTACAGTAGCAAATAGAGTTTTGAGTCCATTACAGACGCAGATGCCAGCACTCCCAAAAATTGAACCATCCAAGTGTATTTATTACTTCAGCAATACGTAAATTACGGAAGTCTTCCCGCTCGTCTTCCGTTTGTCTCCTTCTATCGTGGGACTCGGTTAAATCCTCTAGAAAGTTTTGCAAAGCGAGCAAGTGATATCCTCTTTTATCTCGTGAATTAAACACTTGAACAATCTCACCATAGAGAAGATCAATTTTCCTCTTTCTTTATTTCGCGAGATAAACACTTCACGAATTAAAATTTTAAAAAATTTTACCGCTGCCACCAACTGTTATGTAAGGAATCGCTAATCGAAGTTAGAGAGAGAATTTTTCTCTAACTTCTCCGCAATGATTTTAAATAACAAAACGCTTACTTTTGTTAAAAGTATAAAATATATTTTATTATTATAAAAAGAAAATATATATAAAAAAAAGAATACAAGAGTATATAAGATCTATGTTTTTCGATTGGTTTAACGCACGGCGATCTGAGATGAACTGAACTTTACTTCTTAAAATTATCTTAAACCAACAGAACATAAACATGAAAGTAGCTGAGTAACACAATTCGTTTCTCGAGAAAATGTTTACGTTTACAAAGATTTAATAAAGTATCGCAGTACAGTTTTCTTAGCAAACTACGAAGAAACAAAGTATGCACAGTAAAATGTTGCTGACACTAAAGCAAAATTGTTTCTTATCTAATATGAATAATCAAGTTATGCATAACAAGCACGGCAACAGTATGACAACCCCATACTGAATCAGACTCCAATTACGCTGCCAGAGATGGAACCCGCCTGTTGGGTTAGATGTCCGCAGATGGTGACTATTGCTACCAGTCATAATAGCCTAAGCCTCGGATCCAGGGGGAAAAACGATTCCTATTCCCCCGGGAATACTCAGGGAATTACTTATAACAACAAAACTGCACAGTCTACAGAAAATGCAATGCTTACTGATAATGGCTCAGAGCGCGTTGTAGTCCCAATCGCCTCTGGGAATAATACTAACTCAACTGGATCTAGCAGTGGTGTGGTCCCAGCTACTGCGGATAATAACTCTGACATTATTAAGATATCTAAGCTTTTCTCTAATAGAGTATGCCCTATTTGTGATTCATCGCTGCGAGGTACCTTCCTTCATCTCAACATCAATGAGCAAATCGCTCACATATCTGAATACCATGGGGATGCGGAAATTATTTATAGATGTGCTCAGTGCCAGAGGACATTTCCAAAAAGCAAGGCTTTTCGGTCCATTTTGCTTTTTGCAAGAATGAGCCTCCTGCTACCTTGAGCTTTAGCTGTCCTCTATGTCCACCGATTTTTGCGACGGCAATTCGGCTGGGGCAGCATAGGAGGCATGAACAGCCCGCAGCTGTAATGAGGCACGCGCCGGTACATCTTCTCAACATAGATCCCGGCTTAGAGTTTTCACAGAAGAAGAAATAGCCTCCATGTTAGACATAGAGATGTTATACGAAGGTGATCGCAATATTGCCACTCGGATGGCGGAGAATGAAGTACTATCCACTAAAACACTTAGGCAAATTAGGGATAAAAGAGCTGAGCCAGCCTATGAAACAAAAACAGACTCTTACATTATGTCAACGAGACTCTCATCAAATACTGTGGATCCGCCCCCACCTACTACCAATACCGAAGATCTAATATCATCAAGTACGGTGGATCCGCCCCCACCTACTACCAATAAGAGCCGGTATTGCTAAGCTACTCATCAATGACATTAAAATAGCAATTATTGATGCTAGTAGGAGAGAAGTAGGGGTCGATGTACTCGACAATCTGTATAATAGAGGGGTAGCCTTCATTGGCCAACCAACAACGAACAGTAATAACGCCGGTAGTGTGTGCCAAGGTAGAAGAGGTCCTAATGGTATAAGTCTGGCTCTAGATGGGCTAGACGCAGACATTTGTATGCTATTACTCAGGAGTTGTACAACAAAAATGGAGCTGTCTTGGCCAAAAAGATCAGAGAGGGTTTCTAATATAGATGATCCAATTGCTAGTTTTCCAAATCCAGACTCTTTTATTAGACGAGGATCCGCTCCTCTGTATTATTACCGTTGATGAGATTAAAAGCCGAATTTCCAAAACGAGAAATAATGTAGCCGCTGGCTGCGATGACATTAAAAAGGCCTGCCTCAAGGGCAAGTTGGTCCAATTAATTCTTATGGGTTTATATAATCTGTCCTTGGTGATAGAGTGTCTGCCAGTGTGGTCGGCAATAACAGGCCGATTACTATTGGCTCCTTACTTAGTAGGATATACTGGGGCATTTTGGATGAGCGCATTAGATCGAACGTCTCAATAAAAAGATGTCACAACCACGCTAAAAATTAATGATGAATCCCTAGCAATACCTCTATATAGAGGTATTAAGCAATCTCTTTTATCTTTAATTTAACATTTAAAACCTTGTTGAATTCATTAGAGGAGATGCAGGGCTTCACCATCAACCAATCGGCAACTGTCAGCTCGCTGGCTTTTCGTCATGATATTATACTTGTCTTTAATGATTCTGACAAGATGAAAGCGTTAATTTCTAAACTGAAGGAGTTCCTTGGTGTCCGCAGTATGGCACTTAGCAGCTCTAAATGTACCTCATTCCTGATCGTAACAAAAAATTAAAGCTGCCTCATTAAGGACCCTACATTGTGTCTAAAGAATGGTGAAAAAATATCTTTCACTAACGAAGAAACCAAGCTGAGATACGTAGGTGCTGACTTATCTCCTTGGTATGGCTACACGATAGCAGACATTAAGGACGCCCTTTACACGTCCTGTCTACGGGTTAAAAAATTATCCCTGAAACCATTCCGAAAAATTATACTACTACAATCCTATATTATACCGCTCTATGTATATTCCCTTGTTTTGGCAATTCCGCCCATTGCACAGATGAGAGAGATTAGAGAAGAACTACGAGTTATGGTCAGAGATATTTTACATCTTCCGCAATCTACGCCCAATGGCTTTATCAAATCAGCAAGGAACCGAATATCCGGCTGGAATCTTGTGATCTTCTCAAACCTGACCTGGCCAAAAGAACCGGGAAGGGGTCATCGTTGTCAACGTCACTGTTCGCCATGAAGATGGAGATTAACTTGCCAGAGGAAGGCTGGCTAAGAAGTACAATTGAACTTTTTCACCAGTTCCACGACTATGACGGTCGCGGATGATCGATCTCATGCCAATCGCATTAGAGTTGGCATGAGTGTCCACTATGGTGTCCGTCTTTATGACAACTCTTAGGGATGGTTCACCATCTACACCAACTGTCCCTATATAGAGGATCCGTTTTTTTTTTATTTTCTTTAACTATTTTTTTTTTACTATATATACTTATTTATATATTATCCGTTTTACTATTTGTTATGAACTTATTGATAAACGAAAACTTTAAGACACGATATGTCAATTCTTGTAATTGACATATAGTGATCTATGTTTATAAATCACACTTGTCGTCAATTCCGATAATCGACATGGACATTTTTGGTGTTCTGAAAATTTAAAATGGTGGTGGGTAGTGTAGCGATAAAAAGAGATATCATTAGTTATCATTCACTTTTAATCATCAAATTCACTTAATTTAAAATATTCAATAATTCTACGCTTAGTTCAATTTTAGCACAATTTAACTTTAAAAATAATTTTTTTTTTTAATGTAAAATACAAAAATTAATCTTTACTCAAATATATTTCTGACTGACACACGCATGCATTTTTTTTAAATTCACTTCTTATCTATGTATATATTTTACAACAAATTTCACTCTTAACTAAATTACTTAAAATTAATCGCAATAATTGATTTTAGCCAAATCTTTATTGTTAAGACATGTCTTGCCAAAAATACCATAAAGGCATGTCTTAACTGCTGAAATGAAAAGAGTAATTTTTATTAATGTTAAAAATTCAATTTGATTAGTTAATTTGTGACCAGTAATTATACCCTTATGGCATGCAATTACCTTTGTCCCTTAACCTAAAATTGTTTAGAAAATTGAGTAAAATGATTACCTTCTTGATGAGTATAAACCAATTAAATTGCCCAGAAAATACTAAATGGTTAACTTCTTTTGCCGATCCGTATAATTCACAACTTGAACTGGCAACCAATTGTAAAAACCACAAATCCCAATTAAATTCGTAGATGAACTTGATGAACACTTTATAAATTTTCTAAGTTCAGAAAAAACACTAATGAACTATTGATTTTACCACAAACTATTGATTTTAATTTATAGACTTGCATATATAGTAATTTATGACCAGCTTGGCATATTTTAACTAGATGACAACTCGAAAGAAAAACAGATCGAATGAAGGAATGACACGCCTTTTATAGACAGATTTGTTTCAATTTCACTATCCATAATGTGAAATTATCAAAATATTGCCCTTTTGTATATAAATTAAGACTTTTGATTATTATTGGTATATGCCAAAATGAATTTTACATTTTTTGGCATGTTTACCATAAGAATTTAATCTTAATTTTCTTGATTTTTATTAATTTTTACGAATTTCTGGTCTACTTTATCGACGCACCATTTTTAGTTCATTCCAACTAATTCCTTTCATGACTTTTGTTTTGTCTTGTTCGCACGGTACTTCTCTTTCGCACTCATTAGTGCCAATTATAATTGTAAATATCGCGAATTACGCGAATCACGCGAAAAATACCGCGAAACGAACGCGACCATTAGAATCGCGCGAAGATTCTACCCCGGTTTAGCATGTTAAATGTCATGGGAACATGAAGTTTCGCGGTGTTTATAAAACGAGAAAAACGCGCGCGAAGTGATTTTATTAAATTTCTTGAATTTAATAGTGTATTGTGTAGTGTTTTCTGTTGTTTTCATCGAGGGATGTTATAATCTTCAGGTATGTACTACCAGTTTGTGGATTTATTGGTATTTTATGGTGTTTTCAAGGTTGGTGGACACCTGTACAGGTGAGCTTGTTTGGGTGTTTTCTCACCTGAAGTGTCCACTAATCTTCAGTAAAATCTTATCAGTTACCTGATTGATAAGTTCTATGTGTTTTTTTTTATCTTGTGGCAGGTGAATTGATTGAATTGTAATTAATTTAATCGTACTTCCCTGCATTCAATGTTATTTGTTTTGGTGTTGTTGGTATGAAAAAAAAATAGTCTTGCATGCTGTATAGTTGTAAATTTATTTGTTCATTAGTTCATTTGTTACTTTGTTTATTAATAGTTCAAATTTTGTATTTCAATTATTTATCTTCCTTTCCTTTTTTCTCGTTTTAGATCATCGAGGGATCTTTGCACCTGTGGCATACTCCAGGTGCCGGTAACTTTGGTTGCATACTTTTTATTTTACCGTGATGAATTCCCCCTCTTTCTTTTCAGGTTCGTCGAACATTCTCCCCCCCCCCCCGTTGAACAGCCATGTTCAACCGTTGTTTGATTGCCTTGATGCCTCGTTTGTGGTACTTGAGGAATTTTAATGTTCCGTCCGCGAGAACTCTCAACGTGACTTGATAGCGATCAGGTAAATTAATTACTCTTTGCCTATTTCGTCTTTGTTGCATTTGTTCAAAATCTATTCTCTGGATCACCCTTTTTGGCAGAAAGATTTCTATGTCTTCTCGGGTGACGAATTTCTGGAAAGAATTTTCTGCCCTCATCTTTACGTCGTCGATGTTGGTGGAGACCTTGAGACTCTGCAGGTCAGTCACTGTGGCTCCGTTTATTATTGCAGGTTCGCTCAACACTGGGGCTGTTTGCGGAGTTGCTGCTTCCAGTAGACCAGCTGTTCGAACAGTTGTTGCTGCTGTTGACGTGGATGGGGCAGGATTCGTCTCTACAGCTTGTTTAGGCTCTGCTGTAGCTTCCATGATGTCGGAAAGCAGTTTGTCTAACTCGTTTGAGTTTGATCCGGGATTGACAGGACTACTAGGCAGCGAAAAATTAAAATTTAAATCATCGTAGATGTCCAGAATGTCCTGATCCACCTGGTCATCGATGGCTGTCGCTGAATTGCCTGGCTCTCCTGTGTTCTTTTTGGGTTGCCCAGTTAGGACATCGCAGCCTTCTTCAACGTACCAGCTAGGGTCGAGGACACTGTCCTGCAGTGGCCAATCAAAATCAACGTCCTCATAGAGGTCTAGGACGTTCGTACTGTCGTTGTAATTTGACATCTGTAAAATAAATGAATTAGTACTATGTTTTTTATTATTATGGGACAACACAACAATTAACAGATGTGCTAGGACAACACATGTTTGTTAATTAACACTTAATTACTTGGTAAACGACAAATTTTGGTTACTGGTCTAGTGAATGTGTTCCTTTGAGTTTTTATTTTGCTACTCGTACTAGACCATCAGAACCTGGATATACTTCTTCGATAATTCCTAAAGGCCACAGTGTTGGTGATGTATTTTCGCCCTTCAACAATATTACGTCTCCTTTCTGAAGATTAGGTTCTGTATTTCACCATTTAGGTCTATTTTGCAGCTGGTTCAGATAATCCTTGGACCAATATTTCCAGAATTGCTGCATGATTTGCTGGACATGTTTCCATCTGTTGGAATAATTTGCTTCTTCAGTTGTGTAGTTTGGTTCTGGTATGGCGTGTAATGATTGTCCAATGATAAAATGTCCAGGAGTTAGAACTAATTGGTCGTTTGGATCATTTCTGATTTGACATAATGGCCTTGAATTAAGGCAGGCTTCTACTTGTGTTAACAGCGTAGCATATTCTTCAAAGGTGAGGGTTGCGTTCCCAATCGATCTACGCAGATGGTATTTTGTGGACTTAACACCAGCTTCCCACAATCCTCCAAAATGAGGGGTCGCAGGTGGGTTCATGTGCCAATTGATTGATTTCAATGTTAAGTATTCAGCTGCTTCTGGCCATGCTTCTTTGATCGCCTTTTGAAGTTCCCTTTCTAGGATGGATTTACCTCCAATAAAATTGGTGCCACAGTCCGAATAGATGTCATTGCATAAGCCTCTTCTACTTATGAATCTTTTTAATGAGGCAATGAAAGCTTCGGATGTCAGACTGGACACTAATTCCAAGTGTATTGCCTTTGTTGCCATGCAAATAAACAGACAAAAATATGCTTTTTGTAATTTTGCATTTCTTAAGTTTGATGCCTTAATTGTGATTGGTCCCGCATAGTCAATTCCAACTTTGGAGAATGGTCTAGAGATGTTAACTCTCGCTGCTGGCAGATTGCCCATTAACTGTGACGTCGTTGCCTGTCGTTGTCTGAAGCATTTGACGCACTTATGTAATCTCGTTGAAATGCAGCGTCTTCCGTCTAGAATACAAACTGAATTTCGACTAGCGTTAAGAACCACAGCTGTACTTCCATGCAACATTTCTAAGTGTAGTTTGTCGATTAGGATTAATGTTATATGATGTTCTCGTGGCAATAGTATTGGATGTTTCCTGCTATATGGTAACAACGCATTATCTAATCGACCTCCGACTCTCATTATTCCATCATTATCCAACATTGGGTTTAGTCTGAGAAGTTTGCTCCCCTTAGATAAAGGTTTTTTTTGTAATAAGTTTTCATATTCTTCCGGAAATGCTGTCAATTGAACCAACTTAAATATGGTTTTTTCGGCTTGCTTACACTCATTGCTACTGAGAAACTGAACCCTTTTGGTTTTGGGATTTTTACAATTGTAGCAAAATCGTTGTATTGTTGCTAAGACACGTACTAAACGTGTGAATGACGAGTATCTTAGCAGGATGTTGTCTTCTATATTTACTAATAGACTAATTGTTAACGGAGGTTTTTTCTCAAGTATTGTTGACTCTGTCGTTGGATTGTGCTTTGGCCATTTTTCTTGCGCTTGTGTGAGCCATGTTGGCCCATGCCACCATAATTTGTTATCTACTAAGAGAGTAGATGAAATTCCTCGTGACGCTATGTCTGCTGGATTTTGATTTGATGAGATATGTCGCCAATGATTGTATTTCAATGAGTCTTGGATTTCTACTACTCTATTGGCGACATAAATTTTCCATTTAGAGGGATGCTCTTTAATCCAATGCATAACAATCGTGGAGTCCGTCCAAGCTACTATTGGAATTTCTTGTAAATGCATGCCTTGCACTACAACTTTAATTAACTTCGTCAGTAATAGGGCACCGTTCAGTTCTAGCCGTGGTATTGTTGTTGGTTTAATAGGAGCCACCTTAGTTTTTGCAGTTAGTAAGTGTGACACTATTTCACCATTCTCCTGCTCCACTCGCAAATACACTGCTGCGGCATATGCCTTTGATGAAGCGTCGCAGAATCCATGAATCTGCATCTGTGCTCTTGCAGTATACTGTACCTATCTTGGGATGGGAACTTGTTCCAGTGCTTGTAGATTAGCTACAAAGGTTCTCCATTGCTGACCAATTGTTTCTGACACAAGGTCATCCCATGATGAGCCTGTTATCCATAATTCTGCATTAGGATTTTAGCTTCTACCACAACCGGAGCCAACCAGGCTAATGGATCGTATAACGATGCGATTCCTGACAAAATACTTCGTTTCGTTAGAATTGCAGGTTCACACAGAGGTTTAATTTTAAAAGTGAAGTAATCATGCGAAGGATGCCATATAATTCCTAGCGTTTTTATTGACTCAGTTTCAGAAAATGTAAATGAGTTTTTTGGCTCTCTGTGTTCTGGTGGAAGATCGTGTAGCAGCCTATTGTCATTGCTGGACCATTTACGTAGATTGAATCCTGCAGATTTCAACATTTGAATAAGCTCATGTTGTACCATCTTTGCATGATTCAAGTTGTCAGCTCCGGCTAACAAATCATCCACGTAGAAGTTTTGATATATTGCTTCTGATGCTAGAGGCCACTTGTGACGTTCATCTTCAGCTAGTTGTTGGAGTGTCCTGATAGCTAAGTATGGAGCAGACGTGGTACCAAAGGTCACTGTCTTCAGTTTGTAATCTGTTATCATGCCTGTTTTTGGGTGTCGCCATACAATTCTTTGATACTCTTGATGATCCGGATGTACTTGAATCATGCGATACATTTTCTCAATATCTGCTTTTATAACGATTTTGTACTTTCTCCAATTTAATAGTGTGGTAAACAACGTAGGCTGAAGAGTTGGTCCATTTAACAGAAACTTGTTAAGTGGCATTCCATTCGTGGTTTTTGCAGAGGCATCAAATACAACGCGTAGTTTAGTTGTGGTGCTATCTTTAAACACAGCATGATGTGGAATGTAGTAATGCTGCTCTTGGTCCTGTGGTAAATCTACTTCCTCCATGTGCTTTAATTCAATATATTCATCTAGACATTTTTCATAATCAGATTGAAATTCAGAGTTTTTTGAGAATTGCCGTTGTAGGCTTTCAAAACGCCTGACTGCCTGCTGTCTAGAGTTACCTAAAACTGGTATCGTGTTATCTGTGAAAGGTAGTTTCACTTGATACCTTCCTGTGTCTAACCTAATGCATGTGCTTTCATATATGGTTTGACATGGTTGTTCGTCCTTTGTTAGGATACGATTTGTGGAAACTTCCTCTGTTTCCCAGAATTGTCTGAGCTGTTTGTCTAGCTCTTTAGTCGTAGCCATGAATGTTTTAACATGGGTTTGACTCGTCGTTTTCTCTGCAGTCCCGAGGAGTATCCAACCGAACATTGTCCTTATTGCTGTTGGACTACTGTCTGTACCTTGTACAACTCCTTCCTGTATAATTTTAGCGTATACTTTGGCACCTAGTAGAGCGTCTATCCTGCCAGGCTTCCAGTAGGTGGGATCTGCTAATTCTAGTTTATCTAGATGTTGATAATTTCCCTTGGCAATTGATTTGGTTGGCAAATTATCAGTTATGTTGTTAATTACTAAGAAAGTTTCCTCGATTTTTACCTTGTTTGGACCACAGGATTGCAACCATAGTTTGGTTTGTTTATCCAGATTGCTCATTGAACTTTTATTTAGTCCTGTTACAATTACCGCTGTAGATATGTAGTTCGCTTGTAATTTATGGCATGCAGCCTGGGTAATAAATGAGCACTCGGACCCTGAGTCGATAAGGCATCGAAGCGTTTGTGACTTTCCTGATTGAGCTTTAACCTTAACTAAAGCTGTTGACAATAAGGCATACGATCTCTCCCTATTCATATAGATTTGAGTCACTTGTGATGATTCAGTATTCGTACTAATTACTGGTCTTGTTTGCCTGGCCTCATTATCCGTGTTGTTGTGTAGATTGATTGCCTCTACATTCCTGGGATGCAAATTGTTTGCTTTTACATCCTCGTGCAGTGTGGTATGATGCCTTTTCTTGCATTTGAGACACCTATACCTGCTTAAACAGTCTGTAACTGAATGCTTTTTAGAAAGACAATTGTAGCAGTGTTTGTTTGTAGCAACGAATTTCTTTCTGCTTTGTACATCAATTTTTAGGAATTTGTTACATTTTTGTAAGAAATGATCTCCATTACATGCAGAACATTTTGTGGAGTTAACTACATGATATGCCTTGGTTGTAGTTGGTTTGTTGATACCTTTGGCTTGACTTGGGTTGTGCACCAATGTATCTGAAATTGCCTCTAGTACTTTCAATCGAGTGTTTAAAAAAGATTTGAACTCTTGATATTGAGGAAGCTCTTGTGATGCTCCCTGATGTTCTTCCCATAACCTTAATGTTATAAAAGGTAGTTTTTGTACTATTAGATATATAAGTAGCACATCCCATTTTGATGTGTCCACTTGAATGTTCCTTAATTGCTGCATGCACTCTTCTGTAGTATCAATTAGAGATTTTAAACCAGCAGCTGTCTCTGTACTCAATTTTGGTTGACTTGTTAATAGCTTCAATTGATGATTCACTAAGATCTTTTTATTTTCATACCTCGCCTTTAATTTATTCCATGTGGGTAAATAATCTTCGTTCGTAATTGAAGTATGCCTTAATAGTTTTTCTGCATCTCCATGTAGTGACCCTTTTAAATAATATAATTTTTGAACATCTTTCAGATTTGTGTTATTGTGGACTACAGCTATATACAAATCGTGGAAGGAACGCCAGCTATCATAATCGCCACCATATTTTGGTAAAGTAATTTTTGGGAGAACATTCTGTTGTTGTTGTTCCACACGTGTTTGCTGTGCTAACCACAATGTGGAATCTGTCACTTCTGTTGTGGGATGGATTGCATCATACAATCCGCCTATATATATGCAGTAATCTGTTTCTAGTTTGCTAAATGTTTCATCAAGAATGTATTTCGGCGTGGTTTTTGGAGGATTTTCAATGATGTATTCATTGATCAATTGATCAATCTGTTCGTATTCTATCCAAACTCGTCTGATTTCAGAAAGCTTTGCTTCGGGATAGCCCTTTGAGTGTGTTTCGAGTAATGTTTGTTTTCCATTCTCGATCGTTTTTTGCAGACGACTTCTCAATGCCTGTTCCTTATTTAGCATTGCCTTTAATTCAGTCATTGTTAAGTTTATCTTAATATATTTGAGTATACTTGAATTTTTAACTAAATTGTAACTGAATGCAAATTTCTTGTGCTAATTTTTAGAATTAAATTTCGTTAAAATTTAGAAATTGACTTGCAACTTATACAAATTGTACTAAGAACTGACTACTTGTAGCAAGTTGTAGAATTTGCCTTGATAAATTTATGTGACTTGCAAATGTACTAGATTCACCTCTGTACAATGTGAACTATTGTGAATGATATTTTCTACCTTTGCGGGGTTTTTTGTAATGAACAAAATAAATGAATTGGATGAGCAAATGAATGAACTAATGAATTCCTGGATGTAACCACCAAAAAATGTTATGAACTTATTGATAAACGAAAACTTTAAGACACGATATGTCAATTCTTGTAATTGACATATAGTGATCTACGTTTATAAATCACACTTGTCGTCAATTCCGATAATCGACATGGACATTTGTGGTGTTCTGAAAATTTAAAATGGTGGTGGGTAGTGTAGCGATAAAAAGAGATATCATCAGAGTTATCATTCACTTTTAATCATCAAATTCACTTAATTTAAAATGTTCAATAATTCTACGCTTAGTTCAATTTTAGCACAATTTAACTTTAAAAATATTTTTTTTTAATGTAAAATACAAAAATTAATCTTTACTCAAATATATTTCTGACTGACACACGCATGCATTTTTTTTTAATTCACTTCTTATCTATGTATATATTTTACAACAAATTTCACTGTTAACTAAATTACTTAAAATTAATCGCAATAATTGATTTTAGCCAAATCTTTATTGTTAAGACATGTCTTGCCAAAAATACCATAAAGGCATGTCTTCGGCAAAATGTCACCACAATAAGAATTGCACTTTAATCTATTTATACCTAATAACTGCTGAAATGAAAAGAGTAATTTTTATTAATGTTAAAAATTCAATTAGTTAATTTGTGACCAGTAATTATACCCTTATGGCATGCAATTACCTTTGTCCCTTAACCTCAAATTGTTTAGAAAACTGAGTAAAATGATTACCTTCTTGATGAGTATAAACCAATTAAATTGCCCAGAAAATACTAAATGGTTAACTTCTTTTGCCGATCCGTATAATTCACAACTTGAACTGGCAACCAATTGTAAAAACCACAAATCCCAATTAAATTCGTAGATGAACTTGATGAACACTTTATATATTTTCTAAGTTCAGAAAAAACACTAATGAACTATTGATTTTACCACAAACTATTGATTTTAATTTATAGACTTGCATATATAGTAATTTATGACCAGCTTGGCATATTTTAACTAGATGACAACTCGAAAGAAAAACAGATCGAATGAAGGAATGACACGCCTTTTATAGACAGATTATTTGTTTCAATTTCACTATCCATAATGTGAAATTATCAAAATATTGCCCTTTTGTATATAAATTAAGACTTTTGATTATTATTGGTATATGCAGAAATGAATTTTACATTTTTTGGCATGTTTACCATAAGGATTTAATCTTAATTTTCTTGATTTTTATTAATTTTTACGAATTTCTGGTCTACTTTGACGACGCGCCATTTTTAGTTCATTCCAAATAATTCCTTTCATGACTTTTGCTGTTTTGTCTTGTTCGCACGGTACTTCTCTTTCGCACTCATTAGTGCAAATTATAATTGTAAATATCGCGAATTACGCGAATCCCGCGAAAAATACCGCGAAACGAACGCGACCATTAGAATCGCGCGAAGATTCTACCCCGGTTTAGCATGTTAAATGTCATGGGAACATGAAGTTTCGCCGTGTTTATAAAACGAGAAATGTCAAACGCGCGCGAAGTGATTTTATTAAATTTCTTGAATTTAATAGTGTATTGTATAGTGTTTTCTGTTGTTTTCATCGAGGGATGTTATAATCTTCAGGTATGTACTACCAGTTTGTGGATTTATTGGTATTTTATGTTGTTTTCAAGGTTGGTGGACACCTGTACAGGTGAGCTTGTTTGGGTGTTTTCTCACCTGAAATGTCCACTAATCTTCAGTAAAATCTTATCAGTTACCTGATTGATAAGTTCTATGTGTTTTTTTTATCTTGTGGCAGGTGAATTGATTGAATTGTAGTTAAATTAATCGTACTTCCCTGCATTCAATGTTATTTGTTTTGGTGTTGTTGGTATGAAAAAAAAATAGTCTTGCATGCTGTATAGTTGTAAATTTATTTGTTCATTAGTTCATTTGTTACTTTGTTTATTAATAGTTCAAATTTTGTATTTCATTTATTTATCTTCCTTTCCTTTTTTCTCGTTTTAGATCATCGAGGGATCTTTGCACCTGTGGCATACTCCAGGTGCCGGTAACTTGAATTGCATACTTTTTATTTTACCTTGATGAATTCCCCCTTTTTCTTTTCAGGTTCGTCGAACAGTAACCATGTCAATGATATCGTTAAGAATATTTTGGTAACGCATCGTGACCAGAATAGTTAAGGAAGTGAGTGATTCCATTTCAAAAATTGCTCGTTGATTGTGACTGGCATTAGCAGCTTCGTCAACAATATCTTTGATTTTAAGGATCCTGGCATTTAGTGCCATCATTTGATTATTAATTGCTTTTTGAGACTTGTTAAAGACGTTAGCGGTTGTTTCTACTATAATCGTTTGTTTTTTTTATGAGGGATAACAAATGGTTTTCGTTATAACGTATTTTTTCTATTTGGCTGTCATAATACTTCGCATCTTCCTGGTTGAGGGTTACGAACAGCGCCTTACTTACCTTTCCTATGACATCAAAAAAAGCTCTTTTTTTCTGTTAGTATTCTGTAATAGGCTATACTTATGTCCCATATCCGCCAGTAGGTGATTTAATTCAGTTACAGTACTGTTGCAGATAGTCCCAAATCCAATATCACCCCTTAGTGCTTCGCACAGTGCATTTATTTCTGCTGTATACCTCGTGATATGCCTTATGGAGGTCTCCAAAATTCTAAGATCGTAGAAGATTGCCACTTTCCATTCGTTTGAAAACAGTTCTACTCTACCCAACTCTTCAAAATAGATTCCAGGGCTTTGATTGATAGTCGTGATATTAATATTACTTCCGTAGATGCCGCTTATGAGGCCCAAGGTTAATATGAAGTATGTGGGGTATGCCATGGCCTGAAAGGAATTTCGATTATTTCGTCGATCTTATTGAAAGATTAGTTTTTAATTTGTGTGTGTCATTGGTGTGTATTGTATGTTTTGTATTGTGGGGGGGGGGGGGGGGTCAGTCTATTAGTTATCTATGTTATAGTGGTGCCTACTGGAGGCCCCCTCCCTTGTGCGTGTAGTACGTGTCGACGATTCCCCGGTGTCTTATTTTGAGCAGGTCTTCCGTTGGAAGTTCCATTCGTGTCTCGAGACAGGGTTATGCCTGCAGTTCATTATTTATCTCTGTAATTGGTTGTTCGCGTGACTAGCCAAGGATATGTTAATCCGTGATTTCGAGGGTGAAATGATGTCAATACAACGCGATTGTGGAGGGTGGAAAGCAATATGAAATGCCCTTGGAGAAAAGTAAAGGGCTTCGTATAATGGTCAAATAATTTGTCGGAAGACGTTTAACTGAAGATGATTTAGCAAATGATGCTCATCGAGGAGCACTGAGAGTTGCTATGATTAGAGAGTGAAGTAGCGCTTAATTCAGGCTCCCTTTTCTTATTATTTCGTACGATCGGAGGTTCTCCGGTTTCGTGTTCAGATGAAAATTCAGTTGCATGTCCTACTTGCGTCTCAAATTTGATAAAGGTATTCATAGTTAAATGTTTGAGAATCGAAACTTTATTATTATATCATAACCTAGTTTTCGCGTGAAAGTTCAAGTTGACAAATCACCCAAGTTCAACAGCATAACTAATAAATTTTATATTAATATGGTAATTGCTTCGGTGCATTATTCTATGAAGAGCTTAAGATCATTGTTGTGCATTGTGTTGAGTTTATTGCGTATTTTTATTACTGAGTTTTCTTTTGAAATGACCTTCATAACCACGAAACGTCCCTCCCAAAGCGAGGACAATTTATTTTTCCGAGTATGGTTTTTAATAAGCACCTTGTCACCTATGTTGAAGTTCTTTTCTTGGGTATTTCTATCGTAGTATTTTTTAGCCTGTGTTTTCCTCTGGTGCAAGGTTTCCCTTGCAATTTGATAGCATGGCAAGCGAGATTTTAGCTCATTCACATAATTTTCATAATTGTATGAAACTTGCGGCTTTTGTTCTAAACTGTTGGGAATATTAGCCGGATATCCATATAAAAGCTCGTGTGGGCTATAATTCGTGCTGCTATGTGGTGTAGTGTTGTACACGAACATAGCATAGGATATTCAGGTGTCCCAAGTGAGTGGATCCTGATTGACGTAGTGTAGAAGGTACTCTGCTAGCGTTCGGTGGCTCCGTTCCAAAGCGCCATTGGTTTGTGGATGATATGGAGTCGTATTAATCTTCTTGATTTTTAACAATTTGCACATTTCTTGGTTTTTGGTTAAGTCATCCTGACACTTTAATAAGTATTTGTTGCCTTCACAGCTCACAGGCAAAGAGCCAACTATATCCAAAGCTTTCGAATGGCTTGGTGCTAGTTGTTGTTATTTTCATAGGAATGGAACATTTTTTTAGAAGTTTGTTCTTCTGACAAGATTCACATCTGCGGATGAAACTGACTACGTCCTTAAGCATTGTTGGCCAAAAATAACTTGATTTCAGTCACTTTAGTGTACGGGATACACCCTGGTGTCCACCTAGAGGAGTATTGTGATATTCTTTTAAAATTTTAGAAACATCTTTCTCGTCAACTATGTGTATCTTTTGATTTAGGAATAAGTTTATGGCAATATTTATGTCTTTAAAGACATTCACAAGATTTAGCTCTATCTCTTTTAGTGTAAATTCGTTGAAGGAGGGTACAGATATGCCTATACATTTCAACTGGTGTTTTATGCAATGATCATAGACCTTTTTTATAACGCTAACCAACATTTTTCTATCGTTTTCTGTTCTTAGGGATAATATGGTTTTAGCAACGATATATTTGGTAACAGTTGAATCGTGATTTAAAACTTTAAGTTCACCCAAACCAGGACTTATGTAGTATCTTACATGCTTAGAGAGCTCGATTTCATCTATTGTTTCTATTGGCGGTACAAAAAAAAATTTTACTTGCGTCATTTTGTCTATATATATTGAGTTGTAAGTTTATCCGGTTCACCTTCTTTAACGGCGCTATTTGTTCTATTCTTAGTTTTCTCATGCGCTTGTTTTACTTGGCTCCAAGTCACTATACCCACTGTTCTTGGTTGGTGATTCTACTCAAAGCATCTGCATTGGCGTTATATTTTTCAGGCTTATAGAGAATTTTATACTCATATTCCTCGAGCAATATTCTCCACCTAACCAATCTGGAAGTTGGCTCTTTCAGATTCATCAACCATTGAAGTGGCTTATGATCGGTTACTATAGTGAAATGTTTCCCGTAGATATACGGGCGGAACTGTTTGACGGCAAATATAATTGCCAATAATTCCTTTTCAGTTGTGGTATATCTTGTTTCTGCGGGATTAAGTGTTCGGCTTGTGAAGGATATTGGTCGATCCTCACCGATATTACCCTGGATAGAACTGCCCCTATCGCTACGTGTCGGTAGCGTCGGTTGTTACTAGGAACTCTTTATCAAAATTTGGATACGCGAGCACAGGAGAGTTAATTAATTTTTCCTTGAGATTGCAGAAAGCTTCGTCACAAAATGAGTCCCATTTGAAAATAATGTTCTTCTTTAAGAGTTTTGTTAGGGGTTTAGAAATGTTTGCAAAATTTGGTATAAATCGACGCTAATATCCGGCAAAACCCAAAAAGGATTTTACGTCTTTAGCCTTTTTTGGTCTGGGATAAGTTTTTACTACCTGGATCTTCATTGGATCTGGTCTAAGACCATTTTCGGAAATTTCAGGGCCGAGATAGATGAGTTCTCGTTTTATAAAAATGCACTTATCTGGCTGGAGCTTAAGACTGTGTTCCCTAAGGCGATCTAGGACATTTACCAATTTTAAGTTGTGATCTCGTAAATCATATCCGTAGATAACTATGTCGTCGACATAGACAAAGCACTCAATTCCCTGCAACCCCATCAGCACGTTATTCATAAGGCCCTGGAATGTAGCTGGTGCGTTCCTCAGTCCGAATGGCATTCTATTATATTCATAATGTCCAAATGGAGTGCTGAAAGCCGTTTTTGCTCTGTCCTGCTCATCGCCGAGTATTTGGTGAAATCCACTGGCAAGGTATAGTGTACTGAAATACTTGGATTTGCCCAGTTGGTCCAATATATCGGTTATATTGGGCAATGGATATGCATCTCCAATAGTAATATCGTTTAGCTTACGAAAGTCCACCACAACTCTCCATCGTTTGTTGCCAGAGCTATCAGCTTTTTTTGGCACGAGGAGTAGAGGTGAGTTCCATGGACTTGAGCTTGGCTTCACAATATCGTTTTGTAGCATTTCATTGACCTGTTTATGAATTTCTTCTCGATGCGATTCCGCCAACCTATACGGTCGTACGTAGATAGGTGGTTTATCGCTCTGTGTCACAATTCCATGCGTGATCACGTCAGTGTTGGTCAAGCTGTCTCCCTCCAGATAAAACAAATCATTATAAGCTCTGCAGATCTCTAGTATTGTGGCATTTTCCTCTGAATTGCAATGATCTAAGCAAGCTTAGTAGGGTTTCTAATTTCTTCGGTCGATTCATAACTGGATCTTTATCTGAATTGGCTCTGATAACGTCGAATTGGTCGAAGTTATCCCAGTCCAGGTTTACTTGATTCAGCTGCAATTTCACTTCGCTTTCGTTAGAATTTAACATTACTAATTTGACATGATTGCTTCTTGGTATCGCGAGAGCATTCCCTATATAAACACTGGTTTTATTTCCTATTTCTTGACAACTATGTCCTTATTATGTTTAAAGGTGATTTCAACAACTTTCTTACTTCTAGCCGGTAGAATGATTATATTAGTTCTATCTGTGGCTACTTTCTGCGATTTCATTTTCTCAATTTGGTCTGTAATCTCGACAGTATTTCCAATACTAGATTTATTTATAAGATTTCGAGGGTTTATTTCTCTCTGCACCCGTGTGGTACCTGTACTGCCACTCTGGAGATCAGGTGGTCGACGAAAGGTGTCTTTCAAATTTGCTTTGGAATTTTGTTCACAGTTTTGGGCCCGAGGATTTGAAAACCGAAGATTTTCCCTGACAGTCCCCTTGAGGTTTCCGAATTCTTGCAGTTTGGAGTTTGCCTTAAAGTTTTGGAACTGAGCTTTTGTTCCCTCAAGGCTCCCGGTATCTTGCACTTCTGTAGAAAGTCGGGGATATTTAATTTCCAAAACGTTTCTTTCGTAATCTAGTGTACAATTATGTTTACGCAGGAAATCATTACCTATAATTCCGTCATATTTAAGGTTAGTTTGCTGGTGTAGCAAATGAAAGGAGTGCTTAAAGAAAAAACTTCCGCTTGAAGTTTCCAATTTAATTATGCCAGTAAGTATTCCGTATGTTGGTACTGACTCGCCTGAAATCGTTGATAGGGTACAGCCACCAGGAGGTTTTCCTGTTATTCTATAATTTATGTCAGATTTTACTAGGCTTACGTCTGCGCCGGTATCGATAAGAAATGTCGAATGGTTTTTTTATTTGGTTCAAAGGGGACGCAGATATTTGGCTCAATTTTTGAGTTATTTACGGATATCCTGAACTTTACGGGTTTATGGTCGACGTCATTTTCTACCATGCGGTCTACATTTCGTGGATGTCGGCTATGCATGCGACTCGAGATGGGACGCCAACTGCTTCCATCTGAGGAATGCCGTTTCCCGAATCTTCCATTAGTCCTCCCAAGTTTTCTGAATGCGACCAGTCCCTTATCGTATTTGGGTTCGCGAGTTTATGATTTTGTTTCGGCACGTAGTTAACGTTTGGGTTGTTTGAGTTAAACTGCCGTTGTCTCCTTTCAGTCTCTATCGGTAAATTCGTAGGTGCATTGCGTGTATTGCTGTACTGGGGAAAATTGGTCTGTACGTTTCGACCTCGGTTGGGCCAGTTGCCGTTACCCGTTGGGGCCCTTGGGAAGTTTTGCGATAATCGCAACCGACAATCCCTTGCCAAATGGTTTGGCTTCCTGCAGTAAGAACAAGTCAAGAACTGGACTTCTCTTTTAGCTTCCCTGGGAGCGAAATTCGGCAGGTTAGTGTTTTTAAAACAAAATTCTTTTGTATGTCTTTCCTTGTGACATACTTGGCAATTGAGCATGCGTTTAGGAAAGTTCTTCGCATGGTTTGAGAAAGTTGGCTCTTCCCTTTCGAGTCGGGAGGCCTGTTCTATAGCATATGAAATTGCCGTCTTTAAGTCTGTTTCTCCGCGAGCCCTCACTAGCAGCCTTAAGCTACTGTTTCTCAAACCGTCTTCGAAAGCCTGGATGGTTAGCCGAGTATTTTCAACAATCAAAAATTCGCGTACGTTTCGCTCCTCTGAGCCTTGGTACGTAGCTGAATTGAGCGATGTTAGGAGTTGGCATAGCTTCTCGCCGAACTTCTTAACCGTCTCGCTATGGTTCTGTTTAGTAGAACGAATTTCATTTTGGAATGAGGTTCTAGATTGTTTCTCTTGAAATTGAGACTGCAATTCTTGTGCTAGGTCATTCCACTTAGCGCAAGACTTATACTGGACTAACTCAAAGGCCGGTCCTTGCAGTCGAGTTTTTACAATTTCTAAAAAGAGCTTCTGCTCTGCATCCGACTTCGAGGTGGAAAATAATACGTTTCCGCAAGCTATAAATTTGGTTAGCTCCCCTGAGTCGCCGTGTGGGGATTAGATTATGCACGTCTGATATGCTTAGTTTCATTTCTGCGGAATTTGGGTTAGATTCCTCAGCCATGTTGTGGAAAGGCAATTCTTCGTACAAATCCACAACAATCCTCCGGTTTCGAGTTAGAATTTTGTAGTTTTCTTACGAGTTTACGAAACTGATTTTTTGGTTAAATTTGAGAACTACGCTTAAAAAGCGCACTGTAGCTTTACGAGCCAACAAGATATTTTCAACCAGTTCAACGAAAATGTTGCTATATTCATATATGTACCTCTCTTTTTTTTTAATAATTGGCAATTAGAATGATTTTATGATTTTATAATTGTACTAGGATAATATGGAGTTCCCATTGGTCTCATACCGACAACGACTTGAAACAAAGATAATATTCTGGTCCTTTAATCCTCGGTCAATTACATTTATACTAAATCTTATAGACTTGATGGGATTCCCACCCAATATAACGTCATGTATTGCTTTTGGCTTCCATGCAATTACTGGTGTTCGGTTTCAGCAAGTAAATAGTTCCCACGATACGCTGCCAATCAATGTTGGACGTGTTCAAGTGATAGTCAAAGTTACGTTTAATATTTTAGTTATTTATATTGTGACTCAGCAGACAATAATTTTATAATCAATATAACCTAGTAAAAAGAGTTTGGTTCACTTTCAAGTATATTTGATAATATCCCTCTGACTGTCCCCACGTTACTAGGAGTCAATACACATTCTACACTAATTGAAATAATATCCAGATGTATTTACTGCTGCTATTTGTTTTGTTTTATAAAAGGAGGGATTACATGAATAATGTTGTTGGTGAACTCTATAATGATTGTCTTACTTCTGAAACCCTACTTCATACCGTATGATTTCATCAGGGTATGAGAAGAGTACCATAATAGTTTTCATATATATATATATATATATATATATATATATACTATTAAAATGATAATGAAGGGTTATCCTGCCGGGTCTATACGAACAATACCTTTAAACTGAAACTTTGTCTCCTTTATATGTGCAGCACACGATTTAAGAAGTTGATTAGTGCTACTTGATATATATATATAAAAAATTTTTTTTTGTTTGGATAGTTCAGCTTTACTAAAGGAATCAGGATAAATTGTGCGACCAAGTAATTTCAGCGATCCCGAGAGGGACCTACGAATTTTACAATTTAACAAGGACAGTAGAAGAATAAAATTAAAAAAAAAAAAAGCACAGCACACCTCGTCTCATCAGCGATCACGGTACACAAAAAAAAATTTCTCTTCCTTTTAGATACATCATATGGGGAGGAACACACTAGTTCAAAAATATTCCTCCTTCCACACGCAAACACTTCCCTACACTTGATTCCCCTTTTCAGCTCTTCCGTCGAAATGGCGGGTCATTGGCGAAACACAAAGATATAATTTAGGAATTCTTGCTTTTTTTTATATAATTATGATTTAATATCACTTAATTCTGATACTAGTATGGATTTTAGGTCTTTTGTATTATCCGCCAATAAAAAAAAATAATCAGGATATATATATATAGTTCACATGAGATTTAAATCCATCTTGGTTGATATCACACTTATTGGAACTCCTTTTTAAAATTTATTCACAAGGGAGTAAATTATAGAAAATTAAGGCAAACATGTAGAGTTAAAAATATTGAAAGTGACTTGAGCGACGCAATAAAAATTCGAATGCTTTGAAAAATTTTATTTTTTTTTTTAGGGAAGAAAAGAAATTATATATATATATGCAAAAATTCTACAATGTTACCTTATGCTATGGTAATCTAAAGATATTGATTGTTGAAATCTTAAAATCTTACTTGGGACCAATTCTAGTTATTGCGGATTTACCCTAATTGGTTCTCCTTATTCCAGCTCAAAAAATCACTGTTCCTTTGTTTGCACGGCGCGGCGATCAGGAAAATTTTTTCCTTGCTTTTAGGTTGAAATCCTTGGGCTTCCTTCCTTCGGTGTGGGCACGACACCCCACTGGATCACACCAGAACGGGTCAGGAATGTTACCTCTGACTTAAAAAAATATTTCACTGTTTAGCTTTTATTGGGGGAGCTAGTGAACCCAATTTTAAAATGTATGTTTTTTTCTTCCTTTTTTATTTATTTATTATTTCTGTTATGTTTAATTACGATTGCAAATCTTGTTATTTAATCAAAACGGCATGATATGTATCGTATTAAACACACTCGTGCTGTATGACGACATTTATTTAAATTAGATTGAAAAGGGTTTTTAATCTGAGTTTTAGATTTCCTAAATGTATTTATAACACTTTTTTATGAATACTTATTTCTGAATATTTCAATTACGATTGTAAATCTAGTTATTTAATCAAAACAGCATGATATTGTTACGAGCGTGGCCTTAGTTCGTTATTTAAAACACAATATTTCAGATATAATTCAACAGTTCTTTCTTTATTTAACTTTGCTGTTTACTCTCACAAATTCACAAATAATTATCAAATCAACTCTTTATTTATCGCTAGTACTGTACTTCTAATTATCGCAATCCAAATAGTTTACTTCGTTCACTTCGCTGTCTGAAATAATACTCGCCTCCTAGCTGTCAGAGCGCCGTATTTATACTCTACGAATTATCCTAGAACCTTCCTGAATATTCCGTTCTCCGAACCCAAAGTGTACTAAGATGACACTAACCTAAAGTTGCTTCCATTCCTAAGAGATGTCGCTTGATTCACTTTGTGGCACGTAACACTACCCCCTTCTTAAAATTTGTTCGTCCCGAACAACAGATGGTCCACGGTCTTGGTGCTCTCCGTATTGACCCAAGCGATCTAGATGAACGATTTTTCTTTTGCATCTTGTACCGCGCTGATTCTTGTATGGCATGTTATTAATTTTAGTTTTAACTGCATACGGTCTCTCCCAGTGTTGTGGTAACTTTGGAGAACGTCTCGTGGCCTCGTGCACATTAGCTAATCGTTGTGTGAGCTTTGTTACGTAGTCTTCTGGTAACTTTTGTTCGCCATTGGGTATACCAAACTTGAGGCCGCTAGGTAAGCGCATTTCCTTTCCGAAAATGACCTTAAATGTGCTTTGTCTGGTCATATTGTAAACAGCTGATATATAAGCCATTAGAAATATAGGAATATGTCGAAACCAATCGCGTTGATTATAGTTGAAGACCTTCCTGAGATGTCTGATTAATGTTCTGTTGAAACACTCTTCCATGCTTTGATTTTTCTTTCGTCTTTTATCTTTGATTCCTTTGTCCTCAAATTTGTTGCCCTTTCGATTGTCGTTGTCATCCTTTTCATTGCCGCCTTTGCGCTTCTTATTATCATCATCGTCAGAAACTTTATCTTTACCTTTTCCGACCTTCATTATACCCTTATCATCGTCATTATCAGCATCTTTAGACCCTTTACTTTTCGTCTTTTTCTTTCTTTCATTATCCTCGCTCTTGGATTTCTTTCCTTTCTTCTTTTTACTTTTATCACCGTAATCATCATCTTTGGATTTCTTTCCTTTCTTCTTTTTACTTTTATCACCGTAATCATCATCATCTTTTGATTTCTTTCCTTTCTTCTTTCGACTTTCGTTATCATCATTGTAGTCATCGTCATCTTTGGATTTCTTTCCTTTCTTCTTTTTACTTTTATCACCGTAATCATCATCATCTTTTGATTTCTTTCCTTTCTTCTTTCGACTTTCGTTATCATCATTGTAGTCATCGTCATCTTTTTCTTCCATCCGTCCGCAATGATTCCATTCAGGATTGCATGGACGTTGTGAAAAAGCTTCTGCATATCCGTGGATACGTCCTTTGCGGTATGGGATTTCAAAGTCATGAGGTTGCAGTCTAGTCTCTTCACGGAAAGCTTGCTCTCTAGCTCGCCATCTTCTCCCTTCTTCTTCTGTTGTTTGCATTCGTCCTCGTTTCCTACAGTCGTTTTGCAGGTGTCCCAGTCTACTACATTTCCAGCATCGAATGACACCACGCGAAGGAGTGGTCTCTGATGACGGTATTCTGCTGTGAGTCTGCTGCCCAACTCCATATCTTTGCCCAGCTCGATATCTCTGCCCTTCTTCTAGCGCTTCCGTTCGTCGGCGTTTTCTGCAGTCCCTTTGGAGGTGTCCTGGTCTATTACAATTCCAGCATCGCAGAATACCACGTGAAGAATTGCTCTGTGATGGCTGCATTCTATTACAAGTACATTCCTCCACCGAAATTTCTCTCACTCGTACTGCACTTCGAGAAGCTTGCCTGGCAGATTCATACGCTAGTGCATAGGCTAGTGCTTCTGCTGTTGATTTCTTTCCTGCTAGCCTCAACGCTTGTTGTAAATTTTGATCTGCAATGGCGTTCACAAATGCCTCCGTCGCCACTTCATTGAGAAAATCCGCATTCACGCTGGAGTATGACAGATGCGCTAATCTTTCTACATCTGCCTGCAGTTGTTGTAGTGATTCGCCATGTTTTTGAATCCTGTTGCGCAACTGTAGGCGATATACTTGCTGCATGTCCTCATCTCCGTAACGTAATTCTATCGCCTGTACTAATGAAGTATAATCACGTTGCCTTTCTATCGGTATAGTTTGTAAAAGCTCTGATGCAGAACCTCGAAGTGCTAATACCAGAGCTGTAGCTTTGTCTGCATCATTCCATCCGTTTACTTCGGAAGCAGCCTCGAATTGTCTCTTGAAAATATGCCACGAATTTTGTCCATCAAATATTGGAGGTTTCATTCTGCCTGCATTGGATATTTCAATTCCTTCGTGCCGTGGTTGTCGATGTTTCATCTTCTCCAAATCTGATTTAAAGTTGTCAAGCTGTACGGTGACTTTTTGTTGAACTTCCGCCACTTCTTGCTCGATTCCTTCAATTTTTAAATTTTGTTCGTCTAACGAGTTTTTCAGGAAATTCTTTTGTTCCTCTAAGCGATTTTCTAGACAATTCTCCAGAGAACTCTTTTGTTCATCCAAACGCGTTTCCAGTGATTTCTTCTGTTCATCTAAACGGGATTCCATAGAATTCTTTTGTTCGTCCAAACGGGCTTCTAGAGAATTCTTTTGTTCCTCAAGAGCATTCTTGACTTGCAGGGTTGAAAGCTCCATTCTGGTCATTAAAGTACCCAAAAGCTGTTCTATGTTCATCGCAGGCTCTTCTTCAGTTTCTGGTTCTTCCTCGAAAACGTATGTATCAGGATTCTTTTCTTCCTCTATCAACGCTTGTCTAAGTCGCTCGACTAGAACATTCTTTAGACCTGTCGTTTGCAATGACCGCTTCCCCAACTCCACTTTCAATTCCTGTATGCGAAGCTCCTCTAGTTTGCGTCCCATTCTTGCGCGATTTCACAAAATTAATCACTCTTTGAATTTCAAAGTCAAATGCCACCACTTTATTTCGCGATTTTATTTTACTTCTGACACCAGTTGTTACGAGCGTGGCCTTAGTTCGTTATTTAAAACACAATATTTCAGATATAATTCAACAGTTCTTTCTTTATTTAACTTTACTGTTTACTCTCACAAATTCACAAATAATTATCAAATCAACTCTTTATTTATCGCTAGTACTGTACTTCTAATTATCGCAATCCAAATAGTTTACTTTGTTCACTTCGCTGTCTGAAATAATACTCGCCTCCTAGCTGTCAGAGCGCCGTATTTATACTCTACGAATTATCCTAGAACCTTCCTGAATATTCCGTTCTCCGAACCCAAAGTGTACTAAGATGACACTAACCTAAAGTTGCTTCCATTCCTAAGAGATGTCGCTTGATTCACTTTGTGGCACGTAACAATATGTATCTTATTAAACACACTCGTGCTGAATGACGACATTTATTTAAATTAGATTGAAAAGGGTTTTTAATCTGAGTTTTAGATTTCCTGAATCGATTTATAACACTTTTTTATGAATACTTATTTCTGAATATTTCAATTACATTCGGCGCCGCTGTACATTGGTAGGAGTAGTATAATAAACTCTTCACTTTGATCAAAACATAGCTAAAAATCTGCAGCTCTATGTTTAATAAAAGCCTTTTGCTGCTGTTCGGTCAATTTTTATAATAATAGTAATATTTTCAAAAGGTAAAACACAAATTATTCGGCTGCCATTCGTTTTTTGCACTTTAGTTTTACCGCTTTATTCTGTTTTATTAAAAAATATATATACATTTTTTTCAGGCTTTATAATTACACCGCTGCCACCAGTTGTTACGCGCGTACTCCGTGCTTTCCCGCTTGCCGACAGAAGAGAGCACAGCGGAGTCTTGGAGTTGGTTCTTAGGGTCTTTTATAAAAAAAACTCTAAATTCAATTATTAAACCTCTTAGGGCCTTTTATTTAAAAAAACTCAAAATTCAATTATTAAACCACTTTTAATTTCGGAAAAATTTAGGTTGTTCAATTTATTTTACCTCCCCAGAACCAACTTCGATGTTTTAATATCGCGACTTTTTCCAAGACTGCCCGCTATCATTTCTTTATTCATCCTTTGGATATTACGCTCGCGCCGCCAGCAAAAACTTCCCACGATCGCATCGATCACGTGGTGCATTTTTCTGTTGATAAGCGAGGCATGTTATTTGATACGCCACTTGTGGCGTGTGCATATGCAAGTGTTCAAGAGGAAATATATTGCAACAAAGTTACAATTTAGGTACTTTGTGTTTATAAAAAATGAAGCGTGTGCATATTTAAATGATTAAGAAAGGAAAATTTGTGCTGACAACCCTAAGTGGAAGTTAGAGATTTCATTTCAAGAAATCTGAAATGAAATCCAATTTTAGTGTATGCACTTGAAATAGGGCAAGTAAAAAACGTATGCACATGGAATGCATGAATACAAAATTGAACGCGGGTTATAATATGTCGATATATCATAACAAGCTGTTATCAGAGCTGTTTGGAAAGCTCTTAAGCTGTTATCAGATCTGTTTAAAAACTGTTAAGTTGTTATCAGAGCTGTTCGAAAAGCTGTTAAGCTGTTATCAGAGCTGTTTGAAAAGCTGTTTACCTGTTATCAGAGTTGTTTGGAAAGCTGTTAAGCTGTTACCAGACCTGTTTAAAAGCTATTTATCTGTTATCAAATTTGTTTTGAAAAGCTGTATAGAGTCCCCTGTGACGTAGTTGATTAAGGTTGTAACCGCCAAGACACACACTTCTGGATCAAGGTCAAGAACTAAATACCCTTCCGGTTTCAAAGGTCAAGAGGCAAAGGTCAAGCCCACGTGTCAACGTGTTTTCTCACGCTCACGCTCAACCTAGCATTCTGGGTAAAAGGTTCAACCGTCCAATTAAGAGCCCTCTGTAGTAGGCAAATATTATTAAAGAATACGTTCAGGAGTTCTGGACTTAGTAGGCAAATTTAATAACAAGAACAACATATATAAAATATCATTATCGATTTATTATAAATTAAAAAATATTAACATTTAATTCTTAGTATATCATTCTATTGTTGGGCGTCCTTTTTTCAATATATCTATATCTATAATATATTCTTTATTTTCCAATAATGTGTATCTTAGACTATAATATAATTAAAACAAATTACTTCAATAAATGGAACTACAACTTTATCTAATACATTTTTTTATTTACAATACACTAGACTTAGGTCAAATGTTCTCTGCAGCTGCTCCTTGTTGCTAGATGAAATTCAGTAATGTTTCCCAATGGTAGATTATACGTTGTGCTACTAACATTTAATTCTACGTTTGGGATTCCTTAATTCTCACATTCAGGAATATGTGATGCTAATGCATTAGCAGAATAACAAGTAAAAAAGCTAGAATTGGTCTAAGACCAATTCTTATGATACCCTAGATGAATGCCCGTATTAAATTTCGTATGGTCACCGATCTATTCAAGTTTGATTTTGAAGTTGTTTTTCGCATATATTTCTAGAACGGTTTGTCGCACAGAAAAAAGATTATAATCAATTTTATAGGATTTCGTATTCTGCAGAGGTTTTTAGTACAATAAAAATGTCTTGGACTTACCGTTTTCAAAGTATACGTAAAAAACCTAAATTTTTATATGGCAACACCAAGAAGGAGTTGCCCGATTTAGTCCATTTCAGAAATTTTAATTGCTAATGTAGTAAAAACATCATGTACGAAATTTTAGCTCTCTACGTCGACGTGTTCTCAGGCAGTGTCCAAATATATAGCGGAAAACGAAATTTTTATATGGCAACCCTACGAAGGAGTTGCCCGATTTGTCTCATTTTCGAACTTAATTTTACTTTTTTTTAAAGTCCATGTACAAAATTTCAGCTCTCTAAGTATACGCGTTCTCGAGTTATCGTGCGCACGGACGGATGGACGGACGGACGGACGGACGGACGGACGGACGGACAGACGGACATGCAAAAATCAAAATAACTTTTAATATTATGAATGGGTGTCCAATCCATTTTGCTCTACCATCATTATTTCGAGGTGTTACAAACGGAATGACAAACTTAGTATACCTCTTAGATTTCATCTAGGGTATAAAAATGGAACAAACATCTATCGCATATATACAATCTAGCCCTATGTTTTGAAGTTTGTTTCCATGCAAGCTGTGAAAGATATTTAATCCAGCAGAAATGAAACCTGGTACTTTCATCATCATTATCATCAACGTCATCATCATAATCAGCAGCATCATCATCATCCTGCTCATAGTTATTTTGTATCATTAATAGATTCAGATGTCGCTTCATATTGTGTTTCGTTGGTCTAACTAGAACAGTGGTGAAGGAACGCTCTTTCTTTAGGATGAATACGCTTATTGATATATCGTTCTGGTCTTCAAATTGTTTAATTTACTTAAGTGTCATAGGAAATGTTATTCCAGTTAAATTTAGCACAGTAGAATAATGTGGATATGATGAGGTCCTATCGGAGTGAACATTTGCCGGATATAGCGCTGATGTAACGGCCCAAGCGAAGCATGCTTCATCACTATTTTTTACATTGATGCAAGCTTGCTTTAAAGCAATCTCCTTCGGTAGAGGTATATACGAAGATCCTCGGTGTTGTTCAAATTTGTTGATATGTACTGCTAAATGTATAATGGAGTCCAATGTCCAGCCACTATCTTTTTTCTGAAACTCATCCAGCTGAGTGAGTATTGAATCCAAAATGTTAACTTTATACCACTCATTTAAATTATCGTCCACACTGATTGGAGCAGTTCTTCCTTGTAAATATTTAATTTCTTTTATAACCTCATTGCCACCGATATCCTTAACAAAATCAGCACACAACTTTGTATTAACTTTAATATTGAGAGGGCGTTTAAAAATATTCTTAATACGGCGTATAAATAAATCACGAGCATCCTTTATAAATAGTTTAGGATCTGTATGGTTTATATTTACAATAACTCCTGCTCTAATTCTGTCTGTGAATACTGATTTTATTTCCCCCCAATTTACAAAATCACTTTTTCTTACACGCTGAGTACTTTCTCGACCTCGACTGGTGGCTTTCAATAACACTCTCGGCGATTTAGTCTGTACATATCATACCACATAAATATCATAACACAGCATTCTTCTATCAAAGCTTTTAATTTGACCCTCTCTCAACTTATTGGTGAGTAAACAATGTACCTGTCCCAATAGTATGAAGATAAAATTATCATATTCTTATCAGGTTCATGTGAACTATTGTATCGGGGATTAATCAAATCCCATAACAGTGTGACTGATTGAGAAATTTTATTGAAAATAAAAAAACAATTCTTCATAAAATGTAAGACTTTTCAATACAAACTCCTTTATACAAAAAAAAATAGTCGCTCAATTTGTCTGCTTTACTCGGCTATATTTGTTTACGCAAGATATCAAATTACCAGCCACCCGGCCACCTTTTCTAATGCTTTAATTTCCATTACTTCTAATGATTTCATGTGTCTTACCATCCGTGATCAATTTTTACACATCGAATATCATAACATGATCATATAAAAGACACCTACAGACCCCAACTTACGTTATAGTTGTTGTTGTTGTTGTTTTTCGTCAAAAGAAATTTTCAATTATAACTTCCACTACTCATCTAAGACATCATATCCTACAGATTATTATCAGTTGTTGTTGCTTTCAGCTAAAGAAATTGGGAATCTTACATTAAAAAACATAAATACATATATGATCATATGGTGCAATCTTGTTTATAAAAGACACCGACAGATTAATATCATCAAATCTTTAATCCACAACTTAGGTTATAGTTGTTGTTGTTTTTTTGTTTTTGAGCTACTAATATTAATTACACCTGAGAAGGTAAGATCGCTAATATCTCGAACCATAACCCGTAGAGGATTTCTGATGAAAATGTTACCCCCCTAGTACTAATACTATTGGCATGGACAAAAAATTATATTATTACTAGGTACTATTAATTATACCTCAAAAGGTAAGATCGCTAATATCTCGAAACCCATTGCTCGTAGACGATTTCTGATAAAAAATTTGTCCACACTTATAACTAAGACCCCCACTGACACCCTCTAGAATATATTGGTATGAACAAAAATATTCTAGGGTTAACTTGAATTACTACTTATACTAATTACACTAATTCACTTAGGGAATTTCACAACATTTCTTGTCCACATAAATTCACAGCTGCACACATCCATCCACGCCTTAGGTAACGTTTCCTCAGCAACCAAGTAGCCCAGCGCAACATACCACAGGCACTCATACTAACGTAAACAACTAACACCAAACTCAAGCTGACAAGTATACAGGCCTGAAATAAATTCGCTTAGGTTATTTCACATTATTACTTAATACACACGCATAAGCCGCACACATTCTACCCAAGCCTTGGCACAGGTAACGTAGCCCAGTCCAACACACTCCAGGTAGTCCTAGTCATAGGATCAGATATTGCCATTAAAGCTCTCAGCCAACTTCCAGTACCCAGACACAGGAGGGTCAAATTGTAGCCTCCAAGACCAGATCAATCTTAACCAGCAACTCCACCAATAAAACTTCCCACCCCTTCATAAATGTTTAGAGCTACGATCTCCAAGATGAAAAATAAGTGAACTCCAGAAACAAAATCGAAATCCTCTGCTATTTCCCTATGCTAGAGACTGCTGAAAGTGATCTCGCATTCCCAAGCCCGAGATGAACAACATATGTAGTACCGGTCAATGCCGCAAGGGAACCTTACTCAAGAAATGATGTGTGCACTCAAAAGATCAAAACACGCACTCCCTAGACCCAATAATAATTTGCTAAGAAAACATCAAACCAAGGTGATGTCATGTTTTGATATTCGAATGATGCTGATATCTACAACTTCTCTGCTAAGAAAACTTATTTAGGTGCAGCAATTGAAAACAGCAAAAAACCAAGATGATATCATACGTGATATCTAAAACTGCAAAAACAAGGCATACTGGTAGTACTGACTAATGCCACTAGGGAACCTTACTCAAGAAATGATGTCTGCACTCGAATCCTGTTGTGCAAGATTTCATTGTTTGTTGAATCAAGATGTTGTTGATGGATTGCAAAATTCAACCGTGTGTTGAATTGAGCTGGTGAGATTTTAAAGGCCTACTTCAAGATCTATGATTCAACAGTGTGTTAAATCAAGATAGGCTTGAAGTGTAAGACTGGTTAAATTGCCTTGAATAACTAAGACTCAACAGTGTGTTGAATCTTGATATGTTAGTTGAACAATTCTAAACACTCTTTAATTTAGACTAGTGGTTTATTGAATTGTGCTAGCTTAATTTACACAAAAAAATTGGTTCAATTAAACTAGCATATACAACAATAATACAAAAAGAATAAAAAGAGAAACAATTATACAAGCAATAAATGAATTAACAAATTGGTGAGTGCATTGACTCATGGCAAAATATTAAAAATTGTTTTGTCACTGTCGTCAGCGATTTTATTTACTCGACCGAAAGAGGTGCAAAGTAAGTGGGTCAATTGAAAATGTGAAAAATGCGCTGACTAGCATAAAGTAATTAAATTATGCTGCCATGAGTCAGTGAACTTCGAATAGAAATATTTTGTTATGAAATTAATTTATTTCTAATGATTATTATGGTTCTTCAGGGCTGAACATGCTGGGGGCCGGCGGATGCTAAAACCTGCTCAAAGTGTTGTCCTATGGAGGTTTCGGACGACGATGGTCTTCGTTCGCTAGGCATCTGTCGAGTATTGTTGCATGTGCAGATGTGAAAAAGTCCCCTGAGTTTATCCCAGTAGTAGTAAACACAAATTACAGAGATGAAGGCGATCAGGATGCTTGAAGTAGCTGTAATAGAATGAACTGCCAAAGTTCTTTGTAGTTGGCTTATATTCAGTGGCTCAGGTAGTTGACTGTAGTCCAGAATATGCTCATTGGGACGTATTACTAGTCCGGTCTGCAATAGATGCGGAATTTTGGTTTGGTTCGTTATTGCAGTTATAGCCGCAGGTCTTGTCTCCTTGATGTGGCTGGTGATGACTTGAATTTTTTGGTCTATATCTGTCCTTAGAATGATTTCTCTTGTCTTTAAAGAACAATCATTATACAGGCGTATGATACCGGTAGAGTTTAGCAGAAGCTCCTTTCTTGTATTTTTGCAGACTATTGCCGCTACTTTTGAGCTGGGAGTCATATATAGCCAGGTGTTCTTCATAATTAACGTCTTCCAAACAGTTGCGTTCAACTGTACGTGTTGCATTTGACATTTATTTTCTGTGTGACGTCCATAGATTTCATCAATAACGCAAGACGGACTGTTCTCAATACTAAAGACGATCGTTGGAGTGCAGAGGTATGTATGATTCTCCACATTCGTGCATGCTTTTAGCTCTTGTTCATTCAGATTGAAGTAGGTTTGCTGAACAAAATCAATTGCAAATGTATAATACTTTAAGTCTGCTACTGCGAAGATGTTATCCTGTATCACTTGAGGTATTGGAGTGATGTGGATTAACTCATAAAGACTCCCCTCAACTATACTTAGGTAGCCATACAGTTTTATTGTGCCATTCTCTACGTTGATGTTTAGGATAGGTGGAGGTGTCCTTTCAACAAAAAGATTTGAGCTGAGTTTTTCATGGGCCCTTGCCACAGTTCTATCAATCTCATCAGAGGTAACGAAGTTTAAAAGGTGCCCGTGTTGATTAATAGCATCCAGCCAATTACGATATTTTTCTTCCAGCTCGTCGTAGTAATCTTCAGCACTGATATATGTTGATATTACTTCAATGCTGATCCTGTTATGGTCTGCTTTGGAGTACCAAGTGGCCATTTCATTGATGGAAGCGATTACCTTTGATAAATGCACGTCAAAATGCCTGAGTTTTTCTTCGATGATGCCACTGGATTGGTTAATCCTTGTATTTAGAAGGAGTATTTGTTGGTATGTTGTTTGCATAAGATTTTCTTGGTTATGCTGGAGGTGTTCTATGTCTTGATAGACCTCATAATTGACTCCAAATACCTTTGTTAGTAGACTCCCAAGTAGACCTCTTCTTCTTCTGATCTTTTGCTGAGTCAATTGAATTATTTGATTAGTGGCCTTGAGCAAGCTCTGTCTTCGCGTAGACAAGTGTTGAAAGAGTACATCACAGTGTGTGATGTCTGTCAGCTCTTTGTTCTTTTCGCACATTTCCTTGGTTTGTTTCCAAGTTGTGTCAATCATTTTTTGGTCCCGGATAATTTCTTGTGTTGAGAAATCTATTTACAGTCTAAGATTTCCACGTTTAATCTGCGCATACCCCAAATTTTCTATGTAGAAGCCAGTTTTAGGTATGATTAATTGATAGTCCTGCGCGAAAATCGTTGTTAACCAGAATATAATCAGAAGTGTTGTATGTAGCAGCTTTGTGGCCCAAGTACAAGGTGCGATTTTCACTTTTCTTCTTTTCGCCGGTGGATCCAACTTCTGAGTAGCCTTTTGGGTAGTGGTATCTGAAGCAATTCTGTGAAAATGCTCAGGTTTCGACCAAATTTCAGGTTCTTGATGCTTTCTGACTGTATGAGACCTCTTGCGAGGCCTATGGTCAGGTTTAGACTTATGTGAGGCTATCATTGTGGTGGCAGCTTTGATCTCAGTAGCCTCATTGTCTTGATTGTATATTTCTATGGGAAGTTGGCATAATTTATTTAGTGGTCGCTTTTTTACTTGATCCTTATATTGCACTGACGCAATGCGTACGATGTTGTCTTCTCCTGGATGAAGTTGTACTATTCGTCCGAGTGCCCATTTCTGAGGAGGAAGGTTTTCGTCCTTGACCAGAACTAATTCGCCTATAGCAGGATTTTCTTTCCTTGTCTTCCACTTGCTTCTTTGTTGCAGTGTGTTCAGATATTCTAGCGACCACCTTTTCCAAATATCCTGTTGATATTTTGTTAGCTGCTTCCATTTGTTGTATATCTTCTCGTTGGAAATGTCTGGCTCTGGAGGCGCTAATAGCGCTCGTCCTATTAGGAAGTGTCCTGGAGTTAGGGGCTCCAGGTCTCTAGGGTCACTTGACTGCTGTCCAATTGGTCTAGAGTTCAGACAAGCTTCTACTTGGTACAGAACTGTAGTGAATTCTTCATAAGTCAGTAGCGTTTCACCAAGCACACGTTTAAGATGTGTTTTCACAGATTTCACTCCTGCCTCCCATAAGCCTCCAATATGCGGGCTTGCAGCTGGAATGAATCTCCATTCCGTGCCATCACAGATGTTGTTGATGGATTGCAAAATTCAACCGTGTGTTGAATTGAGCTGGTGAGATTTTAAAGGCCTACTTCAAGATCTATGATTCAACAGTGTGTTAAATCAAGATAGGCTTGAAGTGTAAGACTGGTTAAATTGCCTTGAATAACTAAGACTCAACAGTGTGTTGAATCTTGATATGTTAGATGAACAATTCTAAACACTCTTTAATTTAGACTAGCGGTTTATTGAATTGTGCTAGCTTAATTTATACAAAATAATTGGTTCAACTAAACTAGCATATACAACAATAATACAAAAAGAATAAAAAGAGAAACAATTATACAAGCAATAAATGAATAAATGAATTGGTGAGTGCATTGACTCATGGCAAAATATTAAAAATTGTTTTGTCACTGTCGTCAGCGATTTTATTTACTCGACCGAAAGAGGTGCAAAGTAAGTGGGTCGATTGAAAATGTGAAAAATGCGCTGACTAGCATAAAGTAATTAAATTATGCTGCCATGAGTCAGTGAACTTCGAATAGAAATATTTTGTTATGAAATTAATTTATTTCTAATGATTATTATGGTTGTTCAGGGCTGAACACCTGTAAAAGCCTAGGCGCATGCTAATAACTACAACTTCTCCGCTAATAAAAGAAAACAGCAAGAGCAAGGCATGCTGGTAGTACCGGCTAATGTCGCTAGGGAACTTTACTCAAGAAATGACGTTTGCACTCGAATCCAAATTATGGAATATGCCAAATTGTATCAGGACATTGGATGGGAAACACATTATTTACCATTAAATACCCGTAGTACCGACTAATGCCGCTAGGGAACCTTATTCAAGAAATTGCGTCTGTACTCGAATCCTGTAAAGGCCGGGGCGCATGCTGATATCTACAACTTCCCCGCTAATAACAGAAAACAGCAAAAGCAAGGCATGCTGGTAGTACCGGCTAATGTCGCCAGGTAACCTTACTCTAGAAATGGCGATTGCACACGAATCCTGTAAAAGCCTAGGCGCAACATTTAATGTTTGACACCACCCCCACTGACATCTTCTAGAATCTGTTCATGCTGATGTCATGTTGTGAAATTAGCATGATGCTGATATCTACAACTTCCCTGCTAAGAAAACGTGCAGCATTTGAAAACAGCAAAACCATGATGACGTCATGCCGTTATCTAGAACTCTCCCGCTAATAAAAGAAAACAGCAAAACCAAGGCATGCTGGTAGTTCAAACTAAGGTCGCTAGGGAACCTTACTCAAGAAATGAAGTTTGCGCCCGAACAAATGTCGCTAAATCTCGAAAACCAGAGGATTTCTGATGAAAATTTCGTTCCACCTCCCACCCCACACCGCCAAGAATCCATTTCCATGAACAAAAAATAACTTGAATTATTAATACGCTAATATCTCGAAAACGAGAGCCCGTAGAGGAATTCTGATGCAAATTTCATTACCCCCCTCCCTATCTTTATTATCCCCCCACATACCCACCATCTAGAATCCATTGGCATCAACAAAAATTTCCTACTATTAACTTTAATTATTAGTTCAAAACAAAAAGCCTACATTTAGGCGCTCAAGAAAAATCATTAAAAAAAAGCCTACAGTTAGGTGCACCACATAAGAAACCGTAGTAGCGGAACATGCCAAGTGAAGCAAAAAACTTCACACATCCAAGAAAACCGTAGCATGCTGCCACGTGTGGGAAAAAGTGAAGCAAAAAACTTCCCAAAACCGTGGCATGTTGCCACGTGTGGGCCAAAAGTGAAGCAAAAAACTTAAAATATCCAAGAGAATCGTACCACACATCCAAAGCCGTAGTAACGGAGCATGCTGGTAGTATCGGCTAATGCCGTTATGGTGTAGTCATGATCAAATGACACACACACACACACCCAAGAAAACCGCAGTACCGGAGCACGCTGGTAGTACCGGCCAATGCCGCTAGGGTACAAGTAGATAAACTATAAGAGTTCTTCGACACCTTTTTAGCTTCCAGGGTTTCTCCACAGATGGCGCCACCGTCGCTAGGTGGTTTGAGCCCGTGCTAAATGTAGGGTTGTGTCTTGGATACATCATTGCGCCTTGGATGCACCGTGTGTTGCGCCTAAATGTAGGCTTTTGGTTTCATTGAGTCTCGACTGCGCCCTAGCGGGATTAATCGGTACTACCGAGATGTATCATTTGATCTTGACTGCACCCTAGCGGCATTAGCCGGTACTACGGTTTTCTTAAATAGATATGTGTTGCGCCTAAATGTAGGCTTTTGGTTTCATTGAGTCTCGACGGCGCCCTAGCGGGATTAATCGGTACTACTGGGATGTGTGGTTTGTGCCTTGGATACACCATTGTGCCTTTGATGCACCACTGTGTCTTGGGTGCACCATTGAGTCTTGGATGTTGGGGATACGAGATCACTTTGGGGATACGAGATCACTTTCAGCACTCTCCAGCATAGGGAAATAGCATAGGATTTCGATTTTGTTGCTGGAGTTCGCTTATTTTTCATCTTGAATTTTGGGAATACGAGATCATTTTGGGGATACGAGATCACTTTCAGCACTCTTCAGCATAGGGAAATAGCATAGGATTTCGATTTTGTTGCTGGAGTTCGCTTATTTTTCATCTCGAATTTTGGGGATACGAGATCATTTTGGGGATACGAGATCACTTTCATCACTCTTCAGCATAGGGATATAGCATAAGTTTTCAATCTTTTTCTGGAGTTTGCTTATTTTTCACCTCGGACTCGTAGCCTCTAAGTTGACATTAAGTTTTTCATCTCGAGTTTTGGGGATACGAGATCACTTTGGGAATACGAGATCACTTTCAGCACTCTCCAGCATAGGGAAATAGCATAGGATATCGATTTTGTTGCTGGAGTTCGCTTATTTTTCATCTCGAATTTTGGGGATACGAGATCATTTTGGGGATACGAGATCACTTTCAGCACTCTCCAGCATAGGGAAATAGCATAGGATTTCGATCTTGTTGCTGCAGTTCGCTTATTTTTCATCTCGGACTCGTAGCCTATAAGTTGACATTAAGTTTTTCATCTCGAGTTTTGGGGATACGAGATCAATTTGGGGATACGAGATCACTCTTAGCACTCTCCAGCATAGGAAAATAGCATAGGTCTTTGATTTTGTTTCTGGAGCTCGCTTATTTTTCATCTCAGAGATCGTAGCTATAAATATTTGTGAAGTGGTGAGAATCTGTATTGGTGGAGGTTGCTGGTTAAGTTTTATCTGGTCTTGGAGCTACAATTTGACCTTGAGGTGCCCCCCTCCTGTGTCTGGGTGCTGGGGGTTGGCTGAGAGCCTTAGTGGCAATATATAATACTATGACTAGGACTGCCTGAGGTGTCTTGGACTGGGCTATGTTACCTGTACCAAGGCTTGGGTAGAATGTGTATTAAGTAATGATGTGAAATACCCTAATAGAATTTATATCGGGGCAGTATATTTGTCAGCTTGAGTTTGGTTTTAGCTGTTTACTTTAGTATGAGTGCCTGTAGTATGTTGGGTTGGGCTACTTGGTGGCAGGAGGATACTACAACAACCAATGTAGGTAGGTATGTTGACTTGGATATGTCCGTCTTCAGGCCGATACGTCACCGACCCTGAGGTCATTGACCTTTGACCCTTGACCTTCGACCCTTGACCTTTGACCCTTGACCTTTGACCTTTGACCCTTGACCCCTGACTCTGATGTCATTGACACACACACACACACACACACACACACACACACACACACACACACACACACACACACACACACACACACACACACACACACACACACACACACACACACACACACACACACACACACACACACACACACACACACACACACACACACACACACACACACACACACACACACACACACACACACACACACACACACACACACACACACACACACACATACATACACACACACACACACACACACACACACACACACACACACACACACACACACACACACACACACACACACACACACACACACACACACACACACACACACACACACACACACACACACACACACACACACACACACACACACACACACACACACACACACACACACACACACACACACACACACACACACACACACACACACACACACACACACACACACACACACACACACACACACACACACACACACACACACACACACACACACACACACACACACACACACACACACACACGCGCACACACACACACACACACACACACACACACACACACACACACACACACACACACACACACACACACACACACACACACACACACACACACACACACACACACACACACACACACACACACACACACACACACACACACACACACACACACACACACACACACACACACACACACACACACACACACACACACACACACACACACACACACACACACACACACACACACACACACACACACACACACACACACACACACACACACACACACACACACACACACACACACACACACACACACACACACACACACACACACACACACACACACACACACACACACACACACACACACACACACACACACACACACACACACACACACACACACACACACACACACACACACACACACACACACACACACACACACTACGTCATACTAAATGATTTTCTACCAGGCGATATTCAGTACCATGTTCTTAAATTAACAACAACAACAACTAACGTAGGTAGATATGATGACCTAGGTATGAAATAGCCAAATTTTTGATCGTCAGGTGTAATGCTTCTAGTTTTATTCATTGCATAAACAATTCGTACCGCCGAATAATGTAAACAAAATTCTCACAGAGCCGAGTAAAGTAAACAAATTTATGAAAGATTCTCAATAGCTGAAAAAAAAACAACAACTGATATGTTGTCTTAGATGAGTAGTTATAATTGAAAATTTCTTTTGCTGAAAAAACAACAACTGCGGATTAAAAAGCCGAGAGTGATCATGATATCTAAAAATAGATCACGGCTGCTTGTAAGAAGTAGTGGAAATTAAAGCCTCGGTGGACAGGTGGCTGGTAATTTGATACCGTCAAGTAAAGCAAACAATGGTTTTTGTATCTAGGAGTGTGTATTGAAAAGTCATTAGTTGTATGAAAAATTGTTTTTTATTTATTCGCATCATTAAATCTTTAATTATAAACTTTTTCTCTGTGCTTCATATCCAAAATTGGTAACAATACATCTAAAGTTCTATTAATCCTATCTTGGAAGCGAAAGCGATCCAGAGCATATGTCTCCCATGGTCCTTTTCTGGGTTCATAATCAATCATATAAACTTGCGGAGCAGCAGTACTAAACTTGACCTTCATTATCACGACTAATTAAAACAACTATTTTCACATTATTCCCTTTTTATTATTCAATCTGATGAAATTCATATTACTAATAATTCAAGCCTAGGCTACTTTTGTAGGCATGCTTTAGTGAATACCGTACTTTGAAACCATCTCGCTCTCTCAAAACATCTTTCTCTCTCTAGCACACATGTTTGAGGTGGACTTGATCATATACATGCCAGCTTGGAGCTTGGTTGTCTGCTTTATATATGGTTACCTGGAATTATCAGGCTTGTTGTTCAACGAGACTATTAGCGGCGGGGTGAGATCGCTTTACTGATCTAACTACTATTCATACCGAAATGTGGTGTTTTGATAATCCTAAGTGTACTTTCTTATCTTCCGAACCAAAATAAATTGTTTATACCTTTCTTAACAAAATTATTTAAAAAAATTTATCTTAACCAAATGACTACGATTCCTCAATCAAGAACTCTCTGTTGAGTAATCATTGTATATGGCGCTGTACCTTGGGCTGATGATATCGAATGTAGCTGCCTACAGATTCGGGCTCCGGCTGCAAATAGACACACATTCACCTGGGAGTTAGTGGGCGTAATATGGTAATGTTACATTTTAATCAAATAATGTTACATTTTAATCAAAACTATTTTATTATTTTGTTAAGAAAGGTATAGTGTAGCCTTTGGGAAGGTAAGGAACTGAGCTGTAAATTACTAGAAGACTATTTTCCTGTATGGATAGGAAGTTAGGCTGTATACCATATATAAATTCAATGTTTGGCAGTTTTCTATAAGTATCAATATAGAATATTTTAGAAAGAGGACTCTCAATGCACACAAACAGATTTCTGTTTCATGGCTTGGGACGTATTATGTCCAGGAACCTAGAATAGGATGACCTTATACTGTATGGATATAGGCTATAGCTTTACCCAAAACGAATTGCATGAGAATTCGGTTAGTGGTTAGTGTCTTCTTAAATGTGAGACTGTTGAGATGAATATTGAGGAGCTTATAAGAGAATATAATAACATTTTTCTCGATGAGCAAATTCAAGAATGCTATAACTTTTTAATATTATATTAAAATATTAAGAAAGTCGAGTCAAAATGTTATGAGCACCTTGTAAGCTGGGCTTGGGCAAGAGATGATGCAACGGATGGATCAGTATGATGTTGTGGCCGAAAATATAAACAATTTCGAGTCCAAACACCATTTCTTGATTAAGGTCCCCTGGTGGCATTTGCTGGTACTACCTATGTTGTTCATCTCGAGTTCGGGGATACGATATTACTTACAGCACTCACCAGCATAGGGAAATAGCATAGGATTTCGATATTTCTCGAGTAAGGTTACCTAGCGGAATTAGCCGCAACTACTAGCATGCCTTGGTGAAAAGGTTTAGGTTTTATGAAAAATTGTTTACTAATTCGTGGCGAAAAAAGCTGGAAAAGTCCATCTATAAAATCTTGCAAATATTTCTATTAAATTAATTCACCTCAATGTTTTTAAATGTACTTTACTAGCAAAAAATAAAAGCTGTTATCAGAGCTGTTTTAAATCTGGTAATCTGTTATCAGAGCTGTTTTAAAAGCTGTTAAGCTATTATCAGAGCTGTTTAAAAGCTGTTAAGCTGTTATCAGAGCTATTTTAAAGCTGTTAAGCTGTTATCAGAGCTGTTTGAAAAGCTGTTAAGCTGTATCAGACCTGTTTGAAAAGCTGTTAAGCTGTTATCAGAGCTGTTTGAAAGCTGTTAAGCTATTATCAGAGCTGTGTTAAAAGCTGTTAAGCTGTTATCAGGGCTGTTTGAAAAGCTGTTAAGCTGTTATCAGAGCTTTTTGAAAAGCTGTTAAGCTGTTATCAGAGCTGTTTAAAAGCTGTTAAGCTGTTATCAGAGCTGTTTGAAAAGCTGTTAAGTTGTTATCAGAGCTGTTTAAAAGCTGTTAAGCTGTTATCAGAGCTGTTTTAAAAGCTGTTAAGCTGTTATCAGAGCTGTTTGAAAGCTGTTAAGCTATTATCAGAGCTGCTTTAAAAGCTGTTAAGCTGTTATCAGGGCTGTTTGAAAAGCTGTTAAGCTGTTATCAGAGCTGTTTGAAAGCTGTTAAGCTGTTATCACTTACGTTAAATGGCTCGGATTTTCATCAAAACACAATTCTTGGATTAATAACAAAGATGTTTTATAATAACTTGAAGAAACATTTAACAATTTAAAATAATTATAATACTTTATACATGTAGTTATAATGCAAATTACTTTAATAAATAAAACTAAAACTATAATACATTTATTATTTACACTAGACTTAGATACTGTCTGCGGTTGCCACTTGTTGATCTGATGAAATGGAGTAATGCCCCCATGGTAGAGTATCCGTCGTTCCGCTCATAATATGTCGCTTATTATCATAAGGACTCAATGCGATCTTCTTTTGACTGACAGTGTACACGCTATGGTTATGGGATCGTATGGAGCTCTGATTGGCAATTAATATTCACTCGTTATTCAAGCATTCGACGTAGTCTTCGAAATTGATATGCTTCTGGACTACATTAGCCTTTACTCCTTTCGCTTTTTTTACAGTTTTACCAGCGTTTATACGCAGACTGTACATTTTCGAGCGCAAGCCTACAAATTCGCTCATGATTTTCCCATTCAGCTCATCCTTCATTAGCCCAGGAATCTTTTTATTCATGAGCGGTAAATTGAATTCATTATCTTCTGGGTAATCACTTGTATCAAATTTGTTTATATTTTCGGCCATGAACTCATATGCATTTTTCTCTTCAAGTTCATATATTAGAGAATCTGTATCAGTATACATGACTTTACATTTATCTCCATACTCACGCTGCATAAAACTGTAGTGAAAATCGTAGAGGCATATTTTCGAAATTTCCATAACTGCCATTCCTATATAGAGCGGCTTATTGAATAATATTTTGAGTCGCCTTAATTCCACAGCAACTAAATTCTCATCAAATATCGTTGCACTGTGGAAGTTGGGTGCCGCAATCCGAGCTTTTGCACCAAAGCCACCTTCCCACTTCATGCAAAGCTTGATATCGCTATACTTGCGTACATTTTCCATGGTCTTACCAAAAGCTGCATTATTCATCTTCTTATAGCTGTCCTTCTCATGATCGCTTGTAGCCTGCATCCGTTTGGTGGTATTTAAGTCAATATATGGCTTAAGCCAAGCTGATTGGTCGAATTGAAGTACCCGGTGCACTTTTTTCAGGATGAGTCCATGTGATAAGCATTGCTTCAAATTTCGGTAGTGTATAACATATTTAGTTTTTGGATGTAATGTTGTCAGAAGCTTTTTTAATTTTGCTCCAGGTGGTGCTGCATGCTCAGAGCAAAACGGTAAGTCCTTATGCTTATCATGCAGATGTTGAGGATAATCCAAGTCGACTTCGAATATGTATCCAGTTGGAGAATCATCAGGAATTTCGGAAACTTCAATATTGGGAACATCAACCCATTTGAATCCTCCGGTTGGTAAATGCTGTGACATGGCCCATCCATAAAGGTTATTGACATCATAATACATCAAGTATTTCTCTTTCTCCTCAGGCTTAAAATCATCCATATATTTGTTATTGGCTTTACTATATCTGTTCGAACATTGACTTATACCACCTCGAATGCCTCTCTCTATGAATAGCAGTATATCTACGTCAGTTATCAGCTCTAATTTCACATTAGTGTATTTTAGCATAGCATCCCATGTTAGGCCTGGCATGGTGTAATAATGTGCTGGATCTAAATTATATGTCTTCATGCACACTTCTCGAAAGTTCTCAAACACATCGGCCAATAGGAGAACATCAGTCTTAAGGTATAGATCTGAATATTCACCAAGTGTTTGTATTTCAAATTTTTGCCAGACCTCTTCAGCATGATTGTAGTCCTCAGGAGATATAGCACTGTCAGTCAGTTTATTATAGAATGCTTCCTGTGTTGGCAAGTTCCGGAAATCCAATTTATCCCACTCATCAATAAAATCATATGGGAAGACACCCTTGCGTGTAAGAAGTTTGATAGTGTCATCATCCAATCCCTGCCATACTGATCTTGTTGTGTTTAATTTATCCATCGGCAGCAATCATGATAGCTTATCTAAAGATTCAGCCATAAAACGGAAGGAATCGATGAATCTGAATTTTATGTACCTGCCATCCATGTACTTGGTGAACGAGATATATCTTTCCTTGTTTATTGGCAAGAGATCAACATTTCCTGGGAAAGATGTAGCTATATCCTTAATAATGAAGTGAGCATCATATCCAGATAAATTGTGAAAAATGACTGGAACTATGGAGCAATCTTGGTACATCAGATTGCATGCATTGTGCGCTGGCCCTCGGTATTTTCCTGTTAAAAGAATTTATGAAAGAAATGAATTGAATTATGCTTCTCAGTATTTACCTGTTAAGTGACAATGGTCCCGGACTCGTTCCTCATCGGCTGCAAACGTTTTTTCACATATATGACAGCAAGTATTTTCCATATGTGAACGCCGTTCCTCTTTAGTCAGGGGTTGCATTGGCCTGATGTTCAGCTTCTCCTGTACAGCTATGGATGCAATCTTTTGCAATTCTAATGCAAACCATTTTTGACAGTCTTTGCCTCGATATGCTCTGTAATATGAGAGCTTAGCATCATGTTTGCAGTGGAAATAGAATCCTATGCTATGAACTTCATGTTCCTGGATTCGCTGTGTATTTTGATCGTTTCCCTGAATCGGCTTCAATATTGATTCAAGATCGGCATATACACAAAACGGGACTGGATTCTTATGGTTATAATTCTTTTATTCCAACCATTTCTTTTCCTCTGAGGGAAACATAATCCTACAGCCGTATTGTTTCTCGCATTCGGGAGTGTGTGATGTAATTTTTCTTCAGAGTAAAAGTAGAGCAAACATCTCTCACATATATACCGTCTACCATTACACTTCGAAGTTTGCTTCGATATGAGTCGAGAAAGATCTTTAATCCAGCAGAAATGATATCTGCTGGCATCATCATCATCGTCATCATCATCCATATGATCTTCATCATCATCATCAGCCTGGTCATAGTCATCTTGTAGCATTAAGAGATTTACATGTCGCTCCATCCTGTGTTTCGTGAGTCTAACTGGAACTGTGGTGAAGAAACGCTCTTTCTCTAGGATGAACACGTTTATTGATAAATCGTTCTGGCCTTCAAATTGTGTAATTTACTTAAGCGTCATGGGAAATGTTATTCCAGTTAAATTTAGCACAGTTGAATAATGTGGATAGGATGAGGCCCTAGCGGAGTTAACATTTGCTGCTGCAGGATATAGCGCTGAGATTACGGCCCACGCGAAGCATGCTTCATCATTATTTTGTACATTGATGCAAGCTTTCTTTGATGCAATCTCCTTTGGCAGAGGTATATAAAATGATCCCCGAATCGGCTCAAACTTGTTGATATGCACCGCTAAATGTATTATAGAATGCAGAGCCCAACCACTATCTTTCTCTTGAAACTCTTCCAGTTGAGTAAGTATTGGGTCGTATATATTTAATTTATACCACTCATTCAAATCATCCTCCACACTGATTGGGGCAGTTCTTGCTTGGAAATACTTAATGTCTTTAATAACTTCATTATCACCAGTTTCTTTAATAAACTCACCGCAAAACGTTGTAGCAACTTTAATATGATATTGTTGTTTTAATGTATTCTTAATGCGGCGAGCAAGTAATTTGGAAGCATCTTGCATAAACAGCTTAGGATCTAGGTGGCTTATATTCACTATAACACCTGCCCTAATTCTACCTACGAATGCTGTTTTTATTAACACTCTCAACGATTTAATTTGAGCAATACAGCTGTGCAAATGTTGTTTTCTAGCATTCTTATTACACTTCCGAAATGCTGCTTGATATTTACGATGTTTCTGTTGCACTCTTTAATAATATTGTTTTTATTCACAAAATTTGCATCACTTAAACACTTCAAAACATCTTCCCGCAATTTATTAATTAATGAAAAACTTTCATTTATTACTCTGATAGAAATTTTTAATTTTTTTTTTTTTATTCAACACTAACACTTTGAATCACTTAGAATGACTGGTGCTCCCCAAGAGTTTGCTTGCGCTTTTATAGCAACGGTTTGTAAACATGAATGATCCTGCTGGTACAATAATCATTGCACAGGATGAATTCCAACGAATTTGCTTACAGGCTGAGATGATATCGAATAACACGATAAGAAAATCACTCAAATTAATTTGATTACTTTATTTTGCTGTTCGAATTTGCAAATAAGATTGTTTACATGAATGCATACATGAAAATGTGAAAATTTGTTTACATTACAATGAAACGTTTCGATCAGCAAAATTCTTGGAACAATAAAATTTTTGGCTGCCTACAGGAAGTGTGGCATCAAATTAGATGAAAGGAATAAATGTGATGATATAGCTTAAATTTGTTTACACAGGTGTGCATGACTCATTCAGCTAAAATGCGAATTTGTAAACAGGAAGTTTACACAGGTGTGTATGAACTATTCAGCTTAAATGCGAATTTGTGTACGAATTCCAATGAAACGTTTCGATCAGTAGAATAAACATGAATCATTTGCTGATGTTGCTTAAATTTGTTTACAACAGGATGTTTACGAATTCCAATGAAACGTTTCAATCAGTAAAAATTCTTGGAATTGGGTTGCTTACAGGAAGTGTGGTATCAAATTACATGAATCATTCAGCTTAATGTGCTGATATTGCAAATTTGCTTTAAGCAGGATTAAACTTGTTTTGGGATCATGACTATAAATTGAGGAGCTGAACATCAAGTGTTGATATTACCTAAATTGGTTTACTTTATTCTCTTAAGATGATGAAATTACATATGGAAAGATTGTTGGAATATAGAAAGATTTTATTGAAATAATCAAGTGTTGATATTACCTAAATTTGTTTACTTTATTCTACTCGAGCTGATAGCAAAATTACGTGAAAAAAAGATTACAGGATTGGTCTGTTGTTCTGAATTTGTTTATGATAATATCTAGTGTTTATATAAGAGTTCAAATCATTTGTATTGCAGATGCAAACTATATGAATTTGTTTATTCTACTCGAGATGATAGCAAAATTACGTGAAAAAAAGATTAGAGGATTGGTCTGTTGTTTCGAATTTGATTATGATAATATCTAGTGTTTATATAAGAGTTAGAATCATTTGTGTTGCAGCTGCAAACTATACTCGAGCTGATAACAAAATTACGTGAAAAAAGATTAGAAAATTGGTCTGTTGTTCTGAATTTGATTATGATAATATCTAGTGTTTATATAAGAGTTCGAATCATTTGTATTGCAGCTGCAAACTATATGAATTTGTTTACAAGAAGTGTGATGATATTAAATTACATATTGATGCTTTATAAAAAATGCAAGATTTTGCAAACGCATTATTTTTTTATCAAGATATGCATAGAAGAAGTTCAAATTATCTAAAGAATTTGGCTCATTCTGAATTGATTTTCCGAAAAGCCAAGATGTCAGAAGTAAGTTGCTCTGAAATTTATTAAAATATTTTTTTAATAATTAATTTTTTTTCTCCAAATACAGCAACAGCAGCAACAACAACAACAACAGCTGCAGCAGAGCCAGCAGCGGCAGAGTCAGCAGCAGCAGCAGAGGCAGCAGCGTCGCGAAGCTGTGAGTAATTTTTTTATTATAATTTATAAATATATAATAATTTTGTATAACTCCTAGGTCATTCATGGGATGAATATGTTGCGAGGGACGCTATATAGAAGCGAAAGCTTCTATAATGATCTATCGTTAACATTTGCAGCGATTCAGAGAACTATGAAGGCTGAAAAGATCAGACTGCGGGCTGCAAAAGCGGCAAAGAAAAGTGAGTTACGCCAAATTGAGAACAAATTGGCGAAGTTAAAGCAAAACATTGGTGTAGTGCGGAAATTCAACAATTTTATTATTGAAAACTAAAAAGTGCAAAAAGTGAAAAAAGTGAAAAAAGTGAAAAAAAATAGAAATAATTTAATTTAATTTAATTTAATTTAATTTTAATTTAATTTAATTTAATTTTAATTTAATTTAATTTAATTTAATTAGGAAGTAATAATAATAATAATTATATTTATATTAATAATAATTTTTTTTTTTTTATTTGTATAAGCTCTTTATTTAGTGGCTCATTGGCTCTTTTAAAATTCCCTAAAAATAGGTGGCAAAAGGCCCTACAAAGTGTAAACAAAAGGTCGCTAGCTAATCTAAAAGTTATAAAAGGTCAATAGGGACAATTAAACAATTAAAACAATTAGAAAAACTAATGAACAAGAAAAAAGACACAAACAAAAGGAAAACAAACAAGACAAAATTCTCAAAAGAGACTAAAAAACGGCTACAAGAATTTTGAAAAGGATCTAAAAGATAGACAAAAAATTTAAAAGTCCCAATTTTGACAATTGGGTAAGTGGCAGCTCCAAGAAGTTCCAAATTTCCAAAATAAACTAATAAAAATAATTGCCTAAACGAACGAATTTTCAACATAAAATTTTGAAATTTAGCACCGACACCGAAACCGAATTAAAAATAAATGACCGAACGAACGAAAAATTTACGCGATACCGTTATAGAGTCCCGCGAGGGAAGCCTGTAGTATCATAGACCTCTACAAACTGCCCTCATCATCCCTCCAGCTTAGCATCTCTAACAGAGTGCTTGTCCTTCCCACAGCACTTGCAACGATTCCTAAGCGGGGAGAAGCCCCGTGGACTAGTGCTGCAAATGCTGTGGCCTGCTATCACCAGTGAAAGACAAGAGCTCCGTCCTGCACCGACGATAGTGGTTGCCATGTGCAGTTGAATGTGTCTGCGTTCGTTGCCAGATATTCAAGACGTAAACGTCTCTTCAACCTGTCAACGAAGTGGCGCTTAAGTGCGTGTGCGTGGTGTTGTGGGTCAGTGTTCTGATTCCCAGCTTCGACTCTCATGTAGTACAGGTGAATTGTAGATTTGGCCAGTGTCAACACAAAGCTAATCAAACAATTCACTCGACTACATACCTTTGGTCCCCATAGAAACGATGTCCTAGTAATGCCGAAATTCGGGTGGATCAACTGACACATACCGCGCACGAGATCCATTAGACCCTGCAAAGCCGGACAAGTGAAGAACCTGTGAAACAGGGTGCCTTCACCACAACAAACTGTGCAAATCCTCTGAACTCGGCGGTCGATATGTGACAACTGATTAGGATGCATAAGACTGTGATGCAGCAATTTGAATGCTACATCAGCATCTTTGTAACTAGAAGGATAACTGTAGACTACTCTGCAAGTTATCCCTCCCAACACACCCATATTCACCCCGAGGTGTGTTCGCCATCTGTTGTATCCTGTATACTCCGGAGGTCTTATTGACATAAGCACGTCACGGAGCACACGTGTTGTAAGTGTGCTGAAAGGTGTGTGTGGTGGCCTGTTCAGAACGAAAGCATCTTCCAACTTAGTGCCAGGGTCACTGGTCCCAAGTTGGCGAAATCTCTCCCGCGCAGAAGCAGCCAGATCGTGTAGTTGTGAAGTATTAGTGTTTATTCGACAGTTTCCAGAGATATCAATTATATCTCCGAGAACTGTCAGTGTATGCGTGTCAGCTTCAAAACCCCGAGCATTACTGAACACTGAATCTATTAATTCAGGATTAAACCTGATTGGAATCGATGCGAATTGCGTGTACCTTAGAGCATTCCACTGAAGGTGAAATGCTGGCCTGATTCTGCCCCAGGTCTGAATCGTTGAGATTAGATCCTGTGGCCAGTCACGCGGATAAGGTGGTCGAACAGAGAGTAGGTAGTAATACTCCCCTATGCCGATCCCTCCCAGTACATTCACCCACAGTTGAGAAATCAAGCTGTCTCTCTGGCAAAACACTCTTTGGAATGCACGCACTTGGAGACACCTTGATTTCACAACCAAGTTAGTGAGACCTAATCCACCTATCTTGACTGGCAGACAGAGCGTGCTTTCAGCAACCCATCGTCTTCCGCACCAAAAGGCGTCTATCGCTTTTGCTTGAAGAAGACCTACGAAGCCTTCATCAAACGTCTCAGACTTTAGCAGATGAACGATGGACGAGGTAATCAAATAGTTTATCACGACTGACCTACCCATTAAGGATAGTGGAAACAGTCGACTACGCCATGAGTTTACAGCTCTAGAGAGTTTCTCAAGAGCGATGCGGCTATTATTTGATTTACTCTCGCGTCCGATATACACACCTAAATACTTCAGGCAAGTATTAGTCCATTGGATGTTCAGTGGAGTATCTGTACGATCTCTCCACCTTCCACACCACAAGCCTTGACTCTTACTAAGGTTGATTTTAGCGCCCGCTATACGTTCGAACTGTTCGAAAACAGCACGAGCGACCGGAAAAGCTTCATCTCTTGTCACGAAAATAGACAGATCATCCGCATACGCCAACTTAAGAGGCCTCACATTGGTATATGGCAGATGAACCGCATACCGTCCCAGCATTCGACGAAGATTCACCAGTAGCGGCTCCAACGAAAGATCATAAAGCATACCTGACAATGGACATCCCTGTCTGATACCTCGATGAAACGAGATAGGAGCCAGAACTTGTCCTTGATGCTTAATCAAAATCGCTGAATCTCTATACAGTTTCCCGACGATATCGAGCCACCTGGGTGGAAACCCAAATGCCTCGAGAGCAGTCAAGAGATACTCGTGCGAGACACTATCAAAAGCCTTTTGTTGGTCAAGTGAAATCATGGCCATTTGTGTACCTGTCTGTTCATGGTAGGCAAACAAATGCTTGGCTACCGCGATATTGTCGTAGATACTACGACCAGGTACACAATAGGACTGTTCCGGGTGTATTACCGAAGCAATCACTGAGCGGAGTATCGCCCCTAATGCTTTGCAGACGATTTTGTAGTCTACATTGCATAGGGTTACTGGCCTCCAGTTCCCCATCCTCTGCAAATCTCCCTTCTTTGGAATCAAGCGCATAACAGATCTGCTCCAACTAGAAGGAAAGTCTGAATGTGTCTCAACCGCCGAATTGAAGACTTCCAAAAGGTCAGGAATTAATAAATCCCTGAAACGTATGAAGAATTCTGGAGTCAAGCAGTCATAACCAGGTGAAGTGTGTCGCCTTAGATCCTTTGTCGCAGCAATCATATCCTCCAATGTGATTACTGTATCCAGGAGCTCCTTACTGTCTTCAGAGAAAGTGGGAATATTCTCAAGAAATTCATGAGTGGTCGAGGATGTTGTCGACGTCGATTCAGAGTAGAGACTACTGTAGTAGTCTCGAATATATTCTGATAGCTGTTGTCCGTTGAGGACTTGTCCAGATTCATCAATTATCGATTCGACCTCACAAGAAGCAGTACGACGTCTAGTCGCCTGAAAGAAGTACTCAGTTGGAGAATCGCCTTCTCTCAGCCAGCGCGATTGGCCGCGCAGCACAAACTCCAAGCTGTGCTTGTAAGTCTGTGTCGCCAAGCGTTCCTTTATTCCATTGAAATAAAGAATCAACCCCGGCTGAGTTGGGAGAAGAGCTGCCACCCGAGAGACCTCGGCCGACAAGCTAGAAGCTTGATAGCCACTTCGATTGAAACTCGTCTCGATAAAAGACCGAATCTGGAGCTTTCCAACATCCCACCATTGACTAAGAAAAGGAAAGTCAACTTTCCTCTCTTGCCAATCGTGCCAGAATTCAGTGAACTCATTGATGAACTGCTCGGAATTCAACAAATAGTTGTTGAATATCCAGTATGCAGTTCTTCTTTCAACTAGAGTACTGGTCGCCACTACAAGAAGATGATCGCTAACGGAACACACTTCATGAGTGACACCAACGAAATGTTCTAGTATTCCAGGTGAGACGTAAAGTCTATCAATTCTGGAGCCTGCGAGACTTCCATGGATATTTCGCGAGACCCTCGTGTATGATCTAGTCGTAGGATGCATCCAACGATAGATATCCACGAGTCTGAAAACACCAACAAAATTCCTCAACCGAGTAGCATTAACAGAGTTGAACTCAACTCCAGAGTGCCGATCCATTGAGGGATTCAGAGTGCAGTTGAAATCACCTCCGAGGACAGTTTCACCGCTAAAATTCACCAGACAGGACTGAACACTATCAAGAACTTGTCTTGTAATGTCCTGGTCATGAGGAAGGTACACGTTTACTACCTTGATATGTTTGTCTTGAACGACAAAATCCAAGGAAGAAGCGAAGCCTGGGAAGATATCTGTATAGACAGGAGACGATAGTGTAAATTTGTTGGATACAATGATTGCCACCCCTGAGCCTCGGCGAGGCGCAGGTGTGGCAAACATTGCATAGCCAGTGTGTAAATAAGCATAGCGGTCAAGTTGTGTATATGTGTCTTGTGTAAAATTCGTCTCCTGTAGAAGCGCGATGTCTATATCGAACATTTTGACATGTTCGATAGTGCTGTGTAACCTTGTATGTGCACTTAAACCCCCGGTGTTGATCGAAGCTATCTTGCACATTCAAAGAGATGAAAAGCTCAAACGATGAATGTGCGACGTCTATTGACGAGGAGAATCGGCCAAGCGATGCTCCTGAAGCAACTCCTCCACCTTTCTATGAAGTCGTTCTAACCGCGCTACATCGTTGTACTTCCTCCTCTTCTTGGACTCCTGTTGTAGGAGTAGAAGCTGAGGAAGTAACAACTCTGGCCTCTCCAGCTCCCTTACAAGAATACTCCAGATTTTATCTGAATTCTTCTTGTACAGGAGCTGGGTAAGAATTCCGGTGATCTTCTTCCTAGAAAGGGTTTCCATCCCCTTCGAGACCTCAAATTGGCTACCAGTCGAAATGATACTATCACACGACTCGTAGCCACCGAGGCTCGAAAGACCAGTCTCATCAAAACCGGTCATGTCGGAGTCCGAAAGCTGCTCAAGAGATGCTTCCACCTCCCTTACAACAACCTTCGGAATGCCAGCTCCACTATCGTCCTCCTCCGAGTGGGGCCGCTTTGATGCGACTGGCTTTGCTGGCTCTGGAGGAGGCAGCATCACACGGTCCACCTTTGTCTTCCTCCTCCTCGTCCTCTTTTTCTTGCCTAAATGGCTACTCGACTCCTCGTCAGAAGTAGCCGTGTTTTCACGTGCCGACGTGGCGCCGTTTACAGCCATAACTATTTTTGCCTCTAGAACAACTTCAGGCACCCTAACTACTGGCTGCTCCAAAATAGCAGGTTGAGTGCCGGCCGAAGGCTCCTTCTCCAGATCCACTACTGTAGTAGTGGCTTCCTTCGAGGGAACCCTCGGTTCAGCCTTCTTCCCGGTTCTCCTGGGGCAGTCAGCAATAAAATGCCCTACCAAATGGCAAGCATGGCATTTCGCTTCGGTGCCCACGTCTATCCAGTGCCTCGAGCCGGATAAGCTCAGGTAAAAGCCCTTTGGAAGCGTACACCCCTTATTTAAGGTGATGGAGGCCTCCCGGCTAGTACCGAAGATACCCCGCCCGAGACCCTCGTCCCCAATTTTTAAGGGAATGGCACGAACGTTGCCATGAACCTTCCCAAATCTTCCCAAGAAATTTAGGAGGTCTTCATGGCAAGCTCGCATAGGGACCCGTGAAAACATGACCCTCGTGGGCTTTTCCCTGAGTGGGAACGGCACAAGGTGTCTACCATCCACCTCGATGCCTTCAAGCATAAGCTTGGTAGCACTCTCGAGGGTCGTGGTGTACACCTCAACCATTCCCCCAGCTATTATCCCCATGGAAAATAGCTGCTCACGAGAGATGACCTGGAAGATCGCTTTCAGGTATGCGCTCTGAGGACATCTATTGATGTGCTCGAGCTGCATACCGTAGCTCTCATCCTGCCACCTCCCGTTGAAAAAAGCCTGCAGACCCGCACCGGTCTTAGGCCGAGGCTTACCTGCGTCCAATGGGGCTGGACGAGGAGTGATGCCTTTTCCTACAATTTCGATGGTGGAACTGTTCTGGGAACTGCCACTTACCTGAGCATATGAGATCCCTGACACTAACGCCGGCGATCGTGGTGCTGCTGCTGGTCCTGCTGGTGCTGCTAGCTTCTTGTTCTGCCCAGTTGGCTTCGCTGAAGACAGTGGTGGCCTCATTATGACTCCACTGGGCTCTGGCGCAGAGGCCGAAGCCTTTGCGACTACCTCCGATAATTTCGGATGTTGTCCTATTATTACAGGTGCTACTAGGATAGCAGCCATTGTAGTAGCTGACGTTCCAGGTACTTCTGGGACAGCAACAGCTGCCTTGGCTGCAGTCCTCTCCACGGAGGTTGGTTGAACCTCCTGTTTTGTGGCATCTTGATTAGGGCCCTTAATGGCCTTTTCTTTGGGCCCTTGGTTTTTTTTAGAAGAAGAAGAAGACTTGTTACTCTTCTTCTTCCTTCCATTTTGCTTGAGGGGATCATCAGTCCCTCCAGAATCGCTGCTGCTCTCACTCATTTTGAGTGAGGCAGAGCAGGTTTGTTACCTTTAGTCTTGTTCCAAATTTTTGGTAGTAATTTTAATTTGTATTAATTTATTATATTTTATTTTTAGATTTGTTAATTTTCAACTGTCTTACTTTTTATACACAAATTCCGAAAATGAAAATTTTTTACACATGAGTTGTTGCCATGGCAACGACCGAAATTAAATTAGAAAGCACAAATGTCACCAAAATTTACGTTTTCCACTATTTCTTTTAAACTTTTTATTGTTTTTTATTAATAAAATTCAAGTCAGACGATACTTTCTTAGAAGTGGTATCGGCGACAACACTTCACTTCACTTTTTCACGGTTTTTCCTCGCTTGTTTTCGGATACTTTTCTTGTTTGCTTAGGAGCGCTGCTTGACACGTCTGCTCTTTAGAAAAATAATATTATTAATGAATTATATTATATTAATAAATGCTTGTTCTGTAAATGGTGATGCAACCCGGATGAGCTGCAATGTGTAAAAGATAAATTCCTTAGGAGGGAAGAATGTTAAAGCCTACAAATAGAGTGCGCTATTTGCTATTGATGAACGCACCCAGTGAAATTAACATACGTCAAAAAGGGCCAGCTGGCCTCCTTCCTGTCTAAACAGCCGCCCGGATTGTACGCCATACAAGACACTACATTTATACTTATATTTAATAAAGTAAGTAATCAATCATCATAGCGTGTTATTCTTTCAATTTATAACACACGGTCTGTGGGAAAGACAAGCACTCTGTTAGAGATGCTAAGCTGGAGGGATGATGAGGGCAGTTTGTAGTGGCCTATGACACTACAGGCTGCTCTCGCGGGACTCTATAACGGTATCGGTTAAATTTTTTCTTTCGTTCGTTCGGTTATTAATTTTTAATTCGGTTTCGGTCTCGGTGCTAAATTGCAAAATTTTTTGTTTAAAATTCGTTCGTTTAGGGACATTTTTATTAGATTATTTTGGAAAGTTGGAACTGCCACCTACCCTATTGTCAAAATAGGGACAAGTCACAAATTTTTTGTGTTTCATCTTTTAGGCATTTTTCAAAATTTTTGGTATCTGTTATTTAAAGTCTCTTTTGAGAATTTAATGCTTTATATTTTTTTTCTCGTTTATGTTATGTATGCACTGAGTATATCAGACAATAGTGGAGTGCCCCCAGCTGTGTCGGCTCAGAGCCCAGTTCCGCTTCAGCTATCAGACCAAGCGCATCTTGTATAATCTAGGTTTAAGTGATAGTGTGTAAGAATAAATGAATTTGATGGAACCGCGTGTTTAAGTTATAATATATATCAATTGGCGACGAGGTAAAAGAAAAATATGTAAATATTAAAGACAAAAAGTATCATATGTCGCTTTCACCTAAAGAGAAAAAATTCGAAAAAAATACAAAAAACTGTAAGTGATAATGATTTTCATCGGCACTATCGAGTATTTCATTCCTGGAGAAGATTTCGCTGAATATCAAGGACGACTTGAACATCTTTTCCTTATAAATAAGGTAACTGAAGAGAAAATTAAAGTCTCATATTTTATAACGTTAATCGGCCCGACATCTATAAAATTCTAAAATCCCTTACTGCACCAGCGAAACCAGACTCGAAATCATATGAACAGTTAGTTAAAGTACTCGATCAATACTTCAAGCCGAAGCAGAATATAATTGCTGAACGGTTTAAGTTCTATAGGAGGAATCAACAACTACACGAGACTATCAGTGACTACATCGTTGAATTAAAAATGCTAGCACGAAGTTGTCAATTTAACACATTTTTAGAAGAAGCATTGAGAGACAGATTAGTTTGCGGAATGAACAATGAAGGCGTGCAGCAAAAATTATTAAATGAAGCGGAACTCACATTTGTAAAGGCATGTGAAATTGCAAAGGGAATGGAATTGACTCAGACGCAGCTGAAAGTTATCAGACCGGAGATATACAATAAAATATATTGGGAGCAACAAAAACGGGAAAATAATCGAAAGGAAGGACTATCACGAGGAAGAAGCAGCTCGATAATAACAGTGCCGGATTCGACAGCAACATCGAACAAAAATATCATCAGCAGATTTGAGATGTTTTAATTGTGGTAATCTAAGGCATATAGCGCGATATTGTAGAAATAAGTCTGCAAGTAGGAACTCATTAAATAAAAACAGGTATAGATATAATGGAAAACAAACAAATTATCGGAAAGATAATGTAAATAATTTATCGCTTGGATATTTAAATAATTTAATTTCTTTTAGAGAAAAGCTGTTGTTTGTAACAATAATTATTAATGATCAGTTTGTAGATATGGAGGTAGATAGTGGTGCGTGTTCTTCAGTTGTTGGATACAATCTCTTCGTAGAAAAATTTAAAGAAATGGAATTAAAAACCGTAAATAAAGAACTGAAAGTTGTGACTGGACAAAATGTGGATATCGTGGGAAAGATTGATGTTATTGTGCAAAACCCAAAATGTACTGAGGTATGTCATTCCTTAGAATTAATTATTATTAATACATCGCAAGAATTCGTACCATTAATGGGGCGCGCTTAACGTATTGTACCCGGGATGGAAAATTTTTTTTTCAATTAACGGACTTGACGAATATAAAATTTTGAAAGATGACTTAACTGCAAAATTTCCATTAAAACTAGTGTTGTTTTAGAATTAAAAGCAAATGCAAAGCCGGTATTTTGTAAAGCGTATACGGTAACTTTCGGAATACGTGACAAAGTAGAAGCAGAAATCGAAAGACTAATAGAAGCAAATATTTTAATTCCTGTGAAGTATAGTGAATGGGCAACACCCGTAGTAGTAGTTCCTAAAAAGAATGCCGAATTAAGATTATGCATGAATTGCAAAGTTTCGGTTAGTAAAAATATTCTGGAAAGTGTTTACCCATTGCCTAGAATGGACGATGTATTCGCGCAATTCGCTAACTGCAAGGTATTTTGCGTTTTGATCTAGCAGGGGCTTACCAACAATTAGCTGTCGAAGAGGACTGCCAATCCCTACTAACGATTAATACACATAAGGGTCTATTTCGCTATACGAGACTCCCGTTTGGTGTGTCAGTAGCCCCAGCGGAGTTTCAAAGGGTGATGGACGAAATTGTAAATGGCATTTCGCAGGTCACCTGTTACTTAGATGATGTATTAATTGGAGGTAGATCCTTAACAGAATGTAGAGATAAACTAATGGTAGTATTGTAAAAATTGGAAGATCATAATGTAAAACTAAATTTGAGTAAGTGCAGATTTTTTTGCGAAATTAGTTGGGAAGGGATTAAGCCAAATCCGAATAAAATAAGAGCCATATTAGAGGCACCAAGCCCAAGTAATATTACGCAACTAAAAACTTTTTTGGGATTGCTAAACTTTTATAACCGTTTTATCCCGAATTTAGCCTCCAAATTAAAACCTTTATATAACCTACTAAAGAAAAATAATCGATTCGTGTGGACAAACGAACTCGAAAAGGTGTTTGTAGAAGCAAAACAATTGGTAAATACTAATAGTATTTTGGAGCATTTTGATCCAGCAAAAGAAATAATAATAACATGTGATGCGAGTCCATATGGTGTGAGTGCTGTTATGGCACATGTTGTAAATGGAAGGGAAAAACCAGTACTTTTGGCTTCCAGTACCTTAAGTCCTGCGGAGCGCAATTATTGGCAAACGCATCGAGAGGCAACAGCAATCATGTTCGCTATAAAAAAGTTCCATAAATATAGCTATGAACATAAGTTTATAATTTATACCGATCATTTACCCCTAAAAGATATATTTAATGAAAAAAGGGTCACTTTTCTGTGGCTGCAGCGCGGCTTCAGCGCTGCGCTATTCATTTAGCTATGTATGATTACGAAATAAAATATAAAAGAGCTTCGCAGGTAGGACACGCTGATGCACTTTCTAGATTGCCCCTAAATTCGGCAATCGAAATTGAGGAATGTGCTATAAACTGGCTTAGTTTGGATAAGGGTATCGGTGACTTAGAAGAAATAAAAATGGAAACGAAAAAGAGATAAACTATTAAGTAAAGTTTATGAGGGACTAATGCAGGGATTCGGTCAAAATATACAACAAACAGTAAAATTTTACGCTGACAGAACTGATATGTTTTCGTGCGAATCAGGATGTATTTTTTATGGCAACCGTGTAGTAGTTACTGACAGATTAAGACATAAAATTTTGCTATTATTGCACGATACTCATATAGCAATAGTAAGGATTAAAACTCTATCTAGATCATATGTCTGGTGGAAGGGCTTAAATGAAGATATTAATATTTTCATACAAAATTGCACATATTGCGCCCAAACTCAGAATTATACCAAAGAAAATAAGTATATTAGCTGGGAGAGAACAAATTATCCTTATGAGCGAATACATGTGGATTTTTTCTATATCAGTGGTAAAACCTTTTTGTTAGTAGTAGATAGCTATTCCAGATGGATTGATATTAGTGAAATGAAAACCACTACAGCTGTAAAAGTGATAGATAAGTTGAGAAATATATTTCCAACATTTGGAATCCCTAAAATTGTAGTATCAGATAACGGACCGCCTTTTAATTCAAAACAATTTTTAGAATTCTGTAGATCAAATAAAATTAGAGTCCCCACCGTATCGTCCACAATCTAACGGGATAGCCGAGCGCGCTGTCAAAACAGTAAAGAAAAGCTTAAAGAAATTCATACTGGAATCCAAGGGATGCACAAAGAATTTCGCTTTTAAAATTGACAATTTTTTATTCAAGTATCAATACGCCCACAGTATCCACAGGAAAAACTCCGGCTGAATTAATGTTCTCATATAAACCGCGAACTTTGTTAGATTTTTTGAAAAGGGAAGAACTTCCAACAACTAAAGAGAATGGACTACATGTAACTAACAAACCTAAAGCAGGAATAGTAAATAGAAAAATAGAGAAAAATAAGAAATTCAATTTTTTCGCAAACGGTAAAGGTAAGTAATGTGAATATGTGCATGAAAAAAGCTTGAGTCCTCACAGAAATCTGGGAAAAGTCGAGTTGGAGATGTTAAAGACTGAAAATGCTACTAGAAATTCTTCATCCAAGCAGTTAGCAGTATGCCAACTCCTAATTACTGAAGGTCTCCAGCATCACTTCCATCCTCCCACAACTCCTTCCTTCCTCTTCGTCTGATTACAATACCTAGCTGGTCAACTAGTTAGATAAAAGCCAAAAAGTTGTCTCACAGGCTCATGACTCTGTCCAGCCAGTTGGCCAACAAAGACATGCCTCCGTGAGAGCACAAACAAAGAATGTTATGAGGCCACCTACTATTTCCGCAGCAGAAAGCCTGCGGGAAAGATCAATTCAAACAAAATTTCAAAAAAATTCAAAAAAATTCGACAACTGTTCTAACTTGAGGCATGACCAAAGTCAAACCTATAGTCGAACTGCAGATAAAAAGACAATATCAAAAATTATACATTACTAAAATCACAATCCGAAAACTTTAAATCAAAATATCAAAATCGAAAAAACTTTATTTGACGAAAAATTTACTTTAATCTCAACAAACTTTACTCAAGACAAGAAAACTTTAAGTCACAAAACCAGTTAGATTCAAGTCCGCATATAACTTCCACTGATTGTGAGATTAGCGAGTCAGACAATTTAGCTGACAGCCAAATGTCCATATCCACGAAGCAATCCCAGTCCTCAGCAAAAGTCATACTTTGACCACCGAAGTCTAACTGAGGTGGCCACGCGTTGGGCGCCATTTTGTTATGGAAGTATGAAGAGTGATTGACTTTGGACGTGAAGTCCAGACATCCAGCATGAGCTGACAGATCACTCGGTGGACAACGTTGACACTGCAGGGTCTCCTGGAGTGTTCTGGCGGTCCTGAAATTATGAAAAAAGAAAATCCAAAAAGAATATAACCCGAAGAAGTCCGGCCGGGATTTCCTGTACAGAAATGTACATTAATCCAATTTTTTTTTCTTTGTTTTTTACACGACACCTATGTATGTCAGCAGCATTACGGGAGTATAAATGTAGTTATTAGTTACATTGGCAACAAAGGCTGCCTTAAAAAAATTTCAATAATTTGATAAGCTAAGGCTAAATAGCTAGTCCGTTCTTAACTATTCTATTCTATTAAAATTCTAGAGCAAATGACTCTACGTTTAATATCACTGAGTGATCGTATTGATGATATACTGGTATCTTAAAGACAATATCTGATTTTGACGTACTTTAAGCCTCCTGAACCATTTATATCTTTTATACGTCTGCAAACGTTGTTTCTAGTATACTTTGGACTTTTCTAGTAATTCATCTTGGCATAACTGTTGCAAATGCCCCCCATGCTTCGCAGCTCAAGAGTCCAACAAGGCGTGTCAGATTATCATTTCTGATCCAGCAAAAATGTCTGTAAACCAAACTGTGGGTACTGCTTGGCGAAAAACGAGAGACGGGTCGGGAATCCCAACACCTTTTCTCGACCAGTTTCGACATCTCGAACGACAGCTCCAATAAATCCAGCAGACATAAACGACGAATCACTAGACTGTCCGTTAATATCACTCAGTGACTCTGGTGATATCCACCATCCATCTGACAATCATACGACTTTTAACAATCTTTCAGGAAACCTGATTGACTTCTCTGCAGATTTTCAAGCTCCCGTTTCCACCTGTAGGGAGCCCACGACACTGCTAGACACTTCTTTGGAAGAGTCTTTAATTTTCGACGTTCCGATAAAACCGACAGCACATTTTGTTGGCAATGTTACTGAGCAGGAGATTCGGCCTCCTGTCGTTTCTGTATTAAAACAGCCACCAAGTTCTGTTATGACGAATGGGCGTGAGCCTGTCTTATACCCGATGACGCCTTATCATATGCGTCTGTAAAACTACAATGCAGTACGAGTCCGTATTTTCTCTTCAGTAGCTGAGCTAGCTGAAATTATGTATCCTGACTTAAACATTGGACAAAGAAAGAAACGATCAACCATTCGTTGGCGGGAATACTGTCGACGAATGAAACAGGAAAGAAAAAAATTGGCACATATTTCCGTCTCGATGCCAGACGACTGCTCGGGCGATCCGAGACTGGGTTACTTGATAGTGGTGCCACTGTCAGTATCCTGGGCCAAGGACCCCTAGAGAAGATTGCAGAAGTAGAAGGTTGAATGGAAGAAGTATCGGACACAGGTACAAGTAGCTAACGGTGCCATGACGTCTGCTCATGGTCATGTAGACTTGTGTTGCGAAGTCCAATATGAGATCAATGTAGGTTTCAGACTTCACAACAATCCAACAACCCAAGCAAGCGCCATAAATTATCGTCATTGTTTTGCTTACTCAATAACTTTTACACTTTCCGTACTACAGTAAATTGAGTTTAGGCGAACGATTAATTAAGTAACTGGGTCAGTTAATTTGCTGATCGGAAGTGTTTGAAAGTTGCTGAAATGACAAAACATATAATTTTTGAGGTCGATTTGACGATTGAGGAAGGTAAAAATATAAAAATTAAGTAGTTGAGTTCTAGATGTAGAATAAAAAAGTCTAATAGAAAATTAAAACCGTTTCTCTTTTACAAACCTATTTTTGACTTCTTAACATTTTGGCACAGCCGGTGAAGTTTTGTTTTCGTTGAATTAAGCGAATCTGTGTGGTGATTTTGTTTTATTACTGAGTACATACAAAAAAAAAGTTGTAGTGAAAAGTGCAACAAACAGTGAAATTCGTAACCCCAAATAATTAACAAGTGCGAAACAATTGAAGTTTTAGCATATTTGGCATTAAGTGGAATACTGTTATCTGAAATCTGCAAATTTTCGTCGAATGTTGAGAATTGCTTTACCCCAATTGAGAGGAGTATACTAGCAAGTAGCAGCCGCTTTGAGGAAAGCATAAAATCTTTCAGTCTGGACAATACCAGCCCAATCTGGAGTAGCCCCAATAGCACAGACAGCGATTCAACGAGTGACAGCGTGATTAAGAGAGGAAGAAGTACATCTTCCAATAGAAGAGGAAGATTTACTGTACATTCGACAATTAAGATCAGGGAATTGCTATTTAAGAAGAAGGTCATACTCAGTAGGAGACAAAGGAACAAACGGTGAGCAGAACCAACTGAATTCTAAATCTGCTAGAAATAATATAATTGAGAAAGTAAGCATGCAAAATAATGACATGGCGTTTATTAGCCAAATAGTAATTAATAATTTACCATTACTAGAAGCAGAGTTAGGTCCAAATTTAGCAAATGAGGTGGAGATTTTTATTAAGTGCTGTGAACATGTAAACTTGTGCCTCACTAAAGAGGAAGAGCGGAAGCTCTTTTTACAATTAATACCAACTGAGTTCAGAGGAAGAGCTGCATTAGTCTTACACGGTGTCGAATACAAAACGTTAAATGAATTAAGAAATAGTAGGCAATTGGCACACCAAAACATGCAGCCAGACTCGCATACATCTCATTTAAATCAGAACTCTGGTAACCAAAATCCTTCTCAATTTCCTTATTTGAATAAAATGTTTACACCGCAATCTGTCTTATTTACCCAAAACTCCCAACCAATACCTAAACAGGTTCCACATATAGGTTACGGGCAATCTAATAATAATAACAATGTACCTAAACACACAAAATAAATGTGGTTTCTGAAATCGGCCTAATCACTCTTACGTTGATTGCAGATTACAAAAATCCACTCCCTTTTGTACTAATTGTAAAGTTTATGGACACAATAATCAAAATTGCCAAACAATGAATTCACGGCGCCAAGCAAACATGATAGGTGTTAGCCCATCAAGGAAAAAATGTGAGTTTTGCCAACGTAATGGCCACTATATAGAAGAATGTAGAGCCAAACAACGATGGGATGCACGTTCCACTCAATCATCTGAAAATATTAGTTTACAGGAAAACTAAGACGGGGCTGTCACCTCGACCCAACAAAACAGTCTAAGTGTCAGCCCAATAAAACCGTTCTCCCCCAACAAGCAGCACCACAATCACATAGTAGTTTATTAAATAAGTGTTCTGCTAACCTACCTTTAAATATAGCTACGAATGGAAAAGCAAATTTACTGTTGGATACTGGCGCCGAGATTAGTCTTCTTAAAGAAAAATCATTAAAATCAAATATACCCTTTAACTCAACTAAAATTACGACTATAAGTACAGTTTTCGGTAATGGAAAAACCCGTGGCACCTCTTCTGGAATTATTAATTTAAACTCCGAAAAAGAATGCGAATTCCACATAGTAAAAGATTTACTGACTATTGATAATGATGGAATATTAGGGTATGATTTTCTCTCTCGTCACTGCAATATCGAAGGCCCAAATCAACTAGTAAGATTACCACCAACGAAACCAATTGAAAAATAATATGTTATTTCTCTCAGCTGACCAGCCCTAACAACTAAAGTCTCTGAGTGTTCACGAAGCAAGTACAACAAAAGTGTAACAGGGTACAGAAAAATTCTTTCAATTCTGTCAAGCCCGACGTTAGAGTACAAAAAGGTAGCCTAGACGCGACTAAATACTCTAGTATTAACCTTAAGCCCTATAGTGAAACTCCAAAGTCCAACCAAAAAAATATCCGCGCTAAAGAGACATCAAATAACTCATCTTCCGTTTCAGCATTACATGCAATTTATACTTCAGAAGACATTATCATTCCAGGTCGCACTGAAAAACTTATTAAAGTAAAATGTAATGTAAACGAAGAAATGCTGTCTATGTCGCAAGAAATATGTGCAGGAGTCTTTTTAGCTAACTCTCTAGTAAAATCCGTCAATAATGAACTAACCATAGCAATTTTAAACGTTAATGAAAAAGAACAAATCTTGAAACATTTTAAAATAAATCTCAGATTCACTCGCGATTATATTGTTACTAAACTAACAGATATTCATTGCAAATCTATCCCTAAAGCGGTAGAAAATAAAGGGATTCCAAGAACCCTGTTGAAAGAAAGATGCGTAAACAGTATATCAAGCCAAACGTATGTAAAATTAAACGATAGATTAAAAGCTGTGGAATCACAAGTTCGACTAGCAGATTACCTAAATGAGAAGGAGCGTTATACCATTAGAAACATTTGCAAGAATTTTCACGATGTTTTCCACTTGCCAGGAGATAAACTATCTCATACAACGGCTATAACTCACTCAATCCCCATTAAGCAAGAACATAGTCCAATAAATCAGAGAATGTATCCATTGCCCGACGCTCACAAAGCAATAATTCATGAGCAAGTACGGGAAATGTTGCGAATTGACCTAATAATAGAAAGCAAGAGTCCATGGAACTCTCCACTATTGGTTGTCCCTAAAAAGCCTAGCCCCGAAGATGAAAAGCGAAGGCGCATAGTGGTAGATTTTAGAAAACTCAATGCAATAACAATAGGTGATGCATTCCCATTACCACGCATTGAGGATATTCTAGACCAGCTGGGACATGCGCGCTACTTCACTACATTAGACTTAGCTAGTGGATATCACCAAATACCGGTATCTCCAGAAGATCGGGCAAAAACAGCATTTAGCACAAATTTAGGTCATTATGAACTTAAAAGAATGCCTTTTGGATTAACTGGAGCACCCGCAACATTCCAAAGGCTTATGAATTATGTTTTGACGGGATTACAAGGCCTCCAATGTTTTGTCTATCTAGATGACATAGTAATATATGGCAAAAATCTAGAAGATCACAACGACAAACTCCTGAATGTTGTCATTAGGTTACGAAACAATAATCTAAAACTCCAACCCGAAAAATGCCAATTCTTGAGGAAAGAAGTTGTATACCTCGGCCATATTTGTACTTCGGAAGGAGTACATCCCGATCCAACAAAAATAGAATGTGTACAAAACTTTCCTATTCCACGAACAATTCGGCAGCTGCAATCATTTTTAGGGCTTGCGAATTATTATAGAAAGTTTATTCCACATATTTCACAAATATCGGAGCCTCTTCACAAGCTTTTAAGAAAAACTTTTAAGTTTAAGTGGACAATGCAATGGGAGGAAGCTTTCAAGCAACTTAAATTGGCACTAACTACTCCCCCCTTACTAAAATATCCTGACTTTTCGGAACCATTTATTTTAACAACGGATGCAAGTGGAGAAGCACTGGGAGCAGTTTTATCCCAAGGAGAGGTTGTAAATGAGCAGCCAGTGGCGTATGCTAGCCGTTCCCTTAACAAAGCAGAAAGAAATTATTCAACTACTGAAAAGGAACTGGTGGCAATTGTATGGGCGTCACGCAATTTTCGATGTTATCTCTACGGAAGAAAATTTACCGTATACACGGATCATAAACCTCTGAAGGGAATATTCAATTTGAAAGATCCTACTTCGCGTCTTGTAAGATTTCATCATAAATTATCAGACTTTGACTACCAAATTGAGTATAAGCCTGGTAAGTACAATGTAAATGTCGACACGCTAAGTCGAATTCCAAAAGCTGTAAACAAGGTACGTAGTGAGGATCAACCACACATTATCACTACACAAGTCCAAGTTCACTCTCCTCCAAATTCCCAAGAGAAGAAAATAACTGAAAATTTCTGTCTCCCAATAACTCGAGCTGCGGCTCGCCGGAAAGAAAATCTTACCCAAAAGTCTGATGAAATTCTCCAGTCAACTATTAGTCAAAATTGTTCAAGAGAAGAATTACGGGAAAAGTCTGCCAATCCCAAACTATTAGAAGCAGAGGAATGTTTGAAATCACAGGGAACAGAAACTCTTCCTGCCAAAAGTCAATTGGACAACGGTATAGACGTTTCAATGCCCAGTAATGTTTGCTTACCTGACTCCGATACAGAATCAATTGCGTTCGATGAGTCAGCCAACAATCAGAAGGCCAAAACTCTATCAAAACCAGAGGAAATTGAAATGGTGCTGAAGCAATACCATGATTCACCATTAGGAGGGCACATGGGAGTATACAAAACCTATAAAAGGTTGCGGGCTTTCTACAAGTGGAAAAATATGTTAAAGGATATAAATACACATATTAAAAAGTGCATTAAGTGTCAGTAGAATAAAACGGGCACGTCCACCAGGATGCCAATGGTGATAAGTGACACGGCCGAAAAACCCTTTGATAAGTATCTGGATTTTTGGCCCGCTTCCCACCACTCACCAAGGGAATGAGTATATTTTAACTTTCCCCGATGATTTAACAAAAATGCTAGATTGTTTCCCTCTGGCTGACAGCGAAGCCACAACGGTTGCTAACTGCTTTTATAAAAACATTATACTCAAATATTGTATAATTCCCAAGAAGCTGATTACTGACCAGGGGACAAACTTCACAAGTAATATTTTTAGACGAGTGTGCAAATTACTGAGAATAAAGAAACTACAAATGACGGCTTACCATCCTCAGTTCAATGGATCTCCAGAGAGGGCTCATAGGCCTCTAGTGGAATATCTAGTTGGGATGATTGGCTACCAGAAGCTACCTATGCTCATAACCATTCGTTACATACGAGCAGTAAATATACCCCTATCTATGCTCTATACGGATTTCAAAATCCTTTACCAACCAATTTAAATAAAGATCCAGAGCCTGTTTATAATTTCGATGACTATTGCGAATACATTAAATGTAAAATGCAAAGAATCCATCGAAAAGCAAAAGAAAATCTAATTTCCAGTAAAAAGGCAGCGAAGAAGTATTACGATCAGAGCTTAAGAGTAGAAAGATTTCACATAGGAGATAAAGTGTTATTGCGGAATGCCGCGAAGAAGCACAAACTTTCCCCAATATGGACAAGACCATTTGAGGTGAAACGAGTAGACAGCGATGTAAACTGCACTATTCACATAGGTAGAACACTTAAAAGAGTACACAACAACAGACTTAAAAAGTTGTAACTATCCCTTTTTCTTATTAAATTTTTTTTATAACTTATTCTATATAATAACTTAAAAATCTATATATATATAATAATTTAAGTCTTCGTATTTTGAATAAATTCTCCCCTATATAGGAATTATGTTTGCGTTAGTGGTGCTCATCATAGCCGTACAAGCATGACAACTGGTGGCCAGGTCACAATCAACCGGCTCAATCCATCTGGGATCCTCTTTGAGCCAATAAGTCCCAGTTTCGTTTACCAGTCCAATTGGAATATTTTTACAAAAATACCATTCGTGAACGAAGACGATACCCTGGCGTTCGTAATAAATTGCGAGGAAGCCGTGGAGAAATTGTGTAAAATTCAAGAAAAGGACACCAAATATTGCCTTCATTGGTACGACGAAATAAAACATATTACATCCAAAATAAGAGCCCAACTAGAAAGCATAGGTTTTTATCTCCAAAGCGTGCGTGAAAAGAAGGAACTATTTGATGCAGTTGGAAAAATTTCAAAATACTTATTTGGGACCATGGATAGTGAAGACGCAAAAGACGTATACTCAAGGTTGCAAAGATTGGAGGACCACGACAAAGATTCACTTCATTTAATGCAGAAACAGGTAACAATAATGAAAACTAGCTTCGACACCTATAGTAAGCAGCTACACAATTTGTCTAATTACCAAGGACAAATAGAAATAAAGATGAGTGACTTTTCAGAGAAACTTATTAGTGAATTAAACAAAACTAATTTCGATATACGCGCAGTACAGTTACAGGCAGATCTTAATCAGTTATTCATATATATTTTAACTGCTCTACAATCTGTCAATAACCATATTACGGAATACTTTACCATCATTAACTCATTACAGCAACATCGCCTGCACCCTCTAATTATTTCTCCTAGGAAATTACTTGAGGCGTATGCAGAAATTACTAAGGGTTCCCATCTGAGCGTCATTGATTTTCACTTGCTGAATCAAATCATTGAAGTATATTTCGTTCAGCATAATAGAGACATGCTCATACGTATTAAGCTTCCCCTTTTAGAAGAAGAAGAATATATTCTAAATAAAGTGCATTTACTACCAACACGCATCCTGGAACATAACGCAATTATAGATTTAGAAGCGAGTTTTCTTTTAAATGGAACACAGGAAACACATCTCATCGCACTAACTAATGAGGAGTTTCGTGAAGGCTGTATTAAATGCAATTCTAAACTATACCCCACCGTACACATATGCGCCCAAAGGCAAGTTAAGTCTATTGGTGCCGAACGCGAAAATTGCCTTTTCAATTTGTTACATAACGCTCCACAAGTACCCAAATCATGCGGTTACAGAATCATAGAAAGATCCCTGGAATTTCTGGTAAAGCTAGTGCGCAGGAATCCTTGGTTGTTCAGTTTTCAAAGTCCGCACTCTTTGTTATCTCATTGCGAAAAAATTTCCTCACATAAGGAAATTAATGGCACCGGAATATTACTATTAAATCAAAATTGCAAATATACCCTAGGGACTGTTGAAATCCCTTATGAAGGTAATGAGGAAATTACCTTACCCTTTCATCAGCCGGAACCAATACCTATTGGGAATTCAAAACTTCTTCAAAAAATTCTCAACAACAAGCTGTTCTCTAACAAGCTTATAACCAAACAAAATATGACCGCACCATTGCTTAAGACGCACGACAGTTATGAAACCTCTTAAGAGCGAACAGCAAGACTTTAGAAGATTTCGAAGCAGAACTATCTCAAATAGAAAGACGTAGGGATGCCGAACACAATAACACTCAAACTCACATAAACAGTGGTATCCTAGTATTACTAGGTGTAATATTCATAATTGTTTTTATATGTTTCTTTCGAAGACAGTCACGTCGCAGATTTAATAAATCATTCAGCATTAAAATTAAAAAAAAAAAAAAAATAGCAGAGCAGATTCAATAACTGCACCACGCTGATTAGAACTAACTATATTTGCTTTTAAAGCTTTTTATATTTTAAAATCGCTGATATTGTAGAAATCGACACCGAAAATTTATTTATCTTTTTCACAGATAGCTTGAAAATTATCTAAACTATTTATTTTTACTTTTGTGAACTGTGAGGTACGGCAGTATAATTGCGCGTTGATGGTATGTTAAGATCGATGATCTACTACTGCATCATTATGTACTTATCCATGCAGTTTTAAATTATGTATTAAGTAGCTATGCTTTTCTCTGATCTGAGTTTTTTTTTCCGACACTGCAAATATTTTTATCTGGTATAATTTCCACCCATTATGAAGCTAAGAAAAACAAGTAAAAAAGCTAGAATTGGTCTAAGACCAATTCTTATGATACCCTAGCTGAATGCCCGTATTAAATTTCGTATGGTCACCGATCTATTCAAGTTTGATTTTGAAGTTGTTTTTCGCATATATTTCTAGAACGGTTTGTTGCACAGAAAAAAATGATAATTACCAATTTTATAGGATTTCTTATTCTGCAGAAGTTTTTAGTACAATAAAAAGCCTCCTGAACCATTTATATCTTTTATACGTCTGCAAACGTTGTTTCTAGTATACTGTGGACTTTTCTAGTAATTCATCTTAGCATAACTGTTGCAAATGCCCCCCATGCTTCGCAGCTCAAGAGTCCAACAAGGCGTGTCAGATTATCATTTCTGATCCAGCAAAAATGTCTGTAAACCAAACTGTGGGTACTGCTTGGCGAAAAACGAGAGACGGGTCGGGAATCCCAACACCTTTTCTCGACCAGTTTCGACATCTCGAACGACAGCTCCAATAAATCCAGCAGACATAAACGACGAATCACTAGACTGTCCGTTAATATCACTCAGTGACTCTGGTGATATCCACCATCCATCTGACAATCATACGACTTTTAACAATCTTTCAGGAAACCTGATTGACTTCTCTGCAGATTTTCAAGCTCCCGTTTCCACCTATAGGGAGCCCACGACACTGCTAGACACTTCTTTGGAAGAGTCTTTAATTTTCGACGTTCCGATAAAACCGACAGCACATTTTGTTGGCAATGTTACTGAGCAGGAGATTCGGCCTCCTGTCGTTTCTGTATTAAAACAGCCACCAAGTTCTGTTATGACGAATGGGCGTGAGCCTGTCTTATACCCGATGACGCCTTATCATATGCGTCTGTAAAACTACAATGCAGTACGAGTCCGTATTTTCTCTTCAGTAGCTGAGCTAGCTGAAATTATGTATCCTGACTTAAACATTGGACAAAGAAAGAAACGATCAACCATTCGTTGGCGGGAATACTGTCGACGAATGAAACAGGAAAGAAAAAAATTGGCACATATTTCCGTCTCGATGCCAGACGACTGCTCGGGCGATCCGAGACTGGGTTACTTGATAGTGGTGCCACTGTCAGTATCCTGGGCCAAGGACCCCTAGAGAAGATTGCAGAAGTAGAAGGTTGAATGGAAGAAGTATCGGACACAGGTACAAGTAGCTAACGGTGCCATGACGTCTGCTCATGGTCATGTAGACTTGTGTTGCGAAGTCCAATATGAGATCAATGTAGGTTTCAGACTTCACAACAATCCAACAACCCAAGCAAGCGCCATAAATTATCGTCATTGTTTTGCTTACTCAATAACTTTTACACTTTCCGTACTACAGTAAATTGAGTTTAGGCGAACGATTAATTAAGTAACTGGGTCAGTTAATTTGCTGATCGGAAGTGTTTGAAAGTTGTTGAAATGACAAAACATATAATTTTTGAGGTCGATTTGACGATTGAGGAAGGTAAAAATATAAAAATTAAGTAGTTGAGTTCTAGACGTAGAATAAAAAAGTCTAATAGAAAATTAAAACCGTTTTTCTTTTACAAACCTATTTTTGACTTCTTAACATTTGGACATCACTTTCCGTGGTAAGACCCAAAACGTGCGTCTTTACGCGGTGCCTCGGCTCACACAGGCACTATATCTAGGAATAGACTTCTGGCCAGCGTTGCCAGACTCCCGGATTTGTCTGGAAATCTCCGGACTTTTCAATAATCCTACAGACTTCCAGACTTTCGGTCAATATTTCCGGACTTATACATCCACCAATAATTTTCACGAAATTTAATGCCAACTGTTAGGATGAAAAATATAAACGTACACACAAAAGCATAAGTGTAAACGTACCTTACTTCAAATTCAAGAACGCGCCCTAAATCTTGTCCTGTGTGTGAGACGTTGTTCAGCGTACTTGATGAGTCATGGCTTGTCTTAAAATATTGTGACATTTATGTTCGTACGGTACGGTTTGTTGCTATGAAAAATGAAACGATTTTTAAGCTCAACGCAAGGAAGTAAGTGATTTTATTTTATAATGTGTTTAATATTTGTTAACGGAAACCATTTGTAGAAAGTAGTGCACACAGGACAGAAAGTAACAAAAATCTGGAAGATGAAGCAGTCATAACTGGAATAGCTGATCGCGAAAGTAATTTAATTAGTGAAAAGTACCAGTATAATTAGTTTTCTTACTGTATTCTTTATTATTCCTTAAAAAAATAGGCTCTTCCAACAAAAAGAAAAAATATGAGCAGAAGTTTAGTGGAGAACGGATCCCGTTCTAGCGAACCGGTTAATTGAAAACCCCAAAAATGTTGCTTACTGCAAAATTTGTACAACAAGCTTAAAAATTGGAGCAGGAAAAAAGGATTTGCTGAAACATGGCAACAGTGAAAAACACCTCTCAAATAAGCGAATTATACAGCAACAGCCTAATATTTTGGATACCTTTCACCCTGCTATAAACTATAAAAGAAAAGTGAATGAGTTGGCGCTACGATTAACCGCTTTTTGTGTAGAACATAACGTGCCATTTGCAATATCGGACCATCTTGTAAAAATTTTTAAAAATTCTAGTCCCGAGTCCGAAGTTATAAAAAATTTAAAATGTAACCGGACTAAAACTATTGCTATAATGAAACATGTTCTGAGTGAACAACAACTCCAAGATGTCGTTAGTTATTTGAAAAACTTCAAGTTTTCACTGTGAATAGATGAGTCTACAGACAAAGGCACGCAGAACAATTTAAGTGTAATTACAGAGTTAGCGTGGATTTTAAGGTATACGATTTTTTTCTTACTTTAATTTCCGTACCGAAGGCAGATGCAATCACAGTTCATAGAAAGCTAACTGAATTTTTTGTATTGAATGACATCGATTAAAAATAATTTAGTTGGTTTCGCTTCCGTTGCAAAATTCTTGAAAGATGAATGTTCGTTTTAAAGTGCGTCTGTCATTCCTTTAACTTATGCGCATCTTATGCCTGCGCCAAGTTACCTAGTAGTGTAGAAAGTCTCGCGCGTGACATATATTCCTATCTTGAAAATAGTCCTAATAGGATAAATCAGTTTAATGAAATACAATGTCTTCTTGACTACAAGCCTTATAAGATGTTACACTTGGCTCTCCTTAGAAGCGGTAGTTACCCGACTTCTAGACAGATATGAATGTTTAAAAATATATTTTGCCTTCGCTGCAAACATTGATGAAATATATAAAGCTCGGGATATAATTAAAGGTTTAGAAAATATCCTAAATAAACTCAATTTGCAATTTTTAAGTTATTTAGTGCCAATAATAAACAACTTAAATAAACTGTTTCAAAGCGAAAGCCCGAAAATTTATAAATTGCATTCTGAAACAAAACGACTTGTCAAAACTATTTTAGATAATTACATTGAAAGACAATATGTAGACGGAAATAGTCTTGAAAATGTGGATTTTGAAAATAGAGCTTATTATTTACCCTTAAGTGAAATTTATTTGGGAGCGGATGTAAATATATACCTCAATTGTCCTAGTTCAAATTTAACGATAGAACAAATAGAATCATTTAAATCAAACTGTTTAGACTTTTATCAAGAGATTACAAAGCAAATATTTAAACGCTTCGATTTCAAAAATGAAATTTTACAACAATTGGCCTGGATTGATCCGGTAAATGTCGCTTCAAATTCGGCAGGCTCCATTGCTCAACTTTGTAATTTATTTCCCAATTTGGTAGATAGTTCAAAGTTGCAAAACATTGATTCTGAGTGGCGCGAAACTAGAAGTATGGATTTAGGCTCTGTCGATGCTCAAAATGGTGAAACATTTTGGGCGACAATCTTAAGAACGAAAAGAGAAGATGGCGAATTAGCTTTTCCTCTTCTCAGACTATTCATTTTCGAATTATTAAGTTTACCGAATTCCTCAGCTTGTGTGGAAAGAACGTTTTCCCAAATAAATCTCAACAAGACCAAAATTAGAAATCACTTACAAGCAGATACTTTAAGCTCAATATTACGTACAAAAGATTATATGAGATTTAAAAATATCAATTGCTTCAATTTAAAAATTGAAGAGAATTTAAGCAAAAAGTTTAATTCGCATAATATGTACAAAGATAACAACGATTGCGAACAATAGACTGTATTTTTTTCTTTTTTGTTAAACGGATATTATTATGAACTGATTAATTTACGTTATGTTTTTGCTGTGTTATGTTTTTCGTTTATATGGTATATATATAATAGGAATATATTATACGTTTACTTATAATATTTATAAATAAATGGTTTTCTTTATAAATTTGTGTTTTCCCGGAATTTTCTAGACTTTTTATTCGAAAATTTCCAGATTTTAAATTTTTTTATCTGGCAGCATTGCTTCTGGCGTCTATTTGGGTTGGCTCCAGATCTCCTGGGTATAGTTGCAGAAGTGACACCAAGCCTAATAGCTACCCACTGTCATGTTCTTCCTGCTTTAGATCAACAACGTCTAGAAGCTACTAAACAGCTTTTTCTTTCTTTCGCCTCTTTAGGCTTAGGAAAAACATTTTTCGTCACTCACAGGATCGAAACGAATGACGCAACTCCGATAAAGCAACGCTTTTATCCGATATCACCGGCAGTACAGAATTTAATGGACGCTGAATTAAGACGAATGCTATCGCTGGATGTGATAGAGGAGAGTCAGAGTCCTTGGAGCTCTCTAAATTCTGTGATCAAGGTACTTAACCTGTATCACGATCTTGTCTGTAGGTACTTAACCAACAAACTAATTATTGTCGATGATAATATGAGAATAATTAAAAGACTTGCTTCCACTAATGAAATTCAAAGACTGAACTTTTTATTCAAAAACTCAAAATAATTTATATAAAAATGTGCTGCAACTTACTTACTAAATTCACAGTAACAAAAATTGCTTACGCGTTGTGAAATTTATATTTTACACCAAAAGTTTTCTTATGTACGATAATTTCAGCTCTCATAGAATGTTTGCATTCTTGCGCAATTTAAGCGGTGTAATATGTCGTCTGAAGACGTAATCTGAGTAGGTATGCACATTCTGTGAGAACGGAAATTATTGTCGCTGTTTCTTGACTGAAGAATTTGTCGATGTGCAATTATAGCGTAATTTATAGTTTTTCGAGAAATTGTAAATTACTAACGTTAGATCAATGCTTGATTTAACAGAAACTAAATACTTAGGTTTCATTGGCGGAAAAGGAGGAATACGAACTGACCCCGACAAGATTTCAGCCATAGTTGACTATCCGTCATTTAAAACTGTTCGGCAAGCCCGACGCCTACTAGGTATGGCGGGATGGTATCGACGGTTCGTTCCGAACTATGCTGATTTAACTGCCTCCATCACAGACACTCTGAAGAATCCTAGTCAGTTCCAATGGACACCCGAAGCCCAAACGTCTCTGGAATCGTGAGCCCAGATTTCACCAAACCGTTTTTTATACAATGTGATGCGAGCCAACAACGTATTGGTGGAGTGCTGATGCAACTAGATGACGATGGCCACGAGAAGCCAATAGCCTATGTCTCGAAAAAGTTGAACTCAACACAAAGAAATTATACAGTCACAGAGCAGCAATGCTTAGCAGCATGCTTAAGTGTACAAAAGTTCCGGCCTTTCATAGAACTTATGCCATCTAAGATAGTGACTGATCATGCGAGCTTGAAATGGCTGATGTCTCAAAAGGACCTCAGCGGTAGACTTGCTCGATGGAGTTTGAAGCTTCAAGGTTTCGACTTCAACGTTCAGCACCGAAAAGGAAGCCTGAATGTCGTTCCTGATGCGCTGTCACGGATTCATTGTGACAGCTTAACAACACCTGAAGATCCTGGCCCGGAAGTTGACCTTAGTTCTCCATATTTCAACTCGTTGGAATATGAGGAGTTGAGGCATAAGGTTAAATCAGCTTCTGGCAAACTACCAGATCTTTGCGTCAGGGATGCTGTAAAATATAATTTTTCTGGCATAGAATAAGTAAATCAGATAATTTTTAGTCATTAATTTCTCAATGCTACATCTTTACATACATTACGAGGTGAGTGCACTCAGGGAAGCATCAAGTTTCACAGTTCATTCATCGAGTAAATGTGCATGTTTGCATTTTTGCGCATTTTGTCATTGCAATTGCAATATGTTTTCTGTCATATTTCTAAATTCCTATTTTGCAATGTAATCGTTGTATGGGTTCATTGTTTCATCGAACTCAATAAATGATATTGTTAGAATAAGCAATAAATTAATATAAATGTACGGACTCAATAAATTAGAAATATAGTTAATTTTCAACCATCGCATCGAAATAATCAGTGATTTTATTTACCTACTAATCAACTTGTTTTCAGCTAATTTGGTGTAGTGGTTTAAGAGCCGGTGCATCCCCATCAAAGGCCAAGGTGTAACACCTTGACTTAAATCAGCGACGTGATTCAGGTGCATCACTTGAATCACTTACCAGCCAAAGACGATTACTACAGAGAACTAAGCAAATCGAGCGAGTCATTACGGATTTATTAAAGAAAGGGTCTCCTAATTCTTGGCCTGACGCAGCCGAAGTCGCGTTTAACGAAGTCAAAGCTCGCCTTACTCAGGCTCCAGTACTCTCTAATCCCGATTTTGAAAAGCCGTTTGTAATCCAATGCGACGCATCTGCTGTAGGAGTGGGCAGCTTTCTCTGCCAGGACGATAGTGACCAAGTGATCCAAGCGCCAATTGCTATTCTGACTTCCCCGTGTCCCGAGAGGACGAAGTTGCCTTAATGCAGACCTTGTCAGTTCTCGACAAGAACACTTACCTGATTTGTTGGAACTGCGACGATATCGGCCATACCTATGTTGATTGTCCAGCCAACCCGCGCAGAATCTTTGCTACAGCTGCAGCGCAAAGAACATCATAAGACCCACCTGTATCCGATGTATGAAGGGAAACAGACGGGCGGGTCTAGAACTGAGGGAAAACCTGAACCCGCCGAATTTCCAATCTGTCCCTCCACAAATGTTACCCCGTCTAACCCAACCATCAAAGAGTTCGCTGACCGTGACAAATCCCAATCAAACCCACACTCGTTAAGAACCCCGATTATCAGGCGGAAAGCGAGAGCATATGCCTACCATCAGAGCCGTAAGGAAATGAAGAAAGTTTTATCGTCACTAAGGATTGCGACGGAAGGAGATGGAAGACCCATCGCCAAAATAAGAGTAAGAGACAAGCGAAAGTATGGCTTACTAGACAGCGGCGCGAGTGTTAGTTGTCTAGGTAGTGGTGCTCTGGAACTGTTACAGCAACTTGAGACCCCGTGGACGCGGTATCTTGCACACGTCCAAACGGCTGATAGAAAGAGACAAGAAGTCCTAGGGTGCGTGTATTTGCCTGTTGAATTTAATGACCGGACTCAGGAGTTAAAATTTTTCATCATTCCTAATATAAAACGACAACTCATTCCGGGCGTAGACTTCTGGTCCGCGTTTAATATATTCCCAACTGTTATCTCTGAAGTTCAACTGGAGCGAGTCCAGATGATAATCACCACCAGTTGAGTCTAGACCAAGAACAGCGCCTTGAGGAGGTAATAGCTGCATTTCCCTCATTCAGTAAGGAAGGTCTTGGTAGGACGTCCCTCCTTAAGCACACAATAGATGTGGGCAACAGTAAGCCTATCCGGCAAAGGACATATCCTCTGGAACCACCCATGCAAAAGCTACTTGACGAGGAGATTAAGAGAATGCCAAAATTGCGAGTTATCGACGAGAGCGATAGTGAATGGTCTTCTCCAATTGTGATGGTGAAGAAACCAAACAGAAAAATTCGAATTTGCTTAGACTCGCGGAAGGTTAATGAAACGACACGCAAGGATGCTTATCCGCTACCTCAAATCAATGGGATTTTAGGGCGGGTAAGCGGCACAAATTACATATCGAGTTTGGATTTAAAGGATGTCTTCTGGCAAATAGAACTTGAACCAACCTCCCGGGATAAGACAGCTTTCGTAGTACCTGGCAGGGGGTTGTACCAATTCGTAGTTATGCCATTTGGCTTGATTAACTCGCCGAAAACCATGTGTAAACTTATGGACAAGGTCATTCCGTATGAATTTCATGAGGATGTCTTTGTTTACTTAGATGACCTCTTGATCCTATCAGACGATTTCGACACCCATATAAAGGTTTTGAGGAAGGTCCAAGACTGTTTAAGGAAGGCTGGTTTAACAATCAACAATCAACAAAAGTAAATTCTGCCATAAAAGTCTCTGTTTTTTTGTATAGCGATAAATTATTTTATTTACCGCTTGCTTCTTACCTAGGTCCAATACCTATGCAAGTGTACTTGAATATTGTTGCCTAGGTGCAATACCTACACAATTTATCGCTGATTATTTGTTGCCTAAGTGCAATACCTATGCAACAGTGTGTTTTGGGAAATAGCCTAGGTGCAAAACCTATGCAATCGAATAAACGCAACGAAATAAAAACCTCGATTGAATGATCGTAACTAACTGATTTATTTTTCAACAATTTGTATTTATTTATTTAGAGTAAAAATGATTAGTCAACTGAAATAAATAATTTTCTAAGCTGAGAAAAATAATAATTCTCACGACATTTTTCACACATTAAATTTTATTTTCGCGGGCGTCTAGTTTCATTAGCAGACGTAATGTGATATGATACGATTTAAACGGAATGCGACTTTTGCTTGTGCATATACTTTTCTGTGAGAAAATTTATAAAGTATAGTTCAACTATATCTCCAGATCAGCGTTTATGCAGAACTCTGATGTTGATCTTCTTGGAGCAGGCACTGGGACATGCAACGTCTTCGACTTTCGTTTTTCATAAAAAACTCTCCAAAGCAGGTACAATAGGACACAGATCGCAATAACCAAGCTGATGTATCCTATGCTGAACTGGTGAATTTCGTGATCATAAGTCTTGGCGGGCATCACTTCCGCGTCTTGTAGCTGTTTTATTCCTATCTTCAACTTCAAGATGTCCTCTGTGATGTTTTTATGTGAGATTTGTTGATACACTAGATCGGTAACTTCTGCTGGTGACAACAGATCGGTAAGGTTCGCTGTTGGCAGTAAAGACGTCCTGAGTGAGCTAGGATACAGATCGTGAGCGTGAATAGTGTTTGACGCATCCTTTATGGTGCAGCCGCTGGTGATGTTGATTATTCCAGACCCCATAAGCGTTCTTTGAGAGACTGAACTACCGCATATAATATAAATGGTAGCTTCTTCCTTCATTACATAGATCCAGTGGTTCGGATTGAAGAGTTGTATCCATGGAGGTATGTCATTAGTTCTCGAAATTCTACAAGAGGATGGCGAGGGTGTCTAAGCTAAGAAGCTTAGCTCACAGAAACTGACGTTAGACCCCTTTCGGTAGAGGGGGTGACGTTGCTTGCACATGTGGATTGAATGTCCAATTGTAGAACACATTGCCATATCTTGATCCGAGATTGGGTAATATTGGTCTTGTGGAGATCCATGATGATGAACTTTGATGATGGTTGAACTACCAGGAATGTATCATTTACTGGAACTGGAACCGGTATGACTCGCAGCATTTCGAACGAGTCATAAGAAAACAATGGCATCTTTAGGCGAAGGATAATTTGTGCTTCTCCTACTCGACCCTCAATCGTCATGAGGTTGTAGAGTTCTAGCAAGTTGCTTTTATCTGCTGGTAATCGTAAGGTTGGTCCTAAGTTTTCTTTAATGAGAATGAGCTGGGCCTTAAACTGCTTCGGTGAGTGGTGAGTATCGATAATTACATCTAGTAGCATTGCTTGCGTCTTCTGATAGGTTGTGATTGCCAAAATTAGACGTATTGCTAAAAAATTGAACATTTCCGCTGCCCTTTGGTCCTGTAGTTCTTGAGCTACACCATTGACCTTCATCATGGATTGGTTGATATATTTCTCGAATTCTTCTAATTGTCCATTTACAGCCTCACTGGATTTTTTCATGATGTTTGTAGTTGAATCGATGAGGGATGTTTGGTTTTTAAGTAGTGCCAATAGATGGTGCTCGTTACCTTCTAAACTGTTTTTAACCTTTGACATTTTTTCGGCATAATTAGAATCCAATACTCCGAACAATGAGTCGGCTACATTCCAATTATATCAAGGGGGGCTCTTCTAGATCGAGATGTAGTGTGATCTGACAGCAACTCATTGTTGTTTCTAATTTCTTCGATTATGGCGAGGAACTGTGAGACAGTTTGCGTGCATAGATTTTGTTCTTGCTGCCTGTCCTTCCGAGTATTGCATACTTTAGTTAGACTGTCTATTCCAGCTCGTATGTTCCCGAATTCCTTCCAATAAGGCTTCATGTCATAATAGATGACTAAACTCCATTCGGTTGAAACTAGATGGGTAGCACCCATTCCCTCGAAGTAAATTCCGGGTTGAGTTTTGAATGGCATAATATCTATTTGGTTATTACCCACTATCGGCAGCACTAAACAAGTCAACAAGAAAAGACTGACGGCTGAATTTGTGCAACGTCGCCTTTTTGTACTTGAATGGCCCTGATTATGGTCAACGTTTCCGCTTTCCTCGTCGTTCTTGGTTATTAGGCAGCTGGTAGCAGAGGCGTTCCTTGTTTTCGGCTTATATTGCTGATCAGTGATCGATTTGGTGGAATTTGGTGATTCTTCCCTGATCTGTTCTATTGGTAAAGGTGCAAGTTTGTGGATTGGCCTTCTTAAAGCACCAGCAGTTGTCTTTACGTCAGCGACTCTTACTAACCCATCATCACCTTTTATGGTTCGCATAATCCTTCCTAATTGCCATTTCATCACAGGAAGATTATCGTCTTTTATTACCACCATTGTTCCGGGTTAAACATTGTTGCATTGCTGTTTCAATTTATAGCGATGTTGAAGTTCGCTTAGATATTCCTTGGTCCAACGATACCAAAATTCATCCTTTAAGTGAGCCACCAGTTTCCAACGTTGTATTAAACTGGCCTTGGAGTGTTGTGCATGAGGATCGACAATACTCGTGAGTGGTTCACCAATTAAAAGATGACCTGTTGTAAGCGCGACAAGATCGTTGGGATCCGATGAGCAGGGTGTTAGTGGCCGTGAGTTCAGAATTGCTTCGATCTCCGTCATCACGGTCCCTAGTTCCTCATAGGTGAGAGAAGCAGCAGACACGCTTCGTTGAAATAAATGTTTGGCGGATTTCACCGCTGCTTCCCATAGACCCCCAAAATGCGGTGCTCGAGGAGGTATGAACTGAAAGTCGATGCCTTTAGTAGTGCAGAATTTAGCAATTGTCTGTTCTGAATCCTTAGTGTAGATTGCTTGTTGGAGCTCTTGCAATTGATTGTTTGCTCCTACGAAATTCGTTGCATTGTCGCAATATAATCGGCGGCAATTACCTCTTCTGCTAACAAAGCGTTTTAATGCTCCGATAAAGGCATCGGTGGTCAAATCACTCACTACTTCAATGTGCACTGCCTTGGTGGCGAAACAGCAAAATATGGCAACATAAGATTTCTGAGGCCTTTTCCCTCTAATTTTAAAATGTGTCCAGAATGGTCCACAGAAATCAACTCCTGCATTAATGAAGGGCCTTGCTGGTTGCACCCTGTCGGCCGGTAGATTTCCCATGAATTGACCCATGAGTCTTGGCTTCGCCTTTGAACAACGGACACAATTTTGCACAATTGATCGTGCAATGGTTTTCCCCTATATAGGCCAGAATCTTTCGCGTGAAGTGGACAACAGTGCCTGCGCTCCTACATGAGAATTGGTGTTGTGAAGGTGAGTCATCAATAGTCGAGTAATGTTGTGTGCATATGGTAGTAACATGGGATGTTTGGCATCATATGAAAGTTGAGCTTTCTCTAATCTTCCTCCTACTCTAATAATGCCATTGGTATCTAGGAATGGGCTGAGTGTAATTAAGCAGCTGCCAGCCTTTACATGACCACCCTTTTGCAAATCTGTTAAATCTTCGCTGAATTCTTGTGCTTGTACTTCTTTGACAATAACTACAAATGCTTCCTCTAGTTCCGCTACTGTTAACTGTGAAGTCTTCTTCGGGTGATTATCATGCTGGCGGCGATTGCTAACGAATCTCTTAACATAGGCTAAAATACGTTGTAAATGCATGAAGGAGTTCCGATGGTCGATGGATTCTATAACCTTGGTTGGCCTGCTAATGGCGGACAACACGACATTTGCTCGTTTCTCTAGCTCCGTTTCTAATTTGGTTTGTTTGCAGGGCCATGCCGCTTCTGCTCCATGCAGAAATAGGAGTCCGTAGAACCAGAAACTGTAATTTTTCAACTTCTCTGGTGGCATTCCTCTGGAGACTAAGTCTGCTGGGTTGTCCCTTGACGGTACATGGCGCCATTGGTTGGCGGAAGATACTTCTTGCATTGCGGCCACACGATTCGCCACAAAGGTATGAAATGATGCGGATGCTGAATTTGGCCATGCCAGGACAATTTCTGAGCCGGTCCAGTAATAACATGGTTGGTCCCATTTTAAGTCTTCTTTCACTCTATGCATCAACTGGGCACAGAGCTTCGCAGCGCATAGTTCTAGTCGAGGTAGAGTGGTGGTTTTTGTAGGTGCCACCCTGGATTTAGCACAGAGTAGTCTTAACGATTATTGTTTCATCTTGTAGTATAGATCGCACATAGACTGCAGCACCATAAGCCTTTTCTGATGCATCGGGAAATGCGTGTAATTGCATTTTTCGAGGTAGTTTTCCGGAATAAACATTTCTTGGTATCTTAATGTCATTAAGAATCTTGAGAGCTTCACGAGACTTATTGCAGCTGGTGTGTAGTTCAATTGGTACAGCGGCGTCCCAATCCAGTTTTAATGTCCATAATTTTTGCAAGAAGATTTTTGCGCTTACCACAACCGGACTCATGATGCCAAGTGGGTCAAATAGATGAGAAATTTCCGATAATACGCTTCTCTTGGTCACCTTCCCTTCGTCGTTCCACTGAGCTTCATGCAGAATTCATCTTTCCTGGGTAACCATGTTAATCCTAGTGTTTTAACATGACAGTCATTATTGTCAGAGAGCTCCAGTTGTGAGACTCTGTCTTCAGTAGGAATGCCTTGTACTAGTGCAGGGTGATTGGCACACCATTTCCGTAGCTTGAATCCAGCGATCTGTAACATTTTGTGCAACTGTTCTTGAAGTTCCAGAGTCTCTCTTAGACTGTTTGCTCCAGTCATTACATCGTCCACATAGAAGTCCCTTTTGAGCGAGGTGGAACCAAGAGGGAATTGCATGCTTGCTTGCGATGCCAAGCGTTGAAGACACCTTATAGCCAAGTATGGGGCAGTGGTTACTCCATACGTGACAGTACACAACTGATAGTATCTTATAGGTTTACATGGATCATCTCTCCACAAGATCATCTGGTATTTCCTATCATCTTTGCTCAGTAATACCTGACGATACATTTTCTCTATGTCCGCCGTGAAGACGAACCGTGGCAATCGGAAACGTAGTAGAATTGAAAAGAGCTCATCTTGAAGTGTTGGTCCCGTATGTAGTAATTCATTCAATGAAACGTTTGATGACGTTCTCGTTGAAGCATCAAACACCACTCGGAGTTTTGTTGAGGTACTTTCGGGTTTCATTACGCAATGGTGCGGCAGAAAGTAATGTGCTTTCGAGACATCCTTCAAGCTGACTTCTTCCATGTGTCCCAAATCGATGTATTCATTTATTAACTCTATGTACTGCTTCCTTGTATCTGGATTTTTACTTAATTTTCGTTCTAAGGAGTAGAATAGGCTCAATGCAATATCCTTGGATCCTCCTAGATTGTTCGGGTCTTGTGCAAATGGAAATTTTACAATGAATCTTCCTTGCTCATTTCTCTGTACTGTTTGGTTAAAATGTGTTTCGCACTTAAGCTCTGAAGCCGTCAGCCTTGGCGTAATGGATTCAGCTTCTTCCAGTTTCCAGAATTTTTCCACTTGCTGATTAAGCTTGATTTCTTCTTCAGTACAGATTCCGCAAATAGCTTCAGATGGCATTGAGTTTTCAATCCTTCCCGCAAGTACCCAGCCAAGTACCGTGTTTTGCAAGGTGGGTAGGTTATCTCCTAACTTAATCTGCCCGATTGAAAGTAGCTGGAAGTAATTTTCGGCTCCAATGAGCAGATCTATCTGGCTTGGAATATGGAATTCCGGATCGGCTAATTCAATATTTTTTGGTATATGCCAAGTGGTAGTGTCTAAGAAGTGGGCTGGCTGTTGAGTCGTTATTCTCGGCAATATGAATGCTTCGATTCTTGTGGCGAATCCAGTTGTCTTAGATTGTAAGGTCATGTTGAATCTATGTTGTGTACATTGCACATTCTGGCCGATACCTTGGATGCTTAAGGGGTCTGTAATTTCTTTCAATCTCAATTTTTGGGCCAACCGGCTGGTTATAAAGTTCAATTGCGAACCAGAGTCAAGAATGGCCCTGCATGATACCTCTTAGCCCTCATTATTTATCAACTGGACAATGACGGTGCTTAAAACTACGTACCCTCTTGGAGAGCTTGCAGCTTGTGCTGCTAATGCAGTTGTATTATTGCCTGTATATTGATCACTTGAAGAAGCTTCTTGATTATGAACTGTCATCGGCTGACGTACATCAGCTGCTGAAACTTGCAGTGATAAATTTTTTCGTGGAGGTTGATTTTCCCCTGATTGGGGCTTCATCTCTTCAAGATGCACCAACGTGTTATGTTTTTTAGAACACTTTGTGCATCCTCGCATCATGCATTTGGCTGCAGTATGTCCTTGTCGCATACAATTCATACATAGATTGTTTTCCCTTAGTAACTGGTATCGTTTAAATGGTGTTTGCGACAGGAAGATTTTGCATGAGTAAAGCGGATGGGTTTGTTTGCATGCAATACACTGACTTCCATTAGTTGTTGCCACAAATGAAGAGGCTGTTTTTCTCGTTGTGGGCATACTGTCCTTCCTCCAAGAGCCTCTAAAGCCTGGAACCGTGTCTCGAGAAACTCTAGGACCTTCTTAATGGAGTTTAATTCTCGTGGAGCTGCCAGAGATTGCTCGTAGAGAGAGTGCGTAGTCTTATCGAATTTTTTGATAATGATGTGAACGAGCAATGGATCCCAGGACTCGACGGCTATTCCCAAATTCTTTAATCCTAAGAGACATTCCCTTGTAGTATCGTGGAGTGCCTTAATGGTGGCAGCCGACTCAACCTGACTTGATGGTTGTGATAACAATTTATTCAGCAGCGCCGTCACCAACAAGCGTTTCTTGCTGTATCTGTTGTTGAGTACACCCCATGCATCCTCATAATTCTCTTCGGATACGGGCAAATGTTTTATTAGCGTTCGTGCTTCGCCTGTCAGATTGCTAAGCAAGTAGAACATCTTCTGAGAGTTGCTGATGGGCTGATTATGGATCATCTGGACATACAGGTCGTGAAACTGAGTCCACTTTAAGTAATCTCCAGCAAAACTCGGTAATTCGATTTTGGGCAATTTTATTTAGTTGATGGATGTTTGTATACTTGCGCTATTGCGACTTTCGTCTAAACTTGGCAGTTGCTGCTGTAGCATGACAATGGTGTCTTGTACCCAACTAATTAGTTCTTGGTATAGACCAGCCTCATATCCATAGGGATTTTCCCTGGTGGAGAATTCCCAGATGAGCTGATCATTCTGGGCCAATTCATCGTCATATTTCTGTAATGCATTGATCTTCAATACGTAATACGGTTTTGAATGCTCTGTATTGGCCTTAGATTCGATATCCTGGATGAAAAAAGTGACCTTCTTCATAGATGCTCCTTGCTTGCGAACCATTCTTTCTACTTCATCGGTTGGTGCTTGGTTACACTCTTGCTCATAAGTCAGTTTGAAGTCATTTGGCATTTTGATCTCCTTGAGCCGTTGTGTATCTGGATTAATGCCTGATGTGGTAGGTGCAGGAGTAGTAGTTGATGTAGTTGTGGTTGTGGTCTGACGTGGACAATCGGCCTTGGCATCAACCAGAGCTGCCCTTATAGTAGTATATAATTGCGCTACCTTTTCGTAATACTGATTCTTGAAGTAGAGATGTTCCTGGTTCATCTCTTGGAGCGGAATCAGCCTTTCATGACCTTTCTTGAAGTCTGACCAATACGATTCCACTAGAGCTAATCTTTTGTCGAGGTATTCCTCTGTTTTTCGTGTATCGGAATCCTTCTTGAAATTCCTCAGCACTATTTCCAGCTTGGATCCGATGTCTGATTGACTTCCGGTGAGCTCCTCAATATCCACCTCTGTGTTCGTCATGATGAACAGGTCTTCTATAGTCTATGGTAACTATCCAATGATCGAGGATTCGTCTTAGTGAATATTGTCCAATCCAGCAGCTGTTGCTTCGAATAGATTTTCTCCGCAGCTTAATCACGTCGGGGTCACCAATGTTTTTTTTTTTTTTTTTTAATGATCGTAACTAACTGATTTATTTTTCAACAATTTGTATTTATTTAGAGTAAAAATGATTAGTCAACTGAAATAAATAATTTTCTAAGCTGAGAAAAATAATAATTCTCACGACATTTTTCACACATTAAATTTTATTTTCGCGGGCGTCTAGTTTCATTAGCAGACGTAATGTGATATGATACGATTTAAACGGAATGCGACTTTTGCTTGTGCATATTCTTTTCTGTGAGAAAATTTACGAAAATGAATTTATAACAAAATAAATTGAAATTTAGATAAAGAATTTTAAGGAAACTAAATATAATTATAGTAACTGATGTCTCGGATTCAGGACACATTATCAGTGAGAAAGGAATTCAGACCGACCCAGAGAAAGTTACGGCCATTTGAGATTTTCCGCGTCCCACAACTACGTGACAATTAAGGCGTTTCTTAGGAATGGCGGGTTGGTACCGAAAGTTTATCGCTAACTATGCTGGCTTAATTAGCCCTATTACGGATTTATTAAAGAAAGGGTCTCCTAATTCTTGGCCTGACGAAGCCGAAGTCGCGATTAACGAAGTCAAAGCTCGGCTTACTCAGGCTCCAGTACTCTCTAGTCCCGATTTTGAAAAGCCGTTTGTAATCCAATGCGACGCATCTATTGTAGGAGTGGGCAGCTTTCTCTACCAGGAAGATAGTGACGAGAACGAGCACCCAATAGCATTCATGAGCCAGAAGCTGAACCCGGCGCAAAAGAACTATAGCGTCACCGAATTGGAGTGCTTAGCAACCGTTTTGAGCGTAAAAAAATTCCGACCGTACATTGAAAGCTCGCGGTTCACTATTATTACAGACCATGCCAGCTTGAAATGGCTCATGACTCAGAAGGATTTATCTGGTCGCTTAGCAAGGTGGAGCCTAAAATTGCAAGGATTCCTCCACCGGAAAGATTCGGAAAATGTGGTCGCAGATGCACTGTCCCGAAGAGATATTGAAGTAATTAGTGGAACAGTTACTCCAAGAGAGCTAGATTTAACACACGAAGCATTCAGGGAAAGCGAATATATAAACAGAGTTGAGGTTATCCAAGACAACCCAGGAAGATTTCCAGATCTGCAAGTGTCAAACGGGGTGATCTACAGGAAGTCTTTAAGCATGAGTGCAGAGTCCGTAAATGAAACCTCGCGTTGGAAAATATGGGTCCCTACAGGCTTAACCCTTTCATTGATAAAGGATGGTCAAGATTCTCCTCTCTTAGCGCACAGCGGCATCGCGAAAACCACAGAGAAATTGCAACGTTTATTCTATTGGCCGCGAATGGCGCAACAGATCAGGCAATACGTTTCAAATTGTCAGACATGCAAAGAATGCAAGCCTGCAAATGAGTGTCTTCGCCCACCCATGGGTGAGCCGACAATTCCACAACGGCCGTGGCAGCTTATTAACATAGACCTCCTTGGACCATATCCGCGTTCCAAATCCGGGAACACTACATTGATAATTGTGTTAGACCAGTACAAGAAATTTGTGGTTCTTAAAGCCATTCGTAAGGCGACATCTAAAGCGATAATTTCCTTTCTAGAGCAACACGTCTTCCACCTCTTCGGGGTTCCCGAAAACTTGACGTCCGCTAATGGCTCGCAATTCACTACGGTTGAGTTTAAAAAGTTTCTTGAAACTTATGGAGTCAATCACGAGAAAACTGCCTTATACACTCCTCAATCTAACGCTTCAGAGCGGGTGAACAGGAGCATACTGTCCGCAATGCGAGCTTACATAACTGAGGATCACCGAGCCTGGGATGAAAATATTTCGGCTATAAGCTGTGCCTTGAATAATGTCGGTCATCAATCCACCGGATTTAACCCCTACTATCTGAACTTTGGTCGTCACCTGATTCTTCATGGATCAAATTATAAGCTTTTACGGAACTTAAACGCTCTCGAGTATGGAGATATTTCCATCAATAGTCCTCTTGTATCCTCCGAACTAAATCAGGAAAAGGTAGTCAATAATTTAATGAAAGCACAGAAACGGCATCAAAAGCATTATAATTTACGCTGCAAGGCGAGAAATTACACAGTAGGTCAGGAAATTTATAGGAGGAATTTTGCACAGAGTGATGGTAGTAAGAGTTACAACGCTAAACTCGCCAGGAAATTCTTGAAATGTCGAATACGCCGAATAGTAGGCTCTTCTTGTTATGAAGTACAAGACCGAAGTGGGAAATTAATTGGAATCTTCCATGCAAAAGACCTTAAACCTTAAGCCCGGCTAGCTTGATGCAGGGTGTGAGACAGCCCCACGTTGTGCTCCTGTACATATACAGTAATTCTTCCATCGGTAGCCCTAAAAAGGCATCCGGCAAGCTTCTCTAGCTAACTGTAGGTTATTCCGAAACCCCCTTATTGCCGCGCCAATGGTGGGTGATATACCTGTTGTTGTTCAATTCATTTCGACCTTTCTTCCGCGTTGTCAATGCGTCAGCCAACACCAGACGGCACATACGAAAGGAACTGTCGTAGGAATTTCGATTGTGAAACACTCTCAGGAAACCTTAAAGATTTACTAGAGAGCACGCAGATCGCGCGATTACGTCGCGGTAACTACGTAATCTATTGGCGTTAGTTAGTCTTCAACGCTCAGTTTTTGCTTTCACAGGCCGTGGGTCAAGCCACACATTGGGCGCCCGCATCGATTAGGCCAATGTTTAAGACCGGCTAGCTCAGTCGACCATTTTTCAGCGTTGTCTGAACCTGTAACAACTGACAGGGGGCCGTCACAGGTAGGAACTGATGAAAATCAGGTTAATACGAACTGGGAACAGCAAAAATACAGACTGTAGGAATTAATAGGTTTGTCACTTGGGAAGAAAAATACTGTTCCATTAGTGGTGAGGGTGAATAGTAGTGAGAGCCATCTGGTAACGGATAGAGATACTCGTTATACGCCGCATTACGTCGCGTTTAGTGGCAGAATCAGTCGGAAACGTCGAGAAGGCACAAATTGATTAACGAAGACAATGTGTCGCAATCAAATTCTTCCTTTTTGATAGTGAATGGCCGACAGGGAACTTGGCGTGGGTGTTAAGGCGTAATTGAATTAGCTTCCGCGCAGAATTTTGTGATAGTAACACGTGGTCTAAAAGTAAAAGGAAGAAAGAAAGAGAGTTGAAATTAAAGGGCACAGCCAACATAATTTTCTTTATAATAGTAATCTGGACGATTAGTTACGAGTAGAAAAAGAAACTGGGCAATATCTGGTGAGTTAATTTGTGATGATTGTTCCGTGTGGAATAGATATAGTAGGTTTTTAACTATAACCTAAAAGAAAAACCCCCGCGCCCCGTGCCGAGGGCAGAAGCATAATTTCCGCAATTGCAAGACGAGTCTTGACTAGGAGTACCTAAAACCACAAGGAAAGGGGAGGAAAGTTCCTCAAGGCAGGAGCAGTTAGATCCAAATAGAGAGCCTGTAAGCAGGGGGCGCAAGTCTAGAAGAGAAGCCTCGCCTCCGACTCATTAAGAAACCTGGAGAAGCAAGAAGGGGAAAATTTAGTAATCCAGGCTGCCAGCCATAATGTGTATGCTGAGACAGAGAAGAAGGAAAATTATTAGAAATTGAGTCCGGAACAGCGAGCATCATCTGGTGCAAGTACCGGTGAATCAGAAGCTTCACAACCGGTTGAGCGATTATGATATCCAGTCACTGGAATCTAAAAACGACTAGTCAGCTAGCTTGTAGGCTAAAATTAAGTAGGAGTATAGTTCGTTTTCTCTTTGCTTAGAAGATTTTTTTATTTTTTTGCCAACGCAGCTGCATCAGCGTCATCACAAATGCGCATTTGAGGATACGCCGGTGAGTACTTTTGAATTTTCATTGTTATTAACTATATTCTTTGTATATATATAAATTACAAAATTCGGCATTGGCCTGAGTCATTGGTTGGCTTAAGGTCATTTACCAACAAAGAGAAAACCTATTTAAACCAATTACAGATTTCGAAACAAAGGTATAAGTGTAATCCAGATTAGGTTAAGGAACGGAAAGAAAGAATTTTGTAGTATAATATTGAGAAAATGGTTAGTGCAATTATTGTCTTAGAGAAGTTATGAGTACAAATGATTATGTTTATGCCACGGGATTAATATTATATATCTTGAATAGCAGTCCATGGCCAGAAAGGTCAATTTAGCTGAATACAAAAAAAAACCATTCAAAGTGAGGACTGTTTCAGAGCTCACCTGAAATTATGGGTTTAGTTACAGTATCCGTACCCCCATGTCTTATCAGAGAGTAAAGCAACTTGATGATTGCCGAAAACTTGAATAAAAATGTACAGCACCACTACTTGACAAAAGCGTGCTTTTATGCTTAATTAAGAAACGCAATTTATAAATGAATATTTAAGAGTTCTTAACATCGCGGTTGTTCTTAAAAAATGTTTGTAGATATGTCAGTTAAGCAATGCAGTATGCGTTTCTTTAATTTTTTTCTTTTTTTTATTTTTAATTCAACATAATATTTATAAACAACCACACTGTCATACATACGTACATTAGTGCGGCTGCATGGTGATCCCCACGATAGATAGTAAGACTAGTTATATAGATGGTCAAGGTATTCGTAGGCTTATGCTCTGTATTGAACTCCTAGTATAACCTAGATTAGTTAAGTTGAATTAATTTGAATTTTTATACCTAGAGTAAAGAGTTAGAGTAGATATACGCAGGTGTTCGAAATAATCCAGAGTAGAATAAGTTATGAATTGGTACGCCAGACTAATGTAAGGAAATGAATAAAAGGGGAAACCCCAAGGTAAATAATTGTAGTCTGGATTAAGGGGTCTATTCCAGGGAGGCGGGTAGTCTGTCTTCGTTCAGTATTTTACGCCGATTTTTTTTTTGTCCTTCTTGCTCTATCATCTAGGCTGATACTCGGCAGGTTAGAACAGGATACTGGTATATGCACTGGACTGTGGAAGGTCTCTTGTCGTAGCATAACCAAGATGTATGGAATGGAGTGAGCAGAGTTGAAGGCGCTCCGTTGTACGGTCCTGTCGTGGTTGTGGCGTTTTAGCCTCTTGCTATGAGTAGGTTAGGATTAGAGTACTATGATTCAATTGAATCGGCGCAGGAGCTGTAGCGTCGTAGATTAAGAGGTAGAACCACAGTACGCTGGTGGATGGTCGAGTCGCCAATGAGATAACCTACAAGGAAGAATACTGAGTTCGTTCCTTCATCGCGTGTACCCATATTTCCCTCCCCACGCCCGTCCGACGAGCTTAGCTGGCACTATATTCAAGGAGGTCGTGGGAAGGATGGAGTACATGCAATGCTCTGACTAATTGGTCACCTATAGGGAGTTGTTGCTGCTGTAGGACTCGACGGCGGGATGCGATTGAGAGGAGGTGAAGGCATCTATTGCTACTTGGTAACTGCAGTACGGTGAAGACGGCCTTTATCAATGGAGAGCGGTCTCCACGGGACCTGGCGCCCACTATGTCTTAGGATCCCTGTTTAATCCCTACTTCCCTAAATATTTTTCTTTCTTTTCTCTCTTTAGTTACAGTATCGACCTACGACTCATGTCATTCATGGCACTACCGAGTCAATCCTGTTGTTACAAACCACAGGTGGTCTAGACTACCCTGCCATGTTACGGTCGTAGCGTAGTGTATATAGCAATATGCTATACTGGGCTAAATACACGTCTAAGCGACCCGTAGCCGTATGAAATAAGCGCGAACAGTCTTCTGTATGGACGGAGTGCCTGTACGCACCGAACGTACCCAAACCTACAAGAAGACCGTTTCCTGTCACTTTTTTTGTCAAGAGGTAGAGAAAAAAAACGTTTTTGTGAAAAGAAAATGTGATTTGTATTCCGATCACAGTTTCATTACCATTCGGCAACGGGCGTTGTAAAATTTTTCATCAAAAGACATCCACCAAAAGTATGAAATGAATTCAGGGGAGGATTCATCCATAGTGGCCAGCTCGGCGTCACGGCAGTACTTAGGGGCCTTATTAAACGATAACAACACGAATTGAAATCATCACGATTAATTTAGACAGCAACGAATTCATGATTCATGATTGAAATAAGTTACTCGAACCATACGACTATATTCCTGTCTACATATCTATCATCTCTACAATCTGCATATAAACACACGGAGTTACAGCTTTAGCAAACAAGTTGACCAAGAAACAAGAATGATCACTAGGTGGCAGAGGCTATCATCCTAGAGCATCCCTACATGATAAGTGAAAGGGAGGATAGGAAGTGGGTGACTGTTTATCTACCGCGAATTATGGTGACAGTAGTGGCAATAGACTACCCTTCGATACTTGGTCTTGTGTCTAAAGGAGAATTCTCAGATGTGTACCGTATTCTTTATAAGACAAATCGAAAACCCAAATAGGCTGCCACATAGTATATCGAACAAGAAATTGTAGCAACCGGCATGTTTTAACTTATAGTGAGATGAGGAAAGTATTGTGAGAAATGTAATGAACCCCCAAGTCCAAGTGTAGCAGAAAAGCACCCGCCAATACCTTATTAGGAAGTGCAAAAATGTTATATCGTACAGGCAATCTAACTTTTTTACAGCTTTATTAAAAGAAACTACACATGCCTCCAGGGAGCTACTAGACTCTCATAGGTGGTCTCAGAATAGTATTGGGGGCCTTGGTCTCTTTACACACGTCACAGGCGCCTACGTAGTTTCTGACATCAACTGTCATTCGTGGCCAGTACAAGCATCTTCTCAGACGTTCCAGTGTCTTCCCTATGCCTCCGTGAGAAGCCAGTGGCGGATCATGCACTCTTGAAATAACGTCGGAGACAAGCCCTCGTGGAATCCAAAGCTTCCAAGCTTCTTCCACCTGAATCGGACCGCCTGTTCTCGGAACAGTCCGGATGTAAACGAAGCCTTCCCTGACGCAAAGATCTGGTAGTTTGCCAGAAGTCGTTTTAACTTTATGCCTCAGTTCTTCATATTCCAACGAGCTGAAATATCGCGAACTAAGATCAACTTCCGGGACAGGATCCTCAGGTGTAGACAAGCTGTCGCAATGAATGCGTGACAGCGCATTAGGGACGACATTCAGGTTTACTTTTCTGTGCTCAATAGTGAAGTCGAAACTCTGAAGCTTCACACTCCACCGAGCAAGTCTACTGCTGAGGTCCTTTTGAGACGTCAGCCATTTCAAGTTCGCGTGATCCGTCACTATCTTAAACGGCATAAGTTCAATTAAGGACCGGAACTTCTGTACACTTAAGATTGCAGCTAGGCATTCCTGCTCTGTGATGGTATAATTTCTTTGTGCTGAGTTCAACTTTTCGAGACGTAAGCTATTGGCTTCTCGTGGCCATCGTCATCTAGTTGAATCAGCACCCTACCAATACCTTGTTGGGTAGCACCGCACTGAAAAACGAACGGCTTGGTGAAGTCTGGGCTCACTGGCAACGGAGCAGAAGTAAGCTTTTGCTTTAGAAGATCAAGAGACGTCTGGGCTTCAGGTGTCCGTTTGAACTGACTAGGGTTTTTCAAGGTGTCTGGAATGGAGGGAGTTAAATCAGCATAGTTCGGGATACCATCCCGCCATACCTAGTAGGCGTCGGGGTTGCCGAACAGTTTTAGGTGATGGATAGTCAACTATGACTAAAATTTTGTCAGGGTCAGTTCTCATGCCTCCATTTCCGACAATGAAATCAAAGTATTTGGTCCCTTTGATGCAAAACTTACTCTTCCCGACATTGATGGTGAGGCCAGCTTTCCTCAAAAAATCCCCTACACGGGCTAGCAGCGTGAGATGAGTGTCGAAATCTGAAGACAGAATTAATAAATCGTCTAAATAGACGAGAACGTTCTCACGAAGATAGAAAGGAATGACTTAATCCATGAGGCGGCACATCATTTGTGGAGCGTTGTATAGGCCGAATGGCATCACTGTGTACTGATATTGAGGGTGACCAAGTACAGTAAAAGCGGTCTTCTCTCTGGATTGAGCATCTAGTGGGATCTGCCAGAAGGCGTCTTTCAGGTCCAGGCTCGTAATGTAGTCTGCCGGAGGAAGTCGACTCAGAAGTGCGTCTATCTGCGGTAGCGGATATGCATCCTTCTTCGTAACAGAGTTGACCTTCCTGGCGTCAAAACAAAGCCAAACCTTTCCAGGCTTCCTCACCAGAACAACTGGAGAGCTACAAGGAGTCTGGCTCTCCTCTATCACACCCTGCGATAGCATTCGCTCTAATTCGGCATCCATCAAACTTTGTAATGCCGGCGATATCGGTTAAAAGCGTTGTTTTATCGGAGCTGCGTCATTCGTTTCAATCTTGTGAGTGAGCAACAATGTTTTTCCCAGGCCTAAAGAGGCGAAAGAGGAGAAAAGCTGTTTCGTGGCTTCCAAGCGTTGTTGTTCCAGATTGGAAAGAATATGGCAATCGGTGTCAGAGGTAGCTGCTAGACTCGGATTCACTTCTGACACTATACCCAGGATATCTGGAGCCAACCCAAATAGACGCCAGAAGTCTATTCCTAGATATAGTGCTTGTGTGAGCCCAGGAACCACGTAAAAACGCACGTTTTGGCTCTTACCACGGAAAGTGATGTCCAAGTCCACATGACCATGCACAGCCGTCATGGCACCATTCGCTACTTGAACCTGTGTGCGATACCACTTCCATTCAACCTCTGCTTCTGCAAGCTTCTCTAGAGCTCCCTGGTCTAGAATACTGACAGTGGCACCACCATCGACACGGAAATCTGTGCCACTATTTTCCTTTCCAGTCGCATCCGTGGACAGTATTCCCGCCAACGAATGGTTGATCGTTTTTTTTCGGTCTCATATCCAGGTCAGGAAACATAATGTCAGCTAACTCCGCTACCGAGGATAAAATTCGGTCTCTACTTCCTCTGTATTTCTGCAGATGCGTATGATACGGCGCCAGCGGATGTAAAACAGGCTCACGCCCACTCGTCATAACAGAGCTTGGTGGCCGTTTTAAAACAGAAATGGCAGGAGGCCCAATCTCCTGCTCAGTAACCTTGTTAAACTCTTCTAAAGAAGTGTCTATTAAAGTCATGGGCTCCCCAGAAGTGGAAATGGCAGCTTGAAGATCCGCGGGAAGTGTATTAGGTTTTCCGTCTCTATCAATGAAATGTTCGTACTATCAGGTGTTTAGTTGACATCATCAGAATCACTGAATGATATCAGTGGGCAATTCAGGGATTCGTCAAGGTCTGCTAATGGAGCGGACCTTCCTCCTTGTTCAAAGCTTGAACTTGAGTGTTCGTTGCAGTTGTCGCTCGCGACGTTGACGCTGGTCGGAAAGAGGTGGTGGTATTCCTGACCCGTCTCTGGTTTTTCTGTCGACAATAACTGCAATCGGGCTTGAAAATGTTTTTGCGCCCGCATCCATAGCAGAACACAACTTGTCTCTCCTTCCGGCAGTCATGATAGAAGTGACCGGACCGGTCACAGTTCGAGCAGATAACATTTTGTCGTGCTGTCAGAGCATACAGTACGACTTCCTCACTGTGTTCATGTGTCATGTACTGTTCGCCATCAGTCGGATGGCACTCATCCACTTCGCTGACTCTCTGGCTGCGATACTTATTCCAGCTGCACGCCGTCGCGATTCGCTGCTGCGTCGCCTGTATTTGAGTCACGAGGCTCCGTAGTTGGTGGATGGTGTTTGTGGGATGGAGGCAGACTTTCTGCTGAATGTCTGGAAGCAGATTCGACTTTACGATCTCTAAGAATTCTCCGTCCGCCAAGGCACTTTGCAGTTGATCGCACAACTGTACCAGGTGTTGATGGTATGTAGCAAATGACTCCCCTGCTTTCTGTTTGCGCAACATCAGCTGGAACTTGACCTTAGGGTCATATTTTGGTACTCCCCATTCAGGTAATAGAGCTGTCTTTACATACTCCCATGAAGGCGTGGAATTTTGCCTCAGGAGAGACCAGTACCAGTCCATAGCTGGTCTAGAAAGCAAGGTCGAAATCTCCTTCTAAGGCCGAATACGTCAATGCTTCCACTCTAAACACAAACTCGTCAACAGTGAGCTGTCGCCAGTATTAAGTAGATTCCATATGCAGATGGGGCTGCCAGAACGTCGTTGTCCTACGCTTGCAGGGTTACGAATAGGTGGTGGTGGTAGAGGTGGTATAAAATCTGGTCTAGGCTGACCAAGAGCTGAATGCGGTCTATTTGACGACTGCCTACGCAAGTCGTGGAATTCTTGTGATGGTCTTGGGTCACCCATGGACGCAGGTGGTCGTGAAAAATCCACGGGTGGCATTGCTGCTGAGATTTGTTGTCGGATACTAGTCACTAGTTCAGTCCGCAAGGCATTGAGGCTCTGTTCAAGGCTTTCGCGTACTAGGTCTTGCATTTGCATGCGTAAGCCTGCCATCAAAGCATCCGTAGCTGCTGAGATATGTCCACTGCCAGAAGGCAGTGGGCTATTTCGTCGCGAGTTGGTATTTGTGAAGGTCCTAGAATGTAGGTCTGCCATTCCTGGTGATAGAGATCGTCGACTAGGTGGTGGAACTGTCAAAGGTGGTGACTCTAGTGACGGAATTGGAGGCAATGGATCGTGACGGACAGACTTTACGGGCTTTGTCATCTTCGGGACAGCACCAGTATACTCAGTGAAATCATACTGAGTGAGATGGGATCTGCAGATCGGGCAGTTTGAATGCTGTCCAATCAATCTCTCAGTCTATATTCGGGAATAGTGTAGTTCTGCCTTCGTGCAGAAATTGGACAAAATCAAAAAAAATCGTGCAAAAATCGGACGTACAAGGAATGTATGGACAATCGTTGACCAGCACCAGGACGGAATTTTTCTTCAAAACAATATGGGAATTCGAAATTTTAGTCAACTAAAGGTTGATGTACAATCTACGGGTTGATGTGCAACTGCAGTGTTGCTATGTAACGTATCTCTCTATATATAATTATATATATAGGCTCTTAATTCACGACTATGGCCTAATATATACGCAAAGTTATACGATAAAGATGAAGAAGATGCCTAATTTTTCCTTGTCAGTAGCCAAAATCAACAAGGTTCTTCAAAAGTAGCTAAGAGTTAAGCTCAATATTAGAAAAAGGACCAAAAATTCATATGTTTGTCTATAAGCTAGACTCAGGATCTTATGACGACAAAAAAATCGTTAAAAATGCTCTACGAGCTATACTCAATCTTCGTTGCAGAAAAATAGCAAAGTAATTCATTCGAGCTAAACTCACGTTAAGCAGCACAATGCCAAAAACTTCCGAGTTGGACGTTCAAACAAAAAAATCAAAGAGGACTTCCATTAAAGTTTTCTCCCTCACTTCCAGGAGCCAGTCTACACATAAGAATCTCCAGGTCGCTCTCTCTTTCAGGTCAGAAATATTGATGTATGCAAGTGACGTGAATGTGTGCATGAAAAATGGCTGAGTCCTCACAGAAATCTGGGAGTCGGGTTGGAAAAGCTAGAGACTGAAAATGATACTAGAGATTCTTCAGCCAGGCAGTTAGCAGCACGCCAACTCCTAATTACTGAAAGTCTCCAGCATCACTTCCATCCTCCAACAACTCTTTCCTTCCTCTTCACCTGATTGTCGTGTCCAGCTGACCTTCCAACTGGGCAGAGTCATGAATCTGGTCAACCAATTAGCTGAAAGCCAAAAAGCCGTCTCACAGATTCACCACTCTGTGCAGCTAGTTGGTCAACAGAGACATGTCTCCGTTAGAGCACAAACAAAAAAATTTTGTGAGGCCACCTACCATTTCCATGACAGAAGGCCAGCGGGAAAGATCATTCCGAAAAAAAATCAGAAAATTCAAAAACTTTAAGACGACACGTTGCTTTACTTTACTCAATTCAACTTTCAAAAATCAAAATATCTAAACTTCACAAATCTTTACTTTACAAACTTTCAAAACTTTCCAAACATTCAAGACTCTCAAAACTTTACGTAACTTTAATCGTTACTAAAAATCCAAAATACCAAAACTTTACTTCACTTTCAAAAAATGTCTATTACCAAAACAATCAAACCTCAGGTCCACATGTGTTCTCCACTAGATATGAGACTACCGAGTCAGACGATTTAGCTACAAGCTAAATGTCCATATCTCAAGTAGCCTCAGTCCCCAGTGTCAAACACATTTGAACACCGAAGTTGACTGCGGTGTCCTCAGCGTTGGGCGCCATTTTTGTTATGGAACTATAGCGAGTGATTTGCTTGGACGTGGAGTCCCGACTGCCAGCATGAGCTGACAGATCACTCGACGGACAGCGTTAACTGCAGGCCGGCACGCTAGCTCGCCTCAGCTATTGGCGGAGAGTGTGGGGAGGTTCCACGAAAAACCTGCCGCTGCCGTCTGCCATAATCAAAACATATTTCGTGCCTATAAACACTAAAAGCCGGCACACAATCGATCCTGAAGAGACCCTTACGTCACCTACTTATATCCATCGTCGAAGGCGCAAATGTTATGCCTTCTTTGCGTGCCCCAACCACCCATCTGACTCTGAGCCCAAGATTTTCCCTTGTTGACCTGTAAAGAGAGAATAAACGAGCGAACTAAACAACCCCATGCGAGAGAGCGCCAGGACAGTGGAGGAAAAATAAAAAAACTCTCAGCACTTCATTACGTTATAAATAAAGATTTTTCTTTGTTTTTTTCTTCTTTTATTACTAATAATTGGGTTCCATTCATAGAAGTCACCATCCGGTGAAAAAAAACAAGTGTCTACTTCTAACCTCCTTATCCAATAGGCGGGCACTAGCCTGTCAAGACCCTATTAACCTCATAACATGTGCATCTCTCAATTGCCTAGAGCAGACTATAATAAGTCAAATGAAAACATTCGGAAGTTCTAATTGTGTTGAAAATGTCTTAATTCTGTACATTTGAGTTACTAGTGTGCCAGTACTCCCATACTATGGAGACGTGCAACAGGCGAACCTATAATAATCTTACAGCTAAGGTACCTGCTATAGAAATTTCATCTTTTAAAATTATCCATGTGAAGACTTTAAATAGTATTAAGATGACATAACAATAAAATTTTGCATAAATGATTGAAAGTATTTTTCACTTAACCTCTATGTCCGTCCATAATATGGCTTGGGTCCCTGAGTTCACCAATGGAGCACTTAATCAAAAATTTTATGGCCTAAGGCCTTACTTCCAGAATAGTGCTTATAGCACTTCTTAACGAACAGTGACTCAAGAACTACTTTATTCCTAACAATAGTTGTTGTGTTGATACACAATCCTCCTACTTCGATTTCAATTTACTTTAATTCGGACCACATTTGAACATATCTGAAAAACAATATAACAGCAAACAAAAAGGCAACACGTACGCATGTTTTAATGCTGGGGATCCCACGCAGAGGCGCCTCCGAGATGATCCGCTGTGCCTGATGAAAAAACTCTCTGAACCTTAAAGGTCAGCCATATTCATGTCGAACTGACTGGCTAAATCGATGTATATATATATATATGCCTAAAACAATATGGTACAGAACGTTATCCTAAATTTAAATAAGTTTGCACAATGACTTCCCTATGATGACTGCACTCCGAAAATTTCATGATTATTTTCGCTTCAGGTGTCTACAGGGTTTCACCGGGTCTGAACTGACATGCTGACTGCATTAATAACAGGAAGGCTCTGTGTATTTTCGCATGGACGGGACCGTATCTTCGTCGGGAGAACTCTGGGCTCACTCTCTGTGATTCAACCAGTATGTCTACGACTCAAATCGATGAGATTACGCTTTCAATATTTGTATAGTTCCGTCGTCGACTAACTAACCATCGACTATTAATATCCTAAGTCGATCTTATGTGAAATTCTCTTTGGCTTTGAACGTGGCCTGTTTTTCGACTAATGGTCAAAATGGACAAAAATGAATCTTATTGATCGCATTGAACGCCTGAAAATTCAGCTATTGTGCAGTGGAGGTCAGGAACAGACGGAACGTCAGGTACAAGAATAGGTTATTCCGTAATTCTCCCAATAACGAATTGCTAGGATTGACAATAAATCAGTATTAGAACTGAAAAATGTTATAAATTTACTTACAGGATTTTTTGTCTCGTCGATGGCTACGGAAAGTTTTTCTAATTAATTCCTCGATGTGGCTGAGTGTACGATTTTGACACGACAGATAAGTGTTTTCTTCTTTTCTTTCACGTCAACATGTCACACCTAGCTTGAGGAAACGCACTTCTCTCGGTCGGGGTGCGTTTAATCTTTCTGCTTGACAGCAGCCGGCTTACACGCTTCAGTATTTCATGTAGCATATTGCTATATGCAATACGACCATAACACTGGGGCCACCTCAGTTAGACTTCGGTGGTCTAATTGTGACTTCTGCTGGGGACTGAGACTTGTTGTGAGATGGTCATCTGACAGTTTGCTAATTGACTGACCTCAAGCCTCATATCCAGTAGAGGTTACTTGCGGACCTGAGTCTGACTGGTTTTGGTTATCTGAATTGAGTTGAGTAAAGTAAACTTTCGAGATTTTGGTAAAATTTTCGCGAGTTTTTGAATTATGATTAAAGTAAAGTTTTTCGATTGTGATTTAGATTTTTTTTTATTGTGATTCTAGTAACGTAAAGTTTTTGGTATTGTTTTTCTGAAGTTCGCCTTTAGGTTTGACTCTGGTCAAGCCTCAAGTCTGAACAGTTGTCGAGGTTTTGATTTTTTGAATCGATCTTACCCGCTGGCCTTCTGCAATGGAAATAGAAGGTGGCCTCTCAAATTTTTTTATTGCGTTCTCATGGAGACATGACTCTGTTGGCCCAACTGGCTGGACAGAGTCGTGAATCTGTGAGACGACTTTTTGGCTTGTAGCTAACCAGTTGACCAGATCATGACTCTGCCCAGCTGGAGGGTTAGATGGATATGACTATCAGGTGAAGAGGAAGGAAAGAGTTGTTGGAGGATGGAAGTGATGCTGGAGACCTTCAGTATCCAGAAGTTGGCATACTGCTAACTGCTTGGCTGAAGAATCTCTAGTATCATTTTCAGTCTCTAGTTTCTCCAACCCGACTCTTCCCAGATTCCTGTGAGGACTCACGATTTTTTTCATGCACACACTCACACTACTTGTCCTTACCGCATAGTTCTGATTTGATTGGAGAGAGAGTGGACCTGAAAGACTTTTGTGTTGAGATTAGCTCTTGGAGAGAGGGAGGAGATTTTTTATGATAATTTTTTTGATTTCGTTTTTCCGAAAAGTTTGAGTTTAGCTCATGAAATTTTTTTGAATTTGTACTTTGTTTTTCGAAAGGTTTGAGTTTAGTTCATAAAATATTTTTTGTAAGTACCAGATCCGTCGTAGTTTATAGTATAATTTTGATACGGCGAATTACATTTAATTTAGTTTGGAAGATCTTGTTTCTGCTACAAGTTGGTAGACATTGATCGCTGTTGAATTTTCTAGTCTGAGTTTTCGTCGTGGTTTGCTTAGGCTATAGACCAAGTTTTCGCAATACTATTTCTGTTCTGTTGAGTTGCAATATTTGAGATGGCTACCCAGCGAACGCCACCTCAGGCGACTGAAGTCCCAGCGCAGTGCTCCATCTGAAAGGACGGAGACTGGTCCACCAGGCAAAAGCCTGTGACTACTATCTGCGGTCATGGCTCTCACAAAGCATGCTTGCGAGCTGAATAGGAGAGCAATCTAATTGTCCCAATTGTCAATGCGCGCTCACACAGCAAGACTACATTGCGTATACCGGTGCGATCCCGAAGAGGTACCACACTCGTCAGAGGAAGGAAGCTTTTCCGCAACAGTCCTTATATCTTGAAGTACCTCAACCAACAATTCCACCATCAGGTCGCGAATTTCTGTCTCCTGGGCTACGCTCAGTCCCTCAATCGCTTAACAGCTCGAGAAGAAATAGTATATCACCTGTACCTTCGGGGCAGGTCCTCATAGACACCGACCTAATTATATGGCGTCTTCGGACTCAGCTACAGACTTTTGTACATGCAGAGATTACCCAAAGCATGAGCACTCTGCGTAACGAGATCACCGACGTCAGACAGCGAGTCTCTGCTGTGATTCAGCAGGCGGACGGTTTTCGTCCACCAACACCACGCGTGTTCAAACGCCCAGATTTTTTTGGGAAATCAGAGAGACCCGCGCAAATGACACGCGTTCTCAGCTGGGCAACACAGACCTTCATTTCCACCGGCTGCACCTTTCGTTCCTCGGACACCTCCAAGGTAACAAACTCAAAATAATCCTTGGCACAGGCGATCAGGCAGTCCTATCCGACGATGGAACCTGTCGTATAATGGCAATAATTCCGAGCTATCAGTGGATGCGTTTATTTTTCTAGTCGAAGCACTCACTTACTCCGCTCTGGAAGGAGATTTTGAACTCCTCGTATAGAACATGCTCACGTTATTGACAGGACCAGCGAGGGATTGGTACTAGTCTCTATTAAGGCATCACCCTTATCCAACTTGGGAATTTGTCAAGACTGGATTGTCTGCTGAATGAGCAGTGGCCAAGGATGACTTAAAAATCCGAGTGCAGCTGATGTCAAGAAAGCAAAATTCCGGAGAGTCATTCTCTATGTACCACCATCACCTAGTACTGCTGCGAGACCAATTGCAGAACTCCATGCCAGACCAAGAATTTTTGGAAATCGTCAAGTCCAATCTACTGCCTGAGATTCAGGAGAAGATCTCCCTGCACCCTACTAATAACATTAGTCAATTAAGATCACGCGTCACCCAAATCCAAGCTACGCGATTGCGCATTGCGACTGCTAGTGGCTTGAACCCGTATCGACATCAGCGAGTGAGTGCAATTGAGGAAGCAGCAGATTTCTGCCTTGACGTGCCCATGTTACCTAGATGTGACAAGACAAGACTTATCAGCTATTACAAACAGACCCACGGCGAATTGCTGGAATTGTGATCAGCAAGGCCACTATTATCAAGACTGTTTACAGGAGAGAACAAGTATTCCGCTGTGGATGTGGACGCAAAAATGTTTTTAAGCCAAATTGTAGGCAATGCTTGGCGAACAACGAGAGACGGGTCGGGAATCCTAACACCTTTTCTCGACCAGTTTCGACGTCTCGAACGACAACAGCTCCAACGAATCCAGTTCAATCAATGAACAGGGAGGACGGTCCGTTCAATCAGCAGACATAAATAACCAATCATTAGACTGCCCGTTAATACCACTCAGTGACTCTGCTGATATCGATCATCCATCTGACAGTCGCACGGCTTTTAACAATCATTTAGTAAAAGCAGGAAACCTGATCGACTTCTCTGCAGACCTTCAAGCTCCCGTTTCCACCTGTCTGGGGCCCACGACACTACTAGACACGTCTTTGAAAGAGTCCTTAATTTTCGATGTTCCTATAAAACCGACAGCAGTCTTTGCTGGCAATGTTACTGAACAGGAGATTCGCCCTCCTGTTGTTTCTGTATTAAAACGGCAACCAAGATCTGTTATGACGAGTGGGCGTGAGCCTGTTTTATACCCGCTGACGCCTTATCATGCGCGTCTGAAAAACTAAAATGCAGTAGGAGACCGTATCTTCTGCTCAGTAGTGGTGCTAGCTGGAATTATATATCCTGACTTGGACCTGGGACCAAGAAAGATTCGATCGACCGTTCGTTGGCGGGAATACTGTCGATGAAGGAAACAGGAAAGAAAGAAACTGGCGCACATTTCCGTGCCGATGCCAGACGACATTCGACCGTATGCCGAAGTAAGACTACTCGGGCGAACTGAGGCTGGATTACTTGATAGTGGTGCCACTATCAGTATTCTAGGCCGGGGAGCTCTAGAGAAGCTTGCAGAAGCAGAAGTCGAATGGCAGAGGTATTGGACGCAGGTACAAGTAGCTAATGGTGTCATGAAGATGGTGCATGGTCATGTGAACTTGGATATCATTTTCCGTGATAAGACCCTTGGGTTGGCTCCAGACGTCCTAGGTATATTTTCGGAAGTGACACCAAGTCTAATAGCTACTCCTAACACCGACTGCCATGTTCTTTCTGTTCTACAACCGGCTGCGCCAATTGTTATATTTTTACTTTTACCTTTCCAAACTGATTTCGCTTTAATGATACTCCCTTCTTTTATAATTTTGACCTTTATTTTACGTTCCTTTACACTACACAAACTCCCTTTTTTCTAGTTTTCAACTGATAAAACCTTTTTCAAGATTCCTTTTTTTTCTATTTCACAAATAAAACTTTCTTTTTATCTTTAACTTGATTTGGTGTCACAAATAAAACCGTTTCCGAATTTCAATGTACTTTGGTGTTATCTCAACCGAAACCGCAGCGACCAAGTTCAAAACAAAACCGACCCGTTTACTTCTAGAGACTCGACCGTCAAAAAATGCCGTTTATCCCAATTTTTTCTCTAGTTCCACTCGATTTCGTTTTTATAAATTCAATTGCCAAATTTTTTCTAATTCCACTCGATTTTGTTTTTTCTAATTCCACTCGATTTCGTTTTTTAAATTCAATTCAACCCGTTTTGCGATATAATTCGACTACGCTCTTGATCATTTTCATCGCGATCAAGAGCCGTCGGTCAGGGTAGAAAATGCATAGTTGCATTTCTACCCTGAGAAAAATTTTCATTTATTCTGGACTTGTTTAAACAAGTCCAGAATATTTTACGTTGAACGGAGGCTTGAAATTTGATGTTTTTATAAACATCAGCCACCGTATTTTCGCGGCGCGCATTTTGCCTTTCGTTTTCTTCTTTTTTCATTAAATATTTCTTCATTTTTGTAAAAACGAAATGGTATGTGAAGAAAATTGCTGATGCAATTTTCATCGTTGATTAAATTGATAAGCTATTCATGCTTTTAAGCATGATTAGCTTATATGAAAATTTATGATTTTGAATAATTATTTTACTACCTTTTTTCAGGTATGTTTTAGGTATGTAACAATCCTTCCCCCTGAGAAAAAGAGAATTCTTCTTTGAAGAGGAATAATTCTCAGGGGAAGTTGTTGTGGGTGTTATTTTGGCGTTCTTATCTGAGGTATCTGATTACTGTATATTTTTTTTTTTTGATTCTGTATTGAAAATATGCTGAATGGATATTTTGTTGCAGTTGGATACTTTAAAGATTGTCGTGATTTTTCTTCAAATGAATCATTGGCGCCTGATATTCAGATGTATCGGCCTCGTTCCTTTTTACCAGCGATTTTACAGTTACGTTCAAAAATGTTGTTCACTACTACGGTTGGCAATACACCATACAAATGTCCCCTGGGTCTCACTAGCGTTGCTAGTCTCATTTATGTGGTCCACGTGATTCCCAACTGGCGCGGACCCGTTCGACTGGTCCTGCATAGAACCGGCCGGCAGCCCTTCAACATGTTGGGGGTGCAGGGCGTTGTTGGAAAGATGTATTGGGTGGACCTGCCGTTGTACCCTCACCAGGGTCAAGCCTGGGTTGGCGTTGGTAAGTTTTGTGTACGCGTTTGCAATAGCCTATTTATTTTAACTTTGTGTTTTGTTCTTAGGTGCCACATTCCATGTTACTGGGAGGCACGGACTGTGCGCGTGTTGTCACCCGGTCTTCAGTGACCCGCTGACAGCCATTATACGCCCCCCCTCCTGGATCAGCTGGACCAGCCGAGGATGAGTAGGTCCGCCACCTTTCTACTGCATTTTTTCCTTACTCTTTTTTTTGTGTAAAAAAAATTAAAGAAAAAAAATGATTAACCCCTACTTCAGGTGTTATTATTTCTTCCCATTTCCCTCTCTTGTGTTTTGTTTCTTGTCGTTTTTGTTAGTGATGAGGGGAGCTTGGTTATTCGGGGTGGCGATAATAAACAAAGAGCGAGCCAAATCTGTTCTTTCTGATGATTCTGGAGTGGCTTTATTCGCTGACATTTGATTTTTTTTTTCTTTTTTTTTTTTTTTTAACTCTGAGATTCAGGATTGCTTATATTTTAAGCATACGACGTTGAAGATGAACTATGATTGTAATTTGGTCAATTCCTGCTTATAATGAATTGTTGTTGCAAACTATTTCATGTACCTTTTCTCTGAGGCTTTCGTTCAATTTGTATGCTAGCAATTTGTATGATCCATTGTGCTAACGTTTCGGAAATCTACAATTTTCGAAGGAGTATTTTTGTTTCCAAATTTTTTTTTTTTTTTAATACTAATTAGATTTTCGACTTTGGTTTTTTCATTTCTTTAACTATTAGTTTAGAGTAATTTTAGTATATTCCCTTCCTTATTTACTTTTATTGTGGTGTTTGTGTTGAACTTGCTCGGGCAGTCTCGGTTGAGTTTACAAAATTATTTCTTTTAATTTTACCCTAGTTTAGGACTATTGTATTCTTTATCCTAGTGTTAGTGTCGTTTTTATTCTATTTTATTGGCTAGGTTAGATTTAGTTACCCTAATTTTAGTTATTATTTATTATTTTATTGTCTAATTTTAAGTTTTCTTAAAAAAAAATTTTTGTGTTACCGTACGTAGCCCGGTAATCCTTTTGTAGTTGTTTCTTCTACTGTTCAAGTAGTTACAATGTTTTATGTTTGATTTATTTCTACTGTTATATATATATCGGTTGCGCCAATTTTTATATTTATTTTGTATGACTTATAATTTTATTTCTATTCTATTCCTCTTTACCCTTTTTTTTTTGTTAACTAATTCTCTTATGTAATTTTAATATACATTTTTTTTTTGCTTTGACCCTTCAGGTCTTTATTTACTCTTAGTTCTACTACAATTTAGTTTGTTATTTATTTATTATTTAGTTTTAATATAATTTTTGTGTTATTTTTTTTTTCTATTTATTTTCATATTTATTTATTTGTTGGTTTATGTTTAACTAACTCCTTTTACAGCTATTAGTTTACCGACTATTTAATCACTAAATCTAATGCCCTTTTTATGTACCTAATTTTAAATTATTTTTCTTTTCTGATTACCTCTACTGTTTAGTAGGTACTGTATGCTATTTTATTTTTGCAAATTTTATATTTATGTAGCAATAATTCTGACAAAATTTTTTCTTTAGTATTACTAATCTAATTATTTTTAATTCTATATACCCCTTGTATATATGTAGTGTTCCAGGGCTACTCCTTTTGTTTCAATTTTTACATTGATTTGGTGATCCATGTTGACAGAGTCCGTGTTCCATTTTTTAAACGATTTGGACTGATTTTGTTTTAGCGAGGCTTATAGTTCGCCTTAAACTGGGTTGGTGAGCAGGAGTTAGTTCTTCTAAAGGGATTCCCTCTGATGAAATTTCGGGGTTACCTTGTGGTTGATTTCTCTGTTGTCTCATCTTGATGACAACAGGGTTAAGATATTTTGATGCCACCACAATCATTATGGCCAGAACAAGTAGGCTCGTAAATGATATAGATGTGGTGGACAGGATATGGGAGTTTCTATTTGATACTTTCTCTTGATATTTGTTGATTTTGCTTTGGATTTCTTCCAGAGAATGGGTGACAGTATACATTGATTTATGGATATCGTCTCCCGTTAAAATCTCGATTTTCCCCAGACTGTGAATTTGAACTTCCTGTAAGATTTCAGTCAGGTTTACTTTGAGTAGAGAGTGGTTGAGCTCAGGAAACTGGTTCGGCTGCATAATTTTTAATGGGTATTTACTCTGACCTTCGTATTTAAGCACTTTGTCACCTATTTGAACTTGACAGGGTTGCGTTATCTCTAATATCCCTTGTCCTTCTAGTTTCGAGATCACAAAGTGATCTGGACATGTGATGTGTAGCACCGTGGAGGTGATAAACGAAAATAGCCACGTATTTGGCTTGTTTAATTTAATCAACATGTCCTTTTGGGGAGCTTGTACTCTGGTCATGCATTTGGGCACTTCATTTAAAGGATTATATAGTAATTTAATGGCACATTGTTGGATGTTGCCGCTTTGATTATAGGCGTGGTCAGCCGGCCTACATACGTGTTTTCTTCCAAATTACTTGTTATTTTCTTGAAAATTTTTATGTCCTGCCTCTTAATAAGAGAAATTCCTGAGTTTTTGCGCTATTAGCTATGTATGAATAACCAGGGTCTGGAATTAACGAATCATTTGCTGACTTGGGTACAGGATAGCATTGAATCTGTTGTAGCCTCATTTTTGGCAGATTAAAAATTGGGAGAGTAATTCTCACCACCAATTTGTTTTGCATAAGGAGTGACTGAGCTCCTGCTGTCTGATATAGGACAGATGGACAATTTTGGTCATTTGGGCAATTCGAGGCCGTCTTGCGGTATATTACCAACAGATTTTTGGGAGACATTAGGAGTGGATGAATATGATTGGTTCTACTAGCCATTATTATATCCAGGAGGGCTTGTTGTCGATATTCGACTTCGATGATTTGGAGCAATAAGCTTGATATAATTTCTTGTCTTAGTTGCCTCCTAGTTAAATCATCGGCCATATGGTGGAGATCGTTTATCTGGTGTGCTATTTTTTGTTGTCTGTCTATTAACATAGCCAGCGGTTTTTGAATCTTTTCCAAGATAGTTTTTACAACACTGATTTGTTGTTTCTCTAGCTCGGCTAGGTCTTGTGTATTCTATTCAAGTTCTTCTAACCTGCTGTAAATTTCTTTTTCGGTGTTATTGTCCATGGTCCCAAATAAATAGTGCACATTGCGCTGCCTATTCCGTCGAACAGCGATCTGGTCTTGCGTTTTCCTGGTACTAGTTCAGTTTCCGTGCGCTTTCGAACGCTGTCTATTATAGCGTGTATGTGTAGTTGCTGCACGTTACACAAGTCTTCTGGGTTTGTTATATTTATGCAGAGTTTATGCACCATAGGTTTTTTCAGCGGTTTCTCTTATTGTGTACTGGATGAGGATGGCTATTATAATTAATTGTAGCGCCATTTCTGTGGGCAAAACGGAGGAAGAAAATAGTCCTTTAAGTATGGTTGTACTTTTATTGTGCCATTCTAAACTGGGCAGTGGAGTGACTCTATCGATGTTCAACGTGGTGCGGATTTTTTTTTATGGAAATTCATCAAACATATCCAAGCGACATCGTTCTCAAAAATAAAAAAAAGAAAAATTTCTTTTTAATTTATTTAATTTTTTATTTTGGAGTTATATTTTTATAATTATATTCTTTCTGGTTTTTATTTTTAATTTCCCAAATACACCAAATACACATTTCGTTGCATTTATGTTAATGCCATAAGATGTTAAACGTTCAAAAAGAGTTTTCAAATGTGATTTGTGACCTTCCTCATTTTTGCTTGCCACCAAAATGTCGTCAATATAAGTAAAAACGTAATCTAAATCTCTGGAAACTTCATTCATGAACCTCTGAAAGGTTTGCGCGGCATTTCTTAGACCAAAGGGCATTCTAGTAAATTCGAAAATGCCGAAAGGTCTTGTAATTGCTGTTTTGTGGATGTCTTCTGATGCTACTGGTATGTGGTGATATGCTCTTATTAAATCAATTTTCGAGAAAATGTTACAATTACGTAGGTTCAACGAGAAATTTTGAATATGTGGGATTGGATACCTGTCCGGGATAGTCATAGCGTTTAGCTGTCTGTAATCGCCACATGGTCGCCAATCGGAGCTGTTTCTCTTTTGTACCAAATGTAGTGCTGAGGCCGTTGATGATGATGAAGGTTGGCAGAGACCTATTGAAGCATATGATCGAATTCTATTTTCGCAATTTTAAATTTCTGAGTGTCTAATCTTCGTGCTCTAGTAAACGGTAGTTGTCCTTTTGTCGTAATGTGATGGACCACGTTATGCTTTACAGGTACTCCATAGCGAGGAGGCTCTGTCAATGATGGAAATTGTCGTACAATGTTTCCATAATCATTTTCAATCATGAAATGCTTGGGTGAAGGCGAATTTGTCGTAATGGTTAATCCATTTATCGACAAAGATGTGTTGCCATCGATTAGACGTTTGCTATTCAGATCAACTAAAAGGTTGAATTTTGTTAGGAAATCGGCTCCTATTATAGGTCGATTGACATCAGCAATGATGAAAGGAAACGTAAAGTCTCTTCTTAAACCACAATTGGTTTTAAGTAATTTCGTGCCAAAAGTGTGGATGGTAGAGCCGTTTGCTGCGACCAGAGTTAACGTATGGTCTCTTGTGTATCTGCTGCAGAAAGTGGCAGGTATAACTGAAAGGTCTGCCCCTGTGTCTATTAGGAATTTAAATTTATTTTCTTTATCGAAAATAAACAGACGTTTAGAAAAACCATGGGGGGAACTCGTGAAACAATTTGATCGGTTTTTTAGTTTTTTGAATTTTGAACTTTTTTGAAAGAACATGGTGATATGCATTTCGTTGCCTTATCCCCGAATTTTTTATGGTACCAACAGATCGCAGAAAACCTAGTACCATCTGCGGAACGACTTCTAGAACGATATCTGAAATTTGGAAAACTTGGTTTATTTTGAATCGATAAATTTTTTACAAGTTGTTCTAGCGAGTCGATCTTGTTTTCTAAATGACAAATTTTGTTTAATAAATTTAAATCACTATTAAAATCATGCGAGGTGATTGTTGAAATACATTGAGATTTTGAAATCTCATGTATTTTGTCTGCAAATTGTAAAAGTTCGTTAATATCTCTGTTACCCGCTGTTGTCAGAGATATGTTGATATTTTCTGGTAACTTTCTGATCCAGAGTTTTTTTACTAGATTTTCTGTAATCTCTGAATTTGATCCAGCTAGAACTTTCATCATCCTAAAGAAATCTGATGGCCTTCTGTCACCAATTTCAGTATCTGAAAGTAGGAGTTCCAGCTTCTTTTCTTCCGTCTCGGTAAATCGTTGAATAAGTGCATTTTTAAGTGTATTATATTTTTCAACTAGTGGAGGTGTTTGCAAAATGTCTAACACCTTTGTAATTATTTCCACTGGTAATGTTTGCACTATATACTCGTATTTAGTCCGATCCTGAGTAATACCCTTCGAGGTAAATTGTGATTCTGCTTGGATGAACCATGCCTGAGGGTAAGGCATCCAAAACAGCAACGGCATTCATACCGGCTCTATTTTCCACATCCAAATTTGCTCCATCGCCTGCATTCATTTTATTACACTGTCACAATCACCAGAAAACCACTTCCAAAAGTCACGCTTGACACTTAATACACGTACTATTTTCGCGCTACTTCGTAAACAAGAAAGAAATTGTAATAATAGTTTTCTCTTTATAATTTTGCAAATCTTTACATATCTATCGCGGTAATTTGTACTCACGGAAAAAGAGGTGAATATATTTTGTAAATATATTTGTAAATAATTGTAAATATATCAAAAAAAAATTAAATTGTAAGTAGATTAAAATTATAAATGAAAGTCGATAGAAAATTGAAATATTTAAAAATTTAAGTAGAATCTATTTTAAAGTTAAATTTAGATTTAAATAAACCTGTTTCTACTTGTAATTTTCTCTCTTCTTATGTTTTCTTATTATTTTATTCTTGTTCTCTTCGGTTCTTCTTATACATAAATTGTTCTTTTTCTTGACTTCTGTCGTCCTAGCGTATTTTGTTGATTTCTTTTTTCTTTGATTGACGTAATTGTAGTTTTCCTTTTAATTTTGTTCGTTGTGTTAACTGCTTGATTTGAATTGATCTTTTGATTCAAAGATATGATCCTGTGGTGGACTTGGCATAAATTCAAGTTCTTGTTCAAAAACTGCTGATACAGTCGCTGCTGAGGTGGTTGCTGAGGTAAATTATGGCTGTTAATATACGTTGTCCTTAATTATGACCTGCCGGTAGACGCATATGACAGGATTTGGGAATTTTCTTTAAACTTCTTATTGTTTGGGTTGCTACTGTTGTTCTTTGTTGGGGTCACCAATATCGATGTTCAACGTGGTGCGGATTTTTTTTATGGAAATTCATCAAACATATCCAAGCGACATCTATTCTCAAAAATAAAAAAAAGAGAAGTTTCTATTTAATTTATTTAATTTTTTATTTTGGAGTTATATTTTTATAATTATATTCTTTCTGGTTTTTGCTTTTAATTTCTATTTTTGCAATATATATATTTTTGGGGTTTTTATTTTTAAGTTCTATTTTTACAATATATATTTTTTCTGTTAAGAAATTTATTTCTTTTATGTTTTTATGTTCAAGAGCACAGAACTAGGTCTGAATAATTTCTCTACAGGGAAATTTAACTAAGTCCTATTTGTCTACTTAGATCCATAATACATTTGGATATTTATGACAATTAATTATTTACAGTGTTCTCGTTTATGCTACTACTTAATTAAAATATTAAAGCTGTGGTCTATTTTACTATAATTTATTTTTGTATTTATTTACAATTATATGTAGAATGCTACAACTCCACCGCAAATGTTCCTGAGGGAGGTATTGAAATGAGGTTTAATGGACACTGTAGTAGGAATTCCAAGTCAACCTGGTTCATTTTTGTTCAACATGCTTTTACTCGAAATATGGTTTTAAACGATTAATATGTACCATTACGATACGTTTACCAATTTTGATTGTGGTATTTACATCGCTTGGTATTGCGATTACCTAATAAGGTCCTACCCAGATTTGAGAAAGCTTATGTTTTCTGCTTTCATTCTTGATGAGGACCTTGTCTCCTACATGGAAAGTTAGGGGCTGTACTGTCTTATCGTAGTACCCCTTTGAGCGCTGTTTACTTGCCAATAAGTTCTTTCTTGCCGTAGCATATAATTTTTGGAGCTTATACTTCAGTATATGATAATAGATCTCATGATTGTGAACGGGTTCTGGATCCCGTTTCAAATTTGATGGGACATCCGCTGTGAAGCCGTATAGGCAGTCCATTGGGGTAAGTTTAGTACCCTCGTGTACACTATTGTTGTACACGAATGCAGCGGTTCGTAGGTATTGGTCCCATGTTTTGCGATTTTCATCTACGATTGTTCGCTGGTATTCTATCGGGGTCTATGTGCACGCTCTAGTGCTCCATTAGACTGTGGGTGGTATGCTGAAGTCTGGAACTTCTTTACCTTTAGAAGCTTACGTATCCTTTTGAATAGTTCACTCAGGAAATTTGTTCCCTGATCGGTGAGTATTCTTTTGGGTATGCGATAGCGCGTAACGATTTCATCAAAGAAAACCTGCGCTACTGTGACTGCTTCTGCATTTGGTATTGCATACCAGTCGACAAATTTTGTTAAATTATCTTGGAAGGTCAAGATGTATTTGTTACCTGATGTGGTCTCTTCTAATGGACCTACAATATCGAGGTAAACTTTGTCGAACGGTTGTTCTGCGATGTCCGTGATAACCATTGGCATTTTATATTGTGGTGATGCTTTCATCGTCTGGCACTTTGGGCATTTTTTAATATATCTCTGGATGTCGCTAAGCATGCGTCTCCACCAATACTTGCGTCTTATGCGTGTGTAAGTTTTTATGACACCTTGATGGCCACCAAATGGAGAATCGTGATAATTTTTTAAGATTGTTCGGAGATCCATAGGGCTCGTGATAACTTCGGGTGTCTTACCAGTAATTACGTTTTGCTCAAGCGATGCTGGGGGTGAATATCTGCCTCCGTAAGTTGAATTTCGTTTTGGTCCGCTTTCCTGTGCTCTTCTGTCTCCACGCTGGAGCTATTTATAGTCTCTTCAGACTTTTGCTTCTGAGCGCGAGTCACGACGAAACAATGAGCGGATTTCTTTTTCTTTTTATTATTTGTGGAATCGTCTTCCTCCACATCTGAGTCCAGCGTGTGGTGGACTAGGGCTTTTACCGTTAAGGTATTGCCTAAACTGTCTTCCTTTAATGCTTGAGGGATGCGACTTAGTGCATCTGCATTAGTGTTGTACTTCCCGGGTTTGTATTCGATGTTGTAATCGAATTCAGATAATTTGCGGTGAAATCTCACCAAACGGGAAGTAGGGTCTTTCACATTGAAGACACCTTTGAGAGGTTTATGGTCAGTATAGACTGTGAATTTCCGGCCATGAAGATAGCACCTGAAATTCTTGGTAGCCCAGACAATAGCCAATAACTCTTTCTCTATAGTAGAGTAATTTCTTTCGGCTTTGTTTAATGTGCGGCTTGCATTGGCAATGGGCTGGTCCTTTCCGAGCTCTCCTTGAGAAAGAACAGCTCCTAGAGCCTCGTTACTTGCGTCCGTAGTAAGATTAAAAGATTTTGTGAAATCGGGATAAATCAAAAGTGGTGGGGAAATTAAAGCATTTTTGATGCTCTGAAATGCTTCTTGGCATTTCTCTGTCCAAGTGAATTTTACATCCTTTCGGAGTAGATTTGTGATTGGACGTACAATTTTGGAGAAGTCTGGAATGAATTTCCTGTAGTAATTTGCAAGTCCTAAAAATGACTGAACTTGCCTTACTGTTCTTGGAACAGGAAATGTTTGGACGCAGGCCGTCTTACTTGTGTCTGGTAGGGCTCCTTCGCTAGAATATTTATGTCCTCGGTAAACAACTTCTCTTCGTAGAAACTGGCACTTCTCTGGCTGCAGCTTCACGTTGTTCTCTCTCAACTTGTCGAAGACTTTTCTCAACTTTTCGTTATGGTCGTTTATATTTTTACAATAGATGACAATGTCATCTAGGTAGACATAACATTCGGGGCCTTGTAGGCCTGTCAAGACGAAATTCATTAGGCGTTGAAATGTGGCGGGGGCTCCTTTGAGCCCGAATGGCATACGCTTGAACGCGTAGTGCCCATAGCTTGTGCTGAAAGCAGTTTTGTGTCGATCTTTTTTGTCGACAAGAGCCTGATGATAGCCGTTGGCCAAATCGAGTGTGATGAAATACCTTGCGTGACCTAGTTGGTCGAGAATATCCTCGATTCGGGGTAGCGGGAATGCGTCTCCAATTGTCTTTTCTTTTATTTTACGAAAGTCGACAACGACGCGCCACCTTTTTTCACCGTCAGGTCCCGCTTTCTTGGGGACAACTAGTAGTGGTGAATTCCTAGAGCTTTTAGTAAACTGGACTATCCCGCTGTCTAGCATTTCTTTTAGCTGCTCATTAATTACTTTCCGCTGTGTTTCAGGTAAGCGGTACATTTTTTGATTGATTGGTGCTTGATCCTGCACCAATGGAATATTATGCGTTATCGCATTTGTATAGGTGAGTTTGTCCCCTTTTAGGAAGAAGATATCGTTATACTCTTCGCAGAGTTCTGATATCGAAATTTTTTCTTCCGCGGTCAAATTAGGGTCTAGCCTGAGTTCCTGCTCTAGCCTGGATATTCGCGGGTATTGCTTTATGTCGTCCAGAATCTCATAATCCGGGTATAGATATCGTACATGTTGTAAAATTGCTGATTTTTCAGCTGAACCTTAGGTTGACTTTTTCTTCCTGTTTAACTTGTTACCTGTAGGTAGACGAGGCTTTTGTGATTCCTTTTGAGGCTTTATTTCGTTGTTTTTCGTATGTTGCATATGGCCGTTGTTTGCTTAATAATGATTTATGCCTCGGGATTTTGGACGGAAGAGCTATATGCACCTTTTTGACAGGCTTTAGACACTCAGTTCCGTCTCTTGTGTTGTTTGATATTGCCTCTCTATTTGGAGTGGAATGTCTGTTCTTTTGTGGTCTTTTGTGTGCGTTAATGGGACTATTATGTAGTCACTTATTGGATATAGCTGTAACTTTAAGCAATGTATGACTACTTGATGACTGTTATCGTTGAGAATACTAACCAGCACTAATTCTTCTCCAGACGACAGTAAACTATTGCCAAGAAGACTCCATCGCTTATCTCTTGGGATAAATAGAGCATTTCTTCTTGAGTTTGTAACGGGACTGGGGCAACAATTTGAGAGCGCGCAGGTATGCAGATTGGTTCCTTAAAGGTAACCAATTGCTGCCTGATTTCATCGGTCTCTTGTTCGCCCAGACAGCTCATTTCACATTCCTTGAGCTCTTTTGGAGCTTGGCAGCCAGCTTTTTTCGTTTGAGAAGCCTTGAAGACACTGCAGGTGGATAGTTCAGCCTGTTTAGACTCTACCTCTTCTGCAAGTGTTCTTACTTCGACTGCTTTTTCAGAATGTAGCTTGTCCGTTTCAAACATCAATGGCAAAGCAAATTCGTCGGGATTAGTCTCCGTGCGAGGAAACCTTAGTGCCTTATTAGTACCCTCAACGTTGCAGTTTTTTGCTAGGAAATCATTTCCTAGAAGTCCATCATTGGAAAGGCCAGGCAAGTTCTTTACGACTTGAAACTTGCAGGAAATTTTGTTTTTGAAAACGTAGTTACCCTGGCAATTTCACAGCATCTTTCCGGTACCAAATGGGGTCTGAACTGTGCATGCGTCCTTGTGGTTAATTGTGTTAAAATCTTTTAATGACCTTTTCTTTATTATACTTACCTCAGCGCCTGTGTCGACTACTAGTTTAGTTTGGCCGTTCAGGCCTATGTCTAAAGGAAGTTTTACTGTAGCGACACTGGAATCGGGATGGGTTTGTTAAATGGGAGTTTTATAGTCGAGCCGGGGAGTTTTGGGTCGACTGTACGTCGTTTCCCTGACTCCGAGTCTCCCATTTACGTTTTTGTTGACATGCGCTTAATATATGTCCAGAACGGCCACAGAACTCACACTTTTTTCGCACATTATAGACTCTGGAGTTGTTATTGGGGTTTTGCGGCTCTCTTGGACGTTGGTTTGGTGCTTCTCTGTTTTGGGGTCTTTGAAAACTATTGTTGTTCCTTCTGCAGTCACGCACGTTATGTTCATACATTTTGCAGTCACACAGTATGGCGTCTTTGTACGTTTCAGACAATCGGCGTATGTATGGCCTCTTAAATTACATAAACTACAACTGATTTTATTTAAATAATTATTTTTATTGTTTACATTATAAGTTTTATTAGGAGATCTTGGCTCCTGTTTGATGTATGGTGATGTGTTTGCCTGTGTGAACTGCGGCTGCTGAACGTGATTATTTGTATTTGACAGGGTCTGAGGAACTTGAGCGTATGGCATTATGCCTGGATTAAATACCCTGCGATTTGCTGATGAATTAATTTGGCTAAATTGTGCGGTATTTGGGGTTGCTGCGCTTATTGAATGGGGTATTGTATTTTGTGTCACATGTTGCTGAAATTGCCCTGAAGTTTGCAGGAATAGAGCACTTTGCTGGAGACGTTCCATGTCAAGTGCTCTTTGTACGAGGTCATCCAGAAGGTATTGGCACATATATGGGTTATTTACGCCTGTCTTTAGTGCGTTTTTCGCGAAATCTTCCAGCTGCGGTTTAACAGCTGGTGCTACCGTGGCTCCATATTTGGACTCTGCTGCTTCATTACATAGTGCCAGAATTTGTTTTACTCGTGCCGTGAAGGCTATGAGGTTTTCCAAAGGATACTGCCTTGTAGTGATTAACTTATTTACCAGTTCCTGGTACGTTTCTCTAGGCAGGTACGTGCGATTTAACCGTTCTTCTACTTCTTTCAAAGTAGTGGGCATATTTGTGGCAAAAAGCTGGTAAGCTTCTCCTCGAAGTCTGGTGGGAAAGATTTGTAAAAATGCTGATAGTTCCTCCACCGAAATGCACTGGATTACCTGCCTGCAGCATCCTAGGAATGTTTGGAGCTCAAGGCTCAATTTTGGGTGCTGCTCTCCCGAGAATAGGGGAACGAGCTGGGCAGTTAGCTCAACGATTTTAGCGTAATCTGCCATGTTTAAATTGGGGATTCTGAAACTAGAGTTTGACACTTTTGGGGAGCTAGTTTCCTCTATGCTGGTTTCCAGAAGGAAGCTACCCAGCCAGTTCAAAAGGATTTCACTCGCGGTGGAATCACTGACACTGTCGTTTGCACTTTCACTTAAATCTACACTATTATTTTTATTTGTGACTTCGAGCGAATGCGAGAGTTCTTTAAACTTTTCAGTGCTTTCTTTAAATTTTGCGATTTTCTCAAGCCTTCGTTCCCGAGACTTGGCAATCTGTTTGTTAATAGAATCGCACTGTATAACCGAAAGTTCGGAGGAGTCTCGCACTTTCCCTTCTAAATACTTTAAATATTTTTCTAAGTTTAAATTGGATGGTCTTACTTGGTGGGGACCTGTTAGGATTGTCCCGCTCCTTAACGTTACTCCTCTTGTTGTTGAATTTGTTGGGGCTGTTTGGCTAGTACCCTCTGTTGCAGATGTTGCTCCTGCGTTGCCTCCTTCGTTCCGAGACGGAACTTCCTGTGCGTCGGTGAGGAAGATTGTTGTGGAGTTGGTTGAAATGGTAAGATTTCCTGCGGCGTCTCTTGGTGGGAGCTTTCCTCGCTCATGGACCACCGTGTGTAAAATTTGCAGCTAGGGGGACTTCTGCCGTCTTAATTCCCTTGGTTCAAATTGAGAGGGGGGCTTATTGCCTTCTTCGAGGTCCCTCTCAATTCAGGATCGCTGATTTTGTTGCTTGAAGTACTTTTGCTGCCGGCGGGCCCGTGGCCTTCTTAAATTCCCTTGGATAAAAGCTGAAAGGGGGGCGCGTTGCCTACTGCGTCCCTTTCAGCTCCGGGTCGCAGATTGGAGTGTATCTGATCTTCCTTCAGGTATCGCGTTGGAATTTTCCTCTTGATGTGGACGTCAATTTTTTCTAGCCTGGGATGAAACCCGCTATTGTCCCACGTTGGCACTTTGTGCTTTGATGAGGGGGTGGCTGCGTGTTTTTCAAACAGAGGCAGTTAAAGCTGTCCGATCCCGAGCGTTGGGGACGATTAGATCAATCTGATCTAATCTGATCAACCCCTTTTGTTCTTTGTAGGATAGCGGCTTTTCAAGCTCTTATGTTTTTCTTGACTTTTGATAAACTGGCTTCCACTATCCTACCGGCTGCGCCAATTGTTATATTTTTACTTTTACCTTTCCAAACTGCTTTCGCTTCAATGATACTCCCTTCTTTTATAATTTTGACCTTTATTTTACGTTCCTTTACACTACACAAACTCGCTTTTTTTTATTCTAGATTTCAACAGATAAAACCTTTTTCAAGACTCCTTTTTTTCTATTTCACAAATAAAACTTTCTTTTTATCTTTAACTTGATTTGGTGTCACAAATAAAACCGTTTCCGAATTTCAATGTACTTTGGTGTTATCTCAACCGAAACTGCAGCGACCAAGTTCAAAACAAAACCGACCCGTTTACTTCTAGAGACTCGACCGTCAAAAAATGCCGTTCACCCCAATTTTTTCTCTAGTTCCACTCGATTTCGATTTTATAAATTCAATTGCCAAATTTTTTCTAATTCCACTCGATTTTGTTTTTTCTAATTCTACTCGATTTCGTTTTTTTAAATTCAATTCAACCCGTTTTGCGATATAATTCGACTACGCTCTTGATCATTTTCATCGCGATCAAGAGCCGTCGGTCAGGGTAGAAAATGCATAGTTGCATTTCTACCCTGAGAAAAATTTTCATTTATTCTGGACTTGTTTAAACAAGTCCAGAATATTTTACGTTGGACGGAGGCTTGAAATTTGATGTTTTTATAAACATCAGCCACCGTCCCGTCGATTGAAATTGCGGCGCGCGTATACATATAATGTATAAAGCCTTTTTCTTGATATGTATGTACGTTTGTATATACATATGGTAATTTTTACGACAAATCGTACTGAAGGTACGGTTTGCCTTTGGTTTTATTCTTTTTTCATTAAATATTTCTACTGACAACTTTTGCTGAAGGCATGGGAACATTTTTGTAAAAACGAAATGGTATGTGAAGAAAATTGCTGATGCAATTTTCTTCATTGATTAAATTGATAAGCTATTCATGCTTTTAAGCATGATTAGCTTATATGAAAATTTATGATTTTGAATAATTATTTTACTACCTTTTTTCAGGTATGTTTTAGGTATGTAACACGAATGACGAGACTCCGATAAAACAGAAGTATTATCCGATTTCACCGGCAGTACAGAGTTTAATGCATGCAGAATTGCGATCATTGGGTGTGATAGATGAGAGTCAGAGTCCATGGAGCTCTCCAGTTGTACTAGTGCGTAAGCGTGGGAAGGTTCAGCTTTGTTTCGACGCCAGGAAGGTCAACTCCGTTACTAAGAAGGACGCCTATCCGCTGTAGCAGATAGATTCACTCCTGAGTCGACTTCCTCCGGCAAACTACATCACAAGCCTGGACTTCAAAGACGCTTTCTGGCAGATCCCACTAGACACTGAGTCCAGAGAGAAGACCGCGTTTACAGTACCTGGTCATCCTCTCTATCAATACACCGTGATGCCAATCGGCCTTTGCAATGCTCCACAGACTATGTGCCGGCTCATGGATAAGGTCATTCCCTTCGATCTTCGTGAAAATATTCTCGTATATATATATATTCTCGTATACTTGGACGATTTATTGATTCTGTCCTCAGACTTTGACTCTCATCTCACATTGCCAGCCTGTGTAGCGGATTGTTTGAGGAAAGCTGGCGTCACCATCAACGTTGAAAAGAGTAATTTTTGCGTTAAGGAGACTAAATACTTGGGTTTTATAGTCGGGAAGGAGGAATTAGGACTGACCCAGATAAGATCTCAGCCATAGTTGACTATCCGTCACCTAAAACTGTTCGGCAAGCCCAACACCTACTAGGTATGGCTGGATGGTATAGGCGGTTCATCCCGAACTATGCTGATTTAACTGCCTCCATAACTGACACTTTGAAGAATCCCAGTCAGTTCCAATGGACACCTGAACCCCAGACGTCTCTGGAAATGCTAAAACAAAAACTTACCTCTGCTCCCTTGTTGGTGAGTCCAGATTTCATCAAGCCGTTCATTATACAGTGCGATGGGAGCCAAGACGGTATTGGTCTAGTGCTGCTTCAACTAGATGACGATGGCCACGAGAAGCCAATAACCTACTTCTCGGAAAAGTTGAACTCAGCACAACGAAATTACACCGTCACAGAGCAAGAATGCTTAGCTGGAATTAGGTATACAGAAGTTCCGGCATTTCATAGAACTTATGCCGTTTAAGATAGTCACTGATCATGCGAGCTTGAAATTGCTGATGTCTCAAAAGGACCTCAGCGGTAGACTTGGTGGAGTTTGAAGCTTCAGGGTTTCGACTTCACCATCGACCACCGAAAAGGAAGCCTGGCTGTCGTTCCTGATGCGCTGTCACGCATTCATTGCGACGGCTTGTCCACACCTGAAGATCCTGGCCCGGAAGTTGACCTTAGTTCGCCATATTTCAACTCGTCTGAATACGAAGAACTGAGGCATAAAGTTAAAACGACTTCTGGCAAACTACCAGATCTTTGCGTTAGGGATGGCTTCGTTTATATTCGGACTGTTCCGAGAACAGGTGATCCGATTTAGGAAGAAGAAGCTTGGAAGCTCTGGATTCCACGAGGGCTTGTCTCCGACGTTATTTCAAGAGCGCATGATCCGCCACTAGCTTCTCACGGGGGTATAGGGAAAATACTGGAACGCCTCAGAATACACCTGTACTGGCCACGAATGACAGTTGATGTCAGAAACTACTTAGGCGCCTGTGACGTGTGTAAGGAAACCAAGCTACCAGTACTATTCTTAGACCACCAATGGGAGTTCAGTCGGTGACAGAGAGACCTTGGCAAAGGATATATACTGATTTCATATGTCCATACCCCAGATCAACGAACGGAAATGTCTGTATATTAATAATCCTTGACCACTACTCCAAGTTCCCGGTTTTAAACCCAATGAGGAAGGCATCTACTCTTAATGTGTGCATATTCATTGAAACAGAGGTATTTCATACGATCGGAGTGCTAGAGACGATAGTCTCTGACAATGGAGTTCAGTTCTGCTCTGTTGAGTTTACCAAACTCTTGGACAAGTATGGCGTTAAGCACTTGCGAACAGCAGTCTATTCACCGCAAGCCAACGCGTCAGAACGATTGAACCGGTCCTTATTGTCGGGGATTAGAGCCTACATCCAAAAGGAGCACACTAAATGGGATGAGAAGCTGATCCATATCGCTAGCTCCCTCAGGAGCTCCATACACCAAGCAACTGGCTTCTCACCTTACAAAGTACTATTCCGTCAACAAATTATTGACCACGCGAGCCCTTCTTCCATCCTTAGGAGGTTAGGAACACTGTGTGAGCCCTTAGGAGTAGATGCTGAAGACAAGCTAAGATTGATCCGTGCTACGGCGCAGGAAAATTTGAACAATGCGTTCGAAGAGGGTTCAAGAGCTTATAATCTTAGAGCGAAGCCTGTTAATTTTAGAATTGGTCAAGAGGTATTCAGACGAAATTTCACACAGAGTAATTTCCAGCAACAGATTAGCAAGTAATTAGGACGTAAATTTTTGAAGTGTCGCATTAAAGCAAAGAAAGGAAACTCCCTTTATGAGCTTGAGGACCTGCAGGGGAGGTCAACAGGCATTTACAATGCCAAGGATATTAAACCCTGATTGGTGTGACGGACGAAAAGACCTGCTATACTTACTTGATGTTCATTTTCCTGGTAGCCCTAAGAAGGCATCCAGTCAGCTTAACTGGTAAACTATAGGATATCGCGAAGCCCTCCTATTGCCCCGTCAATGGTGGGTGATATACCGGTTGGAATTCTACCTCGTCAACTTACCTCTACCTCTTATGAGTAGATAAACTTTTTATAGTCCCGTCTGGATCGGCCTCATTAGGAGGATTCTTCTTTGTCTGTCCGTCTACAACGTTTCGTTAATCGGCAACCGTCGGCCATGGTAGAACCAAATCTAGATCCTGGTAGCCCTAAGTAGGCATCCAGCCAGCTTAACTGGTAAACTATAGGATATCGCGAAGCCCTCCTAATGCCCCGTCAATGGTGGGTGATATGCCTGTTGAAATCCAACCTTGTCTGCGGTCCCTTTAAATACACGAAAGAAAATCTGCCATTGCACTACCTCGACGACGCCTTGAGGGCACACCCTTGAACAAGCGTCGGTCGGAGATCAGACTGAGATGTCAGTGCTGAGAGAGTTTTACGACCAGTTGGTTAGGTTACTGACCGCGGAGTCCCTCAGCGTCTCGGTGAAGGAAGGCAGAGGGGAACTGGCTGGCTGGATTTTTTTGGTTAACAACCCCTCAGTGCAACTCTGGTTCCCGACACCTAGAATGACGTCGAGGTCTGGTCAAAGACTAGCGGGACTACAGGGATGTGCCTTCGATTCGTCATCTATCAGGTACATCTGACTGTCGTGGACACTCAGTAGCAACCGCCTAGCTTCAGTAATAAGAAATGCTTTCACGGGTCGTGGGTCGAGCCACACATTGGGCGCCCGCAGCGATTAGGCCTATGTTTAAGACCGGCTAGCTCAGTCGACGATTTATCAAGGTTGTCTGAACCACAGGTGGTCTAGACTACCCTGCCCTGTTATGGTCGTAGCGTAGTGTATATAGCAATAGGCTAAATACAAGTCTAAGCGACCCGTAGCAGCATGAAGTGGGCGCGAACAGTCTTCTATATGGACGGAGTGCCTGTGCGCACCGAACGTACCCAAACCGACAAGAAGAGCATTTCCTGTCACTTTTTCTGTCAAGAGGTCGAGAAGAAAAGTGTGTTTGTGAAAAGAAAATGTGATTTGTATTCCGATCACAGTTACATTACCATTCGGCAACGGGCGTTGTGAAAGTTTTTCATCAAAAGACATCCACCACAAGTATCAAATAAATTCAGAGGAGGATTCATCCATAGTGGCCAGCTCGGCGTCACGGCAGTACTTAGGGGCCTTATTAAAAGATAACAACACGAATTGAAATCATCACGATTAATTTAGACAGCAACGAATTCATGATTCATGATTGAAATAATGTCACGTGCCACAAAGCGACACAAGCGACATCTGTTGGAAATGGAAGCAACTGCAGGCTAGTGACATCTTAGTAAACCTTGGGATCGGAAAATGGAATATTCATGAAGGTTCTAGTATAATTTGTAGAGTATAAATACGGCACTACTCACATCCAGAAGGCGAGTATTATTTCATACAGCGAAGTGAACGAAGTAAACTATTTGGATTACGATAATTATAAGTACAGTACTAGCGATAAATAAAGAGTTGATTTGATAATTATTTGTGAATTTGTGAGAGTACACAGTAAAGTTAAATAAAGAAAGATCTTTTGAATTATATCTGAAATATTGTGTTTTAAATAACGAACCAAGGCCACGCTCGTAGCAACTGGTGTCAGAAGTAAAATAAAATCGCGAAAGAAAGTGGTGGAATTTGACTTTGAAATTCAAAGAGTGATTAATTTTGTGAAATCGTGAGTAAAAATTCCGAAAGATAATATTATATTAAACTGTGAATGAATTACAAAAGACGGAAGAATGGGACGCAAACTAGAGGTGCTTCGCATACAGGAATTGAAAGTGGAGTTGGGGAAGTGGTCATTGCAAACGACAGGTCTAAAGAATGTTCTAGTCAAGCGACTTAGACAAGCTTTGCTAGAGGAAGAGAAGAATCCTGAGACATACGTTTTCGAGGAAGAACCAGAAATGGAAGAAGAGCCTGCGATGAAAATAGAACAGCTTTTGGGTACATTAATGACCAAAATAGAGCTTTCAACCCTGCAGGTGAAGAATGCTCTTGAGCGAAGTATGATTAATTATAAAGTAACGATTTTCCTGTAAGAGGAAAATATTTGGGCCGAAAAATGTATAAAGGTGTGAGTAAGCGGTTATTCACGGATGGCTACAAATCAAAACCCTCGAGAATACTTCCGTAACCCCCGGAATATAATACAAGCCATGAAGTCTCCGAAGGCACCGACACATTAAAAGGCCTTAACGTGCCGGGTACAGCATGCAGTAAGAGCTCACTCTCACGGCTTTTTGTATACTCGTCATTGAGGAAAAAATAAAATTTCATCTTAAACAGGTCCTAAAGCCCAAAACGGTCGCTCCCACAGCAAAATGAAGTTAAAAAAAATTGCAGACAAATATGTTTTCTTTCTAATAGTTTTAAAAAAAAATAGCATGTAGAACAAATTTATGGAAATTATAGCGTTTGAACAAAATACAAGCAACTTTTATATGAAAAACTCCTTCAGTAAGAAAAGGCAAGAAGACGGTGGATGTCGCCTGCTGACCGGCCCGCTGCTCTCTTTTTTCGACTTTGTACACGGCTTGTATCTTGCGGGGGTTACGATACTTCCCAAGCCATGAAACATAAATCTATATGTGTGAGTTCGGAGTCTGTTCTCTAAAATGTTCTATATTGATACTTATGGAAAAGTGCCAAGCATTGACTTTATATATGCTATAGAGCCTAAACTACTATCCATACAGGAAAATTGTCTTCTAGTAATTTAAAGCTTGGTTCCTTCCCTTCCCAAGGGCTACACTTCCTATATACCTTACTAAACAAAATAATAAAATAGTTTTGATTTCAAAGTAACCTTACCATTTTACGCTCAATAACTCTCTGCTGAGTGATAATTGCATGTGTGTATGTGCAGCCGTAGTCCGAATCTGTAGGCAGCTACATTCGATATCATCAGCCCACGGCATGCCATGACGGCACAGCGACATTACAATGATGACTCAGCTGAGAATTTTTGTTTTGAGGAATCGTAGTCATTTGGTTAAGATAAATTTTTTTAAATAATTTTGTAAGGAAAGGTATGAAAATTTTATTACGGTTCGGAAGATAAGAAAGCAAGCTTAAGATTATTGGAACAAAATTTTTCTGTATGAAGTGTAGTTTAGGGCGGAGGAGCTATTCAAATCAAACTTTTGTCACTTTTACATAAGAACACTGCAAATATTTTAGAATGTAAGGACTACGGGGGCCCTCGCATGTGGTAGGGAGGGAGTCTATTTCATGGCTTGTGAAGTATTCTCGAGGGTTTTGCTACAAATCCATCTAATAAAAAATAATCTGTAGAGAATGAGAAAGGCATATTTTTATAAAGATCTCTGGTTAAAAGCACAAGCGTTAAAAGGTAATAGCAATATCATCTGAAGTTTTTTTTTATGTGCCGAAGTATGATATTTGACAATTCTTGTTGTCAAAGTTGACAGTTATTGATTGCAATTTTCGCAAAGTACGTTTGGTATCAAAATAAGCAAGGTTTTTTATTTCATTGCGAATTAGAATAACATCAAACATTAAAAACTAGTAGAGAAATAGTAGACAACTGTTTTCTGTTTATTTTAGATACCATGGAATTTAGCTAATGGCTATGAGTTATAGAACCTTCATTTATCTGCACCGAAGTATGAATGTATGAAATATGAATTATTTCCCTTGATTGGTCTCCAAAACTACATTTGATCGCTTCAACCTTGAGAAAATGTTCCAATTGTGAATGCTGAAATTTAGAGAGCAGCCGGTGCATCTAATGCACATAACACCTGTATAGTCCCTCCAATTCAATCATGTCGAGCAACGGTAAGATAATATATTGACGCAGGATTAGGAAAAGTACATTGTTTTTTAATGCATTAGCATTGACTGAAATTTAATGCATTGGAATTGGGAAAATCCAATTCAACTGCAATTGCAAATCTCAGTGTCTAATGCAATTGTAAATTCAATACATTGTAATTGCAAGAATCCAATGCAACTGCAAATTTAAAGCCAATGCAAAATTCAATTGTTTGTCGTAAATTGCACCTCTACAGTAATTAAAAAAGTGAAATTGGTTTAGTTACAAAAATTTATATTTAAAGCATTCTAATGGTACTTTAAAACGTTTATGACAAATCAGAATCACAAATTTTTATTTGTTGAAAATTGTTTAAAATTTAAATCATAATTTTTGTCCTTACAGATTAATAATTTGAGCAGTTTTTTCAGAGAAAATGACATTCTTGTTGAATAAGTGTAACATCCATCTTTTCCAAAGACCGTCTGTAGGTTCAGGTGTTGTCTATCAATTTCTGTCAAATTATTTTACATATCGTACCAGTAAAGCTATTGAATAGTTTATGACTAGAAAAATTTGACGTTGCTTCTTGATATACATTTTGAACGTCTAGTTTTGTTGCGAAATTTTTAACAAGATACTGATTCTAAATTTATGTTATAAAGGTTTTGAAGTACATACTATTAATATGCTTTAAATATGATTTTTGTATAACTATACTAATTTAGCTTTTTCAATCAATTATATTCAATTATAGACTGTAGAGGTGTAACTTATAATGAACAATTGAATTTTGCATTGGCATTGAATTCAAAGCATAAATTTTGCAGTTTCTCTGGATTTGTACAATTCCTATGCATTAGATTTTACAACATTCAGTGCATTAAGATTTGCAGTTGCTTATGACTGCAATCTAATAATAATGCATTTATGAATGGATTGGTCCCATCTCTAATCGATTGTTGACTTAAGGGCTACACATTATTTTCAAATATTTATTCTTCTTCCAGTGTTCGATCGTAAGGAAAAATCCAAACTTATAGCGGACGGCGCGCATGGAATATACCATAATATTGGACTTCAGCCCATCGTAATTTTGATCTAATCATATTTTTACGGCATATCTTTAAAATCAGACTATTTTGTTCAGTGCTGATAGTGGTTAGTTATAGGACTTTCATTAATCTGTACCAAAGTAACAATATATGAAATATGAATTATTTCCGTTTGGTTTTTGGTTTTTCACTATATATGTGGACACTGCCTGAGAACGCATCGACGTGGAGAGTTCAAATTTTGTACACAGTATTTAAAAAAATGTCAATATAAGTTCAAAAATGGGACCAATGGGGCAACTCCTTCGCAGGGTTGCCATATTTTTAACTATATATTCTCATAAGTGTATATTTTTTACGGTACTCTTAGTGTGCACATTTATTACGCCAAAAACTTTTCTATATATTATTATTATATATTACCACATGTAAATGAATGTGCATTAAGCCCCCTTGTTACGTCAAGCCGGTACCGCTAAGCATACTTAACATTTAATTATAATATCATTTTAGCATACTCAAGGGGGAAGAGGGTGGACAAGTCCACCAAAAACAAATACACTGGACTTTTTAGAACGCAAAGTGTAATTTTTCGTGAATAATGTGAAAAAAAAACCCATTCACATATCTTCTTCAAAAAGGGTAGACAATAAAATATTCTAATTAAAGGCCTATTAAAAAATTGGCGCAAAACGCCAATAACGGATTATATTTATACAGACTTTAGTGAGACCTTCAACACGTTACCTCATTCCGTTAGGATGGGCTTCCCTTATCATTGCTGTACTCGCTAGTTATTTTTCTAAAAGCCGTGCAAATATTATATATATTATTAATAGGTCTGCATGTTTACTCGTAAGTTTTTACCCAGGCTTCAAAGTTAAATTCCCGGACTACAAAAATTTGACAGTTGAATGGTTTTCCAAATTGTCTGTTAACTTTTTTCATTATCATCTAGTATTATCTAAGTTTTTACTTGAATTTTACATTTTTACACAAAAATAAACATACAGACCTAATATAACATTACTATTATTTTAACCGGGTAAACTTTATACTTGTTCAAGAAAGCTATTTTTTGATTCTCCGATACAACAGCAAAAGCGAAAGAATTTGTTATTTGTTCTTCATCACACAGCTTATTGATTTTTAGGTGATAAGCTTCAAGTCTTGATGAGTCAAAACCAAGACTTGAAGTTTGCCACCTAATAAGTTTGTGATGAAACAACAAATAAAAACTCCTTTCGCTTTTGCTGCTGTACCGGAGAGTCCAAAAATAGCCTTCTTGAAGAAGGATGTTAATCTAGTTCAAACTTTTGCCCTAAGTATTTGTAAATTATTGGTAGAGTCTGGTAAACTGTTTTTTGCGCAATTCTTGTATTCTGATCAGTGTTTAGAAATAAGTCCTTTGGAAAAATATAGACTACAACAAGCGCAATGAAAATCAGTCAGCTTTCTATGTGTATTTTAATGCACATTGTTCTTGACGCGTATTCATACCAAATAAGATTCTTGCTGTAAATCTATATTCCTTTTCTCGGACTCTATGTCAATTTACTCCCCGGACAGATAAGTATCAGCACCGGACATAGAATGATGCGAATCAATATGTCACAATTAATTGAGTGCAACAGCAGCTTATGCTTATAATACACATAGGGTAAATTTAACTGACTATATGCTTAACGGTAATTGAATTATCTAGTTAATTGGAAACGCCTGCAATGCAATGCAGATGATTTCGAATTGCCACTTTTCATTTTAACTTTGGTTCTGGTTTGCTTGTTTTTTGAGGTATTTGTGAATACTCAGGGTATTTGGTGACACACACGGATTAAAAGCAGGCTAATTATGAACCAGTAAAATTTACTCTATGAGTATTACAGATATTACCTCATTAGCAATTTGCTCACGCTACATGTTGCAGGTGGTAAAGCACTCAATTGTGAAATTTGCCTGCCTTCTATTTCGGGTCTGTTGAAATCTTTTCACGAGACTAATTTGCTTTTTATGATTCACAGGTATCAAGATCAATGGTACAGGAATCATTACAATGTCTTAAAACTATACTAAAGATTGCAGACTGATATAATTTCTTCTTCGTGTCAGGAGTCCTAAGTTTTTTATTAATATACTTTAATTTATAATACACCCTAACACGAATAAATAACCACAATAATCTAATATTGTCAAATTCGTCACAGCATTTGTATTCTTCTATATTTGAAAGGGTATCAAACATACAAGAATCGAAATATCGCCGACATATCGTACTGGGAAAGCAAGATTTCAAGACTTCTTCTAACCTTTTAATGTAGTCAACGAAATCTTTAGGGGGAATGATAAGTTGAGAATTATCATACTGTTTGAATTGAATGAATGTACAACTATTTGAATCATTCGCTTCTGAGCCATTCGATGGGCATACGTGCCACTTTTTACATTTTTTGAAGAAGTATCCTGCAACATAGGTAATTGCGTTCTCTTCTATATAGTCCAGTTCTTTGTAATCTGTGGGAACAGTAGCAGGACACTGGGATAGCGGAGATGTTTCTGACATCCAAGAAATGTCTGGCAGGGGATGCTGCGAGGGAGCCACGGAAGGATAAGGGTCTTTTCATATTCGCAATTTCCACTTTTTGAAATTTCAAGAAACTTCATTCCCCAAAGTTTCTTGAATGCGAATGAAAATAGACGAGCAGTAGGGTCATGGCAATTTCCACCCTATTTTCTGACTGCTCCAAAGAAGTTCTCAAGAGGATCCTGATTTATACGCCTAGTCAGGATTAATTTAAACCCTACCGTATTGAGAAAATCCCATAATTTAGAAAGGCTTTCTATATTTATTAACCAACCCTTTAAACATTTGATAGAATTGGTTACGTCCTTGCCTTCACTATTGATAAAACGGAGATTAGAAATTAAATCTCTCGCCTCAGTAAGAAATTGTAATTGACTTTCACTTCCGACAAATGGCCTATTCATCTCTTTCGGTTCCGAAAATTTCGATGAGTTAAATATATCTAAAAGCTTATCCATCTTTTTGATAAATTCAACTGTGTCTAAAGCCGTTGCCGGTAGCTTGTTGTCCTTAACAAAAATTCCAAGCCCTCATGCAACTGAATGGCTCAAAACTTGAGTAAAATTCTTCACACTCATTTTTTGAAAGCTGTTGGGGTAGATATGTGCGTTGCTTAGTTTTGGCGCCAGTTTGAATTCATTTTTGCTATCAATTTCAAAAAATTTCTCTACATGCTTAAACGAAGCTCGCTTGTCCTTATCAAAAATAACATCATACTTCGCAAGGTTGTTTTTAACGAGCTTCAATAAATGAGGCGTATCAAAGATGTAAAACAGAGGTTTACGAATCAATCGTAACAAAAGAATTATTAGGACTTATTCCTAACATTGAAGACAATGCTTGAAAATTGGAGCCTATATCGCTTACTAATGCCACGGGGTGAAAGCCGATTTTCCTAAGGCCTCGCACTGCTTCGAAAATTAACCTCTTAGCTTCAGCAGCAGGACACGAAGAGTCTACAAACATATAATCTAATGGAAACTTCCAATTTTCACATAGACCACTTACCATAATTACACATGCGTTGCGTGCAAGCTTATCAGATTTAACTCGCCCATTATCTGTGAGTCCTACTATTATGCCCTTGGATAGGTCATAATATAAATGGCTTTTCAAGCTCATTTCATCAATGCAAAGAATTCTGTGATCTGCATATATTTGAATTCCATTGCTTTCAAATTAAATGCCATGTTCCCGGGGGCAGACGGCCACGATTCCGTAAACCGCTGCAAAGTTCTTACAGTTGGAAGCGGGCAAAACTGATATTTTATATATTTGTAACTATTTGCTGATAGAAAATGTAACATTAAAGCAGTTGCTTTAACATCTCTGGAATAGCGTTTTCCTGTCTTCGCTTTTCCACTATTTCGAATGGAACTTTCTAAAACTCTAGCTAATTCACTGGGCAAGAGATGGTTGCAACGTTGAATAAAGAAATCAGAGGAATAAAAACGTGTTTCCTAAATTTCTTAAATTCATAGTTCTGTCTTCTAATTTGCGCTTACAACGTTCTTACTTTACCTCTTAATTGGTTTATCGGCTTCACGTGGTAGTCGCACTACATTTAACCAAGCCTGCCGTCTATACATAATAAAATAGTAGCAGAAACAGTTATGAAAAAGATCTTCCGCCCTTGCTAATTTGTGCCTGATTGATCCACATTCCATTCCTGATGGAGTCACTTACTTTGACTTACATATATACTACAAGATCAGAAAATTATGTATCATCAAACCACGTAAAATAAAGAATGTAATAAAGAAGTGCAAAAATTGTGGAAGGAAGCACATCAAATCTGGTTTATATACAATATACCCTACCCTACAAGACCAGATGTAAAAATCTCTATAAAATCATGGTTTCATTAGAAGGAGAAAAATAACATGTAATAAATTAGATTGAATTGTTAAACGAAGAGGGAAAAGAAAGGTAAATAGAAAAGTAAATCACTTCATTATGATTAGTGTGATGCTACTTAGTTTTGGTTAAGACAGTTATTGTTTTTACGATTCTATGACATAGATTAGGATTATTTGTGATTTTGTTTTACATATAACGTTCCCTCATCAAATTACATGGCATTTATAGAGATGAATAAATAAAAAATTACTATTATTTAATATAAAACTAACTTACGTTGTAATATCCTTCGGCAATCTAAATAAGTGGTTGAATAATTTACATCCCGCTCAACACTTTTCTTTCCGCTTTGGGGCCATCTTTTCTCCATTTGTTCGTCGCACTGAATAATAACTGAAACTGACACAATATTTGGTGCCATCTAATTTAACGAGAAAACAAATCTAATGAAGAAAAATATAAAAAGTACAGTGGGAAACAAAGGCATATTTTATTAACAAAAACAAACTTCGATCACATTAGATAACCAGCATAAGAAAATTTAAATAAAAGTAAAAATAATCTGCAATAATTGTACTGATCTGGACAATAATTTCATAGGACTTTTGAGTGATGGGGCTCCACCAATTGATCTAATTTTGGGAGCAGTTTTAGAGTTTAAGGGTCCCTTGGCCACCTTAGAGCGAATGGAGATGCCAGTCATACTTGAGATAAATGTAGAGATGTAAAAGGATCCGATCTATTGAAATTGTTCAACATGATCATATTCAGATAAAGCCGTCCTCGTCTGAATGGGTCTTGCTATACTTTCAAATAGATTTTTAAAGTTTCCTTTCACAGCAATCACCAAGCCTTATCCTTTATTCTATTTAAAAACAAAAGATTTCTTCCCATAAAATACACGATACAATATTCCTATACGCTACTAATATGAATTTGTTAAATAATAATAATAATTTGGTTGAATTCGATAAACTATAAAACACTTTATTACTGTTGTTAAAATCCAGCCGTTAGGAAAAAACCTGGGATAGCCCTCAAATCAGAACAGGCCACCACCGGATTTTCTCCCAGCAACCAAAAAATTCCAAGATGATGATTAAGTTTAAGACACTTTTTACACAATCACTTTTTTATTTATTCGCGTAAAAATAGCAGTTTTGTACTTTAATATATTATAGATTTTATTCAAAACACTCTGCTCTCAACTATTGCTGATTTCTTTAGTAGTGTTAGTACATGGGGCATAATATGTACACTGCTGCTGCTGTCCGGCTCTACAGTATGTGTTAGCTCTGAAAATTAATCATTTAATGAAAAATATGTATTTTACACTACTTTGTAATCATTCAGATATCACAAATAGTCGATATTGTTCCGAGCGTGGCCTTTGGCTCGTTAATTAAAACACAATATTAAATAATTAATATATAAGTTCTTTATTTCACTTTAATCATATAAAATTCACAAATCCTCAATTAATCAACTCAACTCTAATTATCGCTTACGCTGTACTTTCAATTATCGCAATCTAATTACACACTTTCGCTTCTTTACTACTTTCGCTTGTTAACACTGCAACGTCTAAGACAAGACTCCTTTTCTGGCGATGACAACTGATATATTTATACCATAGAAACTCTCCGGATTATTCTGGAGTGTTCTATTCCAAAAGCTTCTTGACTGTTCTATTCATTCTTATTCCTGAACCTTCCTGTCGATTTCATAATCGATTCTCAGAACCTGTAGTCGTTTACTTTCCATTGCCAGTAGATGTCACCAGTTGTCCCTTTCTATTGCACGTAACAATATTAATAAAAGAACCATCAATCTGTTGAAAAAATTAGCAATTAGAAGAAAACTCTAGACAGCCTTACAAATAAAAATCACTAATTACTGTATAAGATTTTTATCACTGTAAGTCTCACTCGACAATAACACTATTCAGCATTCACAGCATCAAAACAAAATAAAGTGTTTCATTCACTTTTAATGAAAATTTTCTTCTCGCACGGTGACATCAAATTAAAATTATAATAAATATTTCGATTCCGGCGGCTGCTCATTTCTTTGGTGTGGAGCATTATCTGTACACGGTAGCGGCTACCCAATTTAAATGTATTATACTGGGGCTTATATGATTTTATTTGGTGCGGCTGGTCAATGGATCTGTAGTTGTAGGAAGGGCGGCTGGTCACTAAATTAGTATTAGTTCATTTTTGCACACTAGTCTCATAAACCATAGTGTGCGATATATTTGACAGCATCAGCTGATTTCAATATATAGTGGAACGCTTTGCTCCCATGACAATTTGCATTTAAAAAATTGCATGTTCCTATCTTCTATAGCCCTTATGGCAAGGAAGCTTTGAGGTGCTTTTAAGCTCTACGAATACTAATTTAGAGAGCTTTTAAATATTTTCATCTCTGTTGTTTTTCATGCCGCAATTTAAAACTCGCTACTTTATCTTATTCATACTTCGCTCTTGAGGAACAAAAGAATTCTCTGGAATCCCGTTTAGATGAGCAGAAGAAATCTCTGGAGGAACAAAAAAATTCTCTGGAATCACGTTTAGAAGAGCAGAAGAAATCTATGGAGGAACAAAAGAATTCTCTCGAATCCCGTTTAGATGAGCAGAAGAAATCTCTGGAGGAAAAAAGAATGCTTTTGAGGAACAAAAGAATTCTCTGGAAACCCGTTTGGACGAACAAAAGAATTCTCTGGAATCCCGTTGGGATGAACAAAAGATTTCTTTACAGAATTGTCTAGAAACTTGTTTGGAGGAACAGAAGAATTTTCTGAAAAATTCATTAGACACACAAAATGTGAAAATTGAAGAAATCCAGCAGGAAGTGTTAGAAGTTCAGCAACAAATGTCGGAAGTTAAACAACAAGTGTCGGAAGTACAAAAAAATGTCACGGAGCAGCTTGATATCTTTAAAGCAGATTTGGAGAGGATAAAGCATCGACAACCTCGATACGAAGGAATTGAAATATCCGGTACAGGCAGAATGAAACCTCCAATATTTGATGGAGAAAGTTCGTGGCATATTTTCAAGAGACAATTCGAGGCAGCTTCCGAAGTAAATGGATGGAGGGATGCAGACATAGCTACAGCTCTGGTATTAGCACTTCGAGGTCCTGCGTCAGAGTTATTACAAACTATACAGATGGAAAAGCAACGTGATTATATTTCACTAGTACAGGCGATAGAATTACGTTATGGAGATGAGCACATGCAGCAAGTATATCGCCTGTAGTTACGCAACAGGACTCAAAAGCATGGAGAGTCACTACAACAACTGCAGGCTGATGTGGATAGATTAGCTTATCTTTCATACTCTAGCGTAAATGCGGACTTCCTTAATGAAGTGGCAACAGAAGCATTTGTGAACGCTATTGCAGATCAAAATTTACAACAAGCGTAAGGCTAGCAGGAAAGAAATCAACAGCAGAAGCTCTAGCCTATGCATTAGCATATGAATCTGTCAGGCAAACTTCTCGAAGTGCAGTACGAGTGAGAGAAATTTCGGTGGAGGAATGTACCTGCGACAGAATGCAGACATTAGAGAGCACTCCAAAGGGGCTGCAGACAACGCCGACGAATGGAAGCGTTAGAAAAAGGGCAGAGATATCGAGCTAGGCAGCAGCAAAATGCCGTCATCAGAGAGCACTCCTTCGCGTGGTCTCCTTCGATGCTGGAAATGTAGTAGACTGGGTCACCTTCAAAACGACTGTATGAAACGAGGACGAATACCATTTTCAGAAGAAGAAGGGAGAAGATGGCGAACTGGAGAGCAAACTTTTCGTGGAGAGACTAGACTGCAACCTGATAACTTTGCGATCCCATACCACAGAAAAAGATGACGATGACTACGACGACGATAATGACAGTCGAAAGAAGAAAGGAAAGATATCCAAAGACGATGATGACTACGGTGATAAAAATAAAAAGGAGAAAGGAAAGAAATCCAAAGACGAGGACAATGAAAAAAGAAAAAGGCGAAAAGTAAATGGTCTAAGTATACTGATAATGACGATGGTAAGGGTATAATGAAGAACGGAAAAGGTATAGACAAAGGTGATGATAAGAAGCGCAAAGGCGTTAATGATAAGCATGACAATGGCGATAAAAAGGGCAAGAAAATTAAGGACAAAGGAATCAAAGGCAATGATGGTGAGGATGATAAGAGACGAAGGAAAACTAAAAGCATGGACGAGTGCTTCAACAGAACATTAATCGAACATCTAAGAAAAGTAGTCAACTATAATCAGCGCTATTGGGATCGACATATTCCTATATTTCTAATGGCTTATATATCAGCTGTTTACAATTCGACCGGACAAACCCCAGCAAAGGTCATATTCGGAAGGGAGATGTGGGAAATTAGAAATAATAACATTGTATACAGGATTCAGCGTGGTACAAGAGGCAAACGGAAAATCGTTCGCCTGAATCGTTTGTGTAAATGCGGCGAGCATGAAGACCGTGTATCACCTGTTGTCGGGACGAACAATTTTAAGAAGGGGGCAGTGTTACGTGCTACAAAGTGACACAAGCGACATCTGTTGGAAATGGAAGCAACTTTAGGCTAGTGACATCTTAGTAAACCTTGGGTTCGGAAAATAGAATATTCATGAAGGTTCTAGTATAATTTGTAGGGTATAAATACGGCGCTACTCACGCGAGTATTATTTCAGAGAGCGAAGTGAACGAAGTAAACTATTTGGATTACGATAATTAGAAGTACAGTACTAGCGATAAATAATGAGTTGATTTGATAATTATTTGTGAATTTGTGAGAGTAATCAGTAAAGTTAAATAAAGAAAGAACTTTTGACTTATTTCTGAAATATTGTGTTTTAAATAACGAACCAAGGCCACGCTCGTAACAATAAGTTACTCGAACCATATGACTATCTTCCTGTCTACATATCTATCATCTCTACAATCTCCATATAAACACACGGAGTTATAGGCTTAGCAAACAAGTTGACCAAGAAGCAAGAATGATCACTGGGTGGCAGAGGCTATCATCCTAGAGCATCCCTACATGATAAGTGAAAGGGAGGATAGGAAGTGGGTGACTGTTTATCTACCGCGACTTATGGTGACAGAAGTGGCAAAAGACTACCCTTCAAGACTTGGTCTTGGGTTTAAAGGAGAATTCTCAGATGTGTACCATAGTCTTTATAAGACAAATCGAAACCCCAAATAGGCAGCCACATAGTATATCGAAAAAGAAATTGTAGCAACCGGCATGTTTTAACCACGCGACAATACCTCATTAGGAAGTGCAAAATTGTTATATCGTACAGGCAATCTAACTTTTTTACAGCTTTATTAAAAGTAACTACACATGCCTCCAGGGAGCTCCTTCGAGGGAACGAACATTTTGTAAGTAAACTTGCTATATACATTTTTGGAAATTCGTTTTGAAGTACATATTGATTTTTCCCACACATTTGGCATACTATTATATAATATTATTCATTTTGGTATATTCGCTTGAAATTTTGAGAGCGATGTCTGTAATGTTTTGTTACCCTTGCGAAACATAGCTTATGGCGAATGAAGAAAAATTTATAGGATTAGGTGGGAAAGCTAGTAACGAAATTGCTTTGTAGTCTTCAGGTATGATAATAATCAGAAATGTTGAATTTTGAATCCTCGCTTTTGAGATTGACATAAGAAAAGGCAAGCATGTCGGATTTTTCTTATAATTTTTATTGGGTATTGTAATGTAATGTTCCTTAAATTTAGGGCTTTAGTGAAGAAAAATGTGTCAGTTTCTGCGGAGGTCTTTTCCGGCCAAACAGCCAAATTCAAATAAATTCGTAGTTTATTGATCTAGTGATAACAAGTTTATGTTAATGAGCATTAGACACTGGATTTTGCTCGAATTTTTGTAAGTTTAAATTTTTTTTAATCCCTTGTAATTGACTGCTGAATAAACTAAATGTCAAGAATAAATCGAAGTAGCTAGTAAAATGACAATTAATCTGAACAGCTTTCTTTGCTTCTCCTCTCACTTTCCTGGAGCCGTCTAACATGAAGGTTGTCTAGGTCCGCTACTCCTCTCTCCTTTTCAGGTCTAGTAGGGACACTGAAAAAAAAAATCTGCCCTCAGTGTCGTTGGGAGGATACGGCACGCAGCAGAATGCAGTTCATCTGCGCCTTCAATAAGGTTAGGGTAAGTGGTGTAAAGGCCCGTTCAGGGCTGGAGTGTGTGCTGCGGTTTTTTTATGTCAGGCACGGTGATTTTTTTTCATTATGGCAGGTGGCAGCGGCAGGATTTTGGTTAATCCCCCCCCCTAACTCTCTCGCAATAACCGAGGTGCGAGCGTGCCGCCCTGCAGTTAATGCTGTCCACCGAGTGATCTGTCAGCTCATGCTGACAGCTGGGACTTCACGTCCAAAATAAATCACTCAACATAACATAATGTTTGTGACAGTTTGATAGTTCTACCAAGCCGAATGGCATGGGAAGTGGAACAAATTGTTTTTCTGTAAGTTCTGTTTCTTCCACTTTAGATTTACATATGAACCTTTGTATTAGAAATTGACTAATGTTTTAGCTAAAAATGTTAAAAGAGAAAGTATAGTCTCTTTATAGAAGCATCCTACTCGCTTGACAGTTTTGACAGAGCTGGGCTACTGTATGAATATACTGTGCTCTTATGGGAAGAATTTTGAGGTTTTTTTTTGTAATTAAAATTCTAAAATTCACTTTTCAGTATTTTGTTCTAAGCTGGACTACTGTATAAAAAACTGTGTTACTGTGCCCATAGAATCAACCATGGTTCAACCCTGCATGTAATCGCAGCAATGTTAGAGCTACGGCTACATCACATCTACAGATTGTTGGAATATTGGATTGAATGGAAGCCGTCATTTATTTCAATGAAAGCCTAACTCCTCTAAGTTCGAAGCTATTTCGGGATGCACAGGCGCTTCGTGCATCTGGTAAACTTCATACTGTGGTCACTTTGAATGGATTTGTTTGTGTTAGATGGGGTAAGGATGATAAGCTATGTAGGATCACCACCGCCGAACAACTGAAAACAGGCATATCTGTGCGTTAACCTAATTTTGGGAGTTTATTCTATGAAGTGTTTACATTTGCCTTGCTTTGCATTATATTAAATATTAGTTTTTTTGTTTTCTAATTTTTTTTTTTTTGTTTTTTGTTTTTGTTTTGTTATCTGTTATTAAGATTAAGATGATACTGAACTTTGAATCTTGCAGTTTTTTACCTTCTCTTGTAAAGTCTTGCACAGTCTCTCAATTTCTTGTATTAGGCTATAGTTTCTTGTATATGTTTTTGATCGTTGGCAGAAGTATGCTGATCAATGAGTTCGGCTAATACTTTTTGTGAATTGGACAGAGTGAGATCACTAAGTAATATTTGTTGTAAGCGCCTTCCGGGAATGCATATAGCCTCGATTAATGCTAGAAGTGTTTGTAATAAGATGGATGAGATCCGGCAAATCTTTGGAGGATCCGATTTGCATGCTATTATTGTTAGTGAGACTTGGCTGCAGCAGCATATCCCTTCTTCGTTTGTTTCCATACCTGGTTTCAATATTCTACGTAATGACCGCAAGGGCCAGAGGGGTGGTGGTGTTGCCATTTATTTGAAAGATTCTTTTAAATCTAAAACTATCGAATTTTCCTCGAGTGGTGCTATCGAGTTTTTATGTGTGGAGGTTGAGGTGGTTCTGGAGAGGTGTGTATTATGTGCTGGATATCGTCCTCCTGGTAATTTTGTTGATGAATGTCTAGAAGAACTTTCTTTTTCCATTTCACGTATTGCGCATCGCTATAGAAATGTTATTATTGGAGGTGACTTCAATGTAAATTTACTTCACAGTAATCCACCCACTGAAAGTTTTCGATCTGTAATTCAAGGTCTTCACCTCAATGTGGTGAACTCTCTTCCCACGTACTTTTGTTGTGCTAATCCTTCACTACTGGATCTCTTTATGACAACGGATAAAGATGAAGTATTATTCCATAATCAGATTAGCCCTCCGAGCATAATTGATCATGATATACTATTCATGACATATAATGCTTCGTTTGATAACTCTAATCAGCTGAAGCAATTTTACTATCGAGATTTCAAGCATATCGACGTGTTTAGCTTGGCTAATGAATGCCTGTCCCTTACATGGACTGATATCTATGTCTGTCCCTCTGTTCAAGGTAAGGTTGACATATTGAATGAGCTACTCTCCTATTTGTATAACAAATATTTTCCCCTTAAAGTTAAGCGTGTTAGTACTAGTAGCTCTCCCTGGTTTAGTCACACAATTCGTGATCTAATAGTAGAAAGAGAATTCTTATATCGTCAATGGAGGCGACTTAGAACTGAATATGCTCGATCTCTATTCAGATGCGCTCGGAACAAGGTAACTTCTGAGATTCGGATAGCAAAGCGTCTATATTATAGCTACAAATTTGACCCTATCCTGCCCCCCAGAGTTTTATGGAGTAATCTGAGGAAGGCTGGTATTTGATCTAAATTGAGTCCTGAAAAATCATTTGAGCCAGAGGCCTTTAACAAGCACTTTACAACATGTTCTGGTACCGCTGTTACTCTCTCACAGCCCGCGTGTATTGAGACCTATCCCTTGCACGAGCAAGACATGAATTGTTTGTCTTTCCGGGGCGTCGGGCATGATGAGCTTTACAAAGCTATATCTTGTGCAAAGTCCTGTGCTGTCGGTTTTGATGAACTCAATCCCCGCGTTGTAAAGCTTTTGTTTCCGTACATATCCACATATATATTGCATATTATGAATACTTGTTTGTCTTCCTCCTGTTTCCCTGACATATGGAAAGTTGCCAGGGTCATACCTGTACCTAAGAAAACTTCCCCTGTCAGCTTGTCTGACTTCAGACCTATTAGCATTCTTATCTTCCTAGCGAAGGTCTTGGAAAAACTTATTTGTTACCAAATTCAGGAGTTCTTAGATCAAAATAATCTGCTCACGAGATATCAATCTGGTTTCCGTGCAATGCACAGTTGTGAGACTGCCTTGCTAAAGGTATCTAATGATCTCCGTTTGGCTCTTGATGCCGGCGAAATTGGCGTACTTGTTTTATTGGATTTTTCTCAAGCTTTTAATAGCGTTGTGTACTCTATACTACTCCGTAAATTGTATGTTAACTATTGCTTTTCTTCTTCTGCGGTCAAGTTAATAAGTAGTTTCCTCACAAACCGTTTTCAACAAGTAAATGTTAATGGTATTCTCTCCTCCTTCTTGCCTTTGTCTCAGGGTGTCCCGCAAGGATCTGTATTAGGACCTCTCCTTTTTAGTCTATACATTAATGATATCGGTGATATCGTACATAATGTACAGTTACATCTATATGCCGATGATGTTCAATTGTACTTGAGCAAACCTCTTGGGTTGATCGAGGATTGTATTTGCAGAATCAATGATGATCTTGTTGCAATTCATAGATGGTCAATTGACAATAAGCTTTCTCTCAATCCTAATAAATCACAGTGTTTGGTGTTGTGCAGCTCACCTCCTGATTTCGATGATATACCCTCAGTTATTGTCAATAATGTCTTGTTACCGTTTGTTGACTCGGTGGCTAATCTGGGAGTGAAGTTCAACAGTCGTCTGAAATGTTGTGATCATGTTAAGAGTATGTTGGGTAAAATTTATGGTGGCTTGCGAAGACTTTGGCTATTTGCTAATATCTTACCAACACATTCACGTTTGAGATTGGTTAAGACGCTTTTGTTGCCTCATTTTACTTACGGCAGTCTAATTTTCCCAAAGCTTGAATCCCTGTGCAAACGTAAGATGGAAGTTTGTTTTAATGATTGCTTACGATTCATTTTTAACCTGCGCAGATCTGCCCACGTTACTCCTGTCAGTTACTCGTTACTGGGATGCTCAATTCAGACTTATTTAAAACGCAAGGCATTAATCTTCCTATTCAATTTAATACAGACTAAGAAGCCCATGTATCTTTATGAAAAAATAGAATTTCTACATTCTAGGAGAGGAATGAGCTTACGTATACTGCGTTTTAGTACATTGACTTATGAGGGATCTTACTTTGTCCAAATTGTTCGTCTATGGAATTCCCTTCCTCACAATACTCAGTGCGCGGCTTCTGTCAGCGAATTCAGGAAATATTTGGATGATTGCATACTTTGAGTGCTATGGGATGTTGGGTATGACTGTGCAAGATTTATTTTTTACATACTTCTTATTTCTTTTATAATTTTTGTTATTAATCATGTTTTTATTTAGTTTTAATTTTCTTTTGCCTCCTATATATATGTTGATTGTCTTCATTTTCCTTTTTTTTTTACATTTTTCTCTAGTTTCTTCTTTTCTTTTTGATTTCTGAGTTACTTGACTAGTTTGTATAAAGTACTATTTAAGATTTACATCTTGTGTACTTAAATTGTTTAATAAATTGTTTAATAAATGAATTTGAAAGGAAGTGGAATGGTGGAGACCAGCGTTGCCGAATTCTTAGAATATAGAGCAAACAGGAATGGTGATAAGCCAGATTTTGCGTAATGAATTCCTGGTTGTGTTGGTAGTCCATTATTACATGTATTTACACGCCATACCTATTCTAAACAACTTGTCAGTTTGCAAAAAGTAAACAACAGTACAACAACAGTATTCTCTGATAATAGACGAAAGTACTGACGTCAGTAACTGCAAATCATTGGTGCTTGTTTGTCGATATTTTGATTTTACTTCGGTAAAGTTAAGGACATGTTTTTGACACTATTGCAATTAACAGAATCGAATGCTAAAACCATTTTTGATACCATATCGGCATTTTTCAAAAGTAATAATATCAAAATTACAACTATGATCGTTTACGCCGCAGGTAATGCGTCAGTAATGATGGGGAAAAAGAATGGAGTTAGGGCACTTTTCGAAAAAGAAAATCCTTATTTATTTACTATGAATTCCATTTGCCATTCATTAAATTTGTGCGCGTCTGCAGCATCGAAGAAGTTACCATCTGAACTAGAAAAATTAGTGAGGAACATATATTTCTTTTTTTCCCATAGCCCCAAGTGGATATCTGATTTTCAAGAACTTCAGGAAGCTTTCGGGAATAAACCGCTCAAAATCCTCCGAGTCGCCGAAACAAGATGACTTTCGTTGGAGCAAAGTATTTCTAGAATTCTATGTCGATGGTCTGATTTAAGGCATTTTCACATCAAACACAAGAATCGAAAAAATGTAAAGCGAAAATCTCAATTTATTTCACTTTAAAACAAGATTTTTACTCCAATGATTAATAAAATCATGGAAAATAGGATAAACTAATAAATTTACTAATAAAATAGTATATTTATCTTAGAATTTTTAAGAAAACACAACTTTTATGATTTATCGGACGAATTTTTCCGGCCGATAAAACATAAAAGTTGTCTTTTTCTTAAAAATCTGAAATCAAATAACTATTTTCTCAGTAAAATTCTTAGTTTATCCTATTTCTCTGAATTTTATTAATCATTGGAACAAAAATCTTGTTTTAAAGTGGAATAAATTGAGTTTTTCGCTTTACATTTTTCTGTTCTTGTTTTTGATGTGAAAGTGCCCTTAGAGCACTATTTTGTACTTTTCAATTTTGAAAATAATTTGGACCTTGCCAAAGATATTTCATCTAAACTGAATGTAACTAACAAGATATACTTGAATTTTCTATCATATGTTTTAAAATTAATTAACAAAGTTAATGTTGATTTCCAAGCTGAATATTTAAGAATACATGTGTTATTGCAAGTGCTTAAAGGTCTTTTTAATTCTATATCCTGTAATTTTCTGAAAAAATAATAGATTGATGAAAAAAATATGGAAATGTTGTCGAAGAATGAATACTTTTTTAGATATTGAGCAAGTATATATTGGTGCCAATGCTCAACTTTTAGTAAATTCTGCACAATTGACACCTGAAGAAATATTGGACATTAAAAAACAATGTTGGAATATTATAAAGAATTATGCAATCAAATTTTAAAAAGGATTGATTTTAAAGACAAGGCTCTTGAGGCTATATAATTAATCCCAAAAAGCTGGGGAACGCTGGTGGAGACTAGGGAGTAGGGATCTTAGAATCTTAGAATATATAGCAAACAGGAATGGTGATAAGCCAGATTTTGCGTAATGAATTCCTGGTTGTGTTGGTAGTCCATTTTTACATGTATTTACACGCCATCCCTATTCTAAACATAAAACATTTATTTATTTGCGTGCCCGTGCCAAAGGCACGCCAAGCGCTGGGCACATCATAGCGAGATACATAGTAGATACATTATTAGTAAACCAACTTAAAGAAATTATAGAGATATGTAGTACATGTCATTTTATAGCGAAAGGAAGGAAAACTTGTTAGAAGGGAAAAATTTGTAACACAGGAAAAAGACGAGGTGGGAATCGAACCCACGACCCCTGGGTTGATAGTCAGCGCGCATACCAACTGAGCTACCGGGGCCTTGTCAATTTGCAAAAAGTAAACAAAGGCTTTGTGCGGAGCATCTGTGGAAAAAAATGTTCTTTTTCTACTTTATTCTGAAACAATTCACATAATTAATTTATATAAATCTTTGCTTCTATTAACAAAAAAGATAATTTAGGTAGTGCAGTTGCCTCAAACAGGATTCCCTAGTTTATAATCCAATTTATATTTGCAAGCACTGACCGAACACTTCATTTCTGTTTTTTTAACTGATATGAAGATTTTAACAGGCACTATAAAACTTTGCACTAAATAAAGTTCACAGATAAACAGTTTTGAAAAGAATTGATTCGGTATTTTTGTTAAATTTCACAAAAGATTTTAAGTTGACCAAACTGCTCACAAAACAACAGCACATTTGACAATTAATCTACAGCTTTGACAACTTCTCTATTCAGCATCTCACTTACTCCTACGTATAGTCTCCTGCTCTTGACAAATTAAGCTCGTGTACACAAATTTTACACGATTCAACCATCCTGTTCTATATATTCTAAGGTAGGGCTGGCTAATACTTGGAAGAATATCAATACGCCGATATTTTCATATTGTTTTAATAAATATCGATACATCAATATATTGCTCTTAAAATATCGATATTCTTGGTATTGTCGATATTTGCAATTATATTATAAATACTATTACCTCGCCTTTCGCCTTTTAATGTATTGCAGTGCCCGTGCCATTGACCTATAATTGGTATTGTAGCAATAATTTATATGTGATAATGTATGTGTAGGTTATTTTAATATGTTGATGACTTTAATTGTAAGTCACTGTAACGAGACTTTATGAAATCTCATTATACTTACTTTTGTAAGCCATTCTTGTGCTGTCAGAACAGTGGTAAGCATAGGCGCAAATGTGCAGGCTAAAGAACCTGAGTTGGGTTAATCTTTTGAGAGATAGAAAGAAGAAGAGTCTTGTGATTTTGTAGCGAAGAGCGTGCCCATTCTCCGCCCTACCTACATCCTTCTTGCAATGAATGTAGATAGGCGCTGCAATTGGCACCTCTTGCTGCAAAATCATCTTGGGATTGGTGTGGGTGGCCGCACAGCATATTGCCGCTAGCGGTCAGCCGGCTTGGGGAGGTTCTTGCCACCCACATCCCTCGATGCTTGAAAGCTGTGCGAAAATGAGTACACTAAAAGAACTGAATCACCTTTGTCAGACTTCAGACGGACGGACAGACACAAAAAAAACCTTACACATCCCATGCTGCTTCGCCTCCATTGGTACAACCTGTAAGTAATTACCTCAGAAGGATATAATTGAAATAGTGCCAGCGATGCGAGGTGCTAAAATAAAACAAAAGGAAATTGCAACGCCGTACAAATGCTCAACCAGAGAGAGAGATGATGTGGACTCCTGGTGTATGCGGAGTCCTGACTGGACTCTGATTGGGCCCATCGCCCCCATCCACCCTGGCTAAGACGTCGCAGTCAGTGTAGGATTCTTAGCCCCATCGATATTTTTGTGTGTGTGTGTGCGAGCCGCTGACCTACCTGGGCGTATCCAGAACCACCTCCATTATGTTCAGCAGTCACTCGCCCATGACGCTCAAGGCCTCATGAACAAAAAAAAAGAAACTGTGCGGAGTGAAGTAACCAAAAAAAAAAACCCCGCGAACAGGCCAAGGCTGGCGAGAAGCCGCCGAAGCGTCCCGTTGATGCTAGAAAAGAAAGTCGCCAGAAATCAAAAGGAAAATTATGCGTGTATGTATATGAAGAGACTTGACTTCAGATAGTTTAAAACATTATATTATATTTCAAAAGTCTAAAACAGTGTGAGGTGTGGAAACCCGATCACATGGTTTATAAATATACATCGGAATGAGCTTACACTTAATTATAGAAACCAAAAGCGCTTTTTCCTGCCTTGAACTTATCTAGCCCTGACTCCTGCTCCTTAAAATTAACTGCAACTACCTTACGCTCAGAGGGAGGTAGGTATATATATATATATAAATATATATCTGTATGTTCTCACACATACTGGTTAGGCCAGTCTATTATTCTACACGCCATATATATTTTTTTTTCTTCATTTTTGTCGTCCTTTTCTCTTTCTTTTCAAAGCCTGACTTAACTATGGCATATAATTCTAATACAAATAAAACGCTCCACTAACCTTGGGATACACTTGGGACTTACTCTCACTATATTGACACGATAGGTTTCCTCTTCTTGTTAGCCGCAGGGATGGTATTCAAACTTCTAATCCTTTCATTTCTTTCCGGTTTCAACCGTACTTCGGGCACGCTTTCCCACAAGGTTTTTCCTTTCTTTCATAAAACTTTGAAGGTAATTTAATACCGAAGTCGCAGGTAAGAGAATTTTATTCCCAAAAAAAGGACTTTTGACTAATCCTTAAAATTTCTTATCCACAGTTTCTTCATGCAGATACAAGCGAAGATTTTCCTCAAAAACCACAGGTAAGTGAATTTTATTCACAAAAAAAACGTTCATTAATTCTTACAGTTTCTTCTCCATAGATTTTCACACCAATATATATGAAGATGTTCTTCAAGAATCACAGGAGAGTGAGTTTAATTCACCATAAAAGAAAACTTCACTTAATTCTCAAATTTTGTCTTTCACAGATGTTCCACAAATTGCAGGCAAGCAAATTTTACTCACAAGAAAACTTTCATTAGTTCTAGAAATCTTTTCTCCATAGATTTACGCACTAATGTATATGAAGATATTCTTCAAAAATAACAAGTGAATGAGTTCAATTCACCACGAAAGAAAACTTTAATTAATACTCCAAAATTTCTATTCCACAGTTTTTTCACATACATATGGACGAAGATTATCCGCGCAAATTGCAGGTGAGGAAATTTTATTCACAAGAAAACTTTCATTAATTCTAGAAATTTCTCCTCAAAAACGTTCACTAATTCTGGAATTTTCTTCTCCATAGATTTTCGCACTAATGTATGGACGACGATTTTCCGCACAAATTTCAGGTAAGTACCATTGACTTCACGACATACTACCGGCTTTCATATTCTTTACTATAATGCCTCATTTTCATCGTTAAGTTATGGTGAATTCTTTTCACCTGAACTGAACCATAACTCGTTCGGTTCCTACACCCAAAGTGTTCTTTTCACCGCACTGACACAGAACTGGTTCTGAACGTATGTTCTTTTCACAGCGGTTCATGTTCGGTTTCTACTCCGGTTTTGAACTTTCTTGTTCCATGAAAATTTGTGGTTACGGTTCCGAACTAAACGTCAAATCAAATTATTTGTTTTCAGTGTGATGTGCAAACATTCGGAAGTTAAATTATTTTGTTAAAGTGATTTATTTTTTTATTAAAATTATAAACGACGAACATTTTAAAAAGGGATTAAAAGTTTTTTATTTTATTAAGTGATTTATTTTTTTGTTGATATTATAATGGATGAACATTTTAAAATGGCATTACTCGTAAATGCAGTTTGCAACGCGAGTGATTCCTCCTCATCAAATGAGTCGGACGAATTTGAAGAATTTTTGGCAGTTCTTCCCATTTTACAGAGGGAAGAATCGCATAAAGTGGAGAATTTTGTACAAAATGTTGTTGAACATTATACAAACAGAGAAGTAATATATTGCCTAATATTTGAGAAACTCTTTACAATTACATTCAATAGTTTAAGAGACATTTTCGAGTGGAGAGGACAACATTTGAAAAACTCAGCAGAGACTTTTTAAACTCGGAAGCATTTCCAAAATATGCTTGGCATGGCGGTCGTGAGCGCATCCCAGTCAGTCATTACATACTGATATTTTTGTGGTAAATTGTTTAATGATAAAAAAAGACCATAATTAATAACACAATATTTAACACAGGTACGCTGGAAACAAAGCCAGCATGAGGGAAGTAGCACATTTATTTGGAATAGCAGAATCGGCTACGTTCAAAATAATTAATATTGTAATGGAATACCTGGTATCCATTTCTCCAAGAATTATTCATTTTCCTGAGAGTCATCAAGAAAAGGAATCATTAGCCGAAAGTTTTTATTGTGTAAGTATGCTATACCCTTTTAGTTAATATATATAGATAAGCATTTGTACTGTTCACAGTTCACAGTGTAAGTACATAATTTTGCATTGGGAAAATGTGGGCTATGGCATAAAAAATATTCTGAAGCGCTTTTCACTATAGCTCAGTTCATTGCCTTTTTACATAGGCATGTACGCAGAGACAAGCGCTTTGCTGTTGTTCTTTTTTTCTTCTCCCAAAGTAACGAAGGTTTTTTTTGCAGTTGGCAGGGTTTCCAGGCGTCATAGGTTGCATTGACGGTAGTTATATACCTATAAGGACTCCTGCTCACAAAATTAGGTCAACCTATGTAAATAGGCATGATCATATTTCTGTCACTCTCCAAGCAATTTGTGACTCGAAGCGAAAATTTTTAGATGTCTTCACCGGAGCTCCTAGTAAAATCCACGACTCTAGAATATTGAAGCTTTCTCCAATATCAGAGCAGTTACAAACAATTTGCGAAGGAAGATTCCACGTTCTTGGTGACGCAGCGTATTCAATAAGAGAATGGCTTTTGACTCCCTATAGACATTTTGAAAATTTATGCAAGGAGAAAAAAAAATATAATGAAAAGTTCTCCGCGACAAGAGTATTAATAGAGAACGCTTTCGGTATTCTTAAGAAAAGATTCATCCAACTAATTAGAATCGATATGTTGGATATAGACAAGATAAACAAATTTATAATTTCTTGCTGCGTCTTACACAATCTATGTATTGACGCTGACGATCGCTTTGGGGAAGATGAAGATGAAGCTGAAGATGAAGGTGGTGATGGAAACCAGCAGCCAGCAGCCCAAGCACATGAAAACAATTCACAAAGAGAGAAACATTTCAGAAGGTTAGGTGAATTGAAAAGAGATGACATTTGTAAAAATCTTTAATAAATATTAATGCTTAAAAACTTTCAATGTATATATTTTTTTCATTTGAAAAATCAAAGAAAATTTTATGATCTTTGCAATTTTTGCTTTTGTATCATCATATCATGACAGAGGAAGTTTCTGAAGCTTTCTACTATAAATAAAAAAATTGAGTTTCTATACGCCTTTATTTAAAAAAAAAATGGAACTCCTGCAATTAAAAACCACAGATAAATACTTTTTCATTAAGAGAAAATAATAAAAAGTAACATTAAAGAACGGAAAATAGACACTCATTAAGAAACTTAAAAACAAAAAATAAAACACTCATTAAGAAACTTAAATACGAAAAATTTACACTCATTAAAAAACTTAAAAACGAAAAATTAACACTCATTAAGAAACTTAAAAACGACAAATTAACACTCATTAAGAAACTTAAAAACGAAAAATTAACATTCATTAAGAAACTTAAAAACGAAAAATTAACACTCATTAAGAAACAAAAACTTAATCAAATGAATTCATTTTTTACTTAAATATAACTTAATCTATAACACCATCACATTTCTATAAGAAGTCGTAGTAAGTTCATATTATCAGTCTTTATCTTAATAAGAGTAACTATTGCAATATAAAAGCCCAAAAATAAACACTTTCATCAAGAAACAAAAAAAAAAATAATGTAATCCATTCACTCTTTACTTAAATGTAACTTAACTTATAACACATGTATTATCACTTTTCGATAAGCAGAAGCCGTAGCAAGTTCATCGTTTCTACATGCCTCTGCTCCCTTCTTCTTTCTCTTTCCTTTTCCCTTTCTATTTCCCTCTTCGCTCTCCTATCTTCTATCAAGAGCAGGGTATCACGAATTGACTCGTGCTGGCTTTTTTTCTTTGGTCTCTTTTTCTGTGGTTCATCTGGTGCAACATTCTCTTTGCGTCGCACATATCCAATGCCGCGGAGTACCTCCGGTTCAATGGAATCATCCCTAGCGGCTATTTTATTTAATTCTTTCTCAAATTGAACAGGTACCCTTGTATTGCCACTTTTATTGTTATGGTCCGTTTCTCTTTTTTTTATACGCAAAATGGCTTTATATTTATTTTGGAGCTGCTCATAGCTCTTCTTAGCACCTAATTCGAGCTCCATTTGCCTACATAAAAATATCCAAAAACTTTTCTTTGACCTGAACTTGCGGCAAGGCCCAATTTCGTCCATATTCTCTTCATATTTCTGAAGAAGCCACTTCGTTTGCTCTTCTGTCCACAAATCTACAAATTAAATGTTATATAAACTTTTAATTAGACGCACACATATAACACATATAATTATAGTCTCACTTACCAATTACTTTAGCTGCTTCTTCGGCTGGACTATGAGATGGTCCACCCGCAGGCTCATTTATTAAGCCAGGAGCAGTAGTATTATTACTCACGGCAAGGCTCTCTGCGGCGCCTAAAAAAAATTAAAACCTTGTTAATCATGCTTAACAGAAACAAAAAATGAAGGAAAACAAATCAAATTTAATTTATTCCTACTTACTTAATAAATGATCCAAATTGCTTAAATAACTCATCTTGTACCGCGACGCGAATCACAAATAAAACAGGTTCCAAGTCTCTACCTGTTCTTTTCACCACAAAACCGGGCTGGTTCAGGTATTTTACTTTCTTGCATTCTTTTCACCTTGTCCCCGCTCAGAACAGGGCTAATTTCGGTGTAGATCTGACAGGTTCTGGTTCAGTTCAGTACCTGTTCGGTTTTGGTGAAAAGAATTCACCATTAATTCATTTGACTAATTGAAAAATATCTCCATCTTTTTCCAATTCTTGCAACAGTTTCTATAATCTTTTCTCCCTCGAACATCTCAAATTTTCTTCACTTAAACCACAAGAATACCGCACTTACAAAGCCAAATATTTGACATAGCCAAACTTTTCATTTAAAATTCACACATAGCGACACGTGCGGTGAAAATATATATTTATTCATCTTCTTAAAGTGACTAGGATAAAGGAATTTTACAATAATTTTTCTAAAAGTAAATATTTAAAAATATTTATTTTATAACCCACCTTTTTTTTCATAGAAATCCAAATTAGTATTTAGCACAACAAAATTAACAGGAAAATTAGTCAAATGAATTAACTTAACGATGGAAATGAGGCATAACGCTTTTACTTTAATTTTTGGAAGAAAGAAAAAAAAATCTCAACGCGCTCATACAAAGTCACAAAGGTAAGTCTTAAACAAAAAAAAACTCGATACCGCGCAGACACTTTGTACTCAGTACTGTCCTCTACCATTGCTCAAGAACAACTCCTCAAATCATCACAGCCTCCCTACATCGCAGCCGTTCCTTGCTTAGCCACCGGCAGGCGCACACTTTTTTGTTCGTTTCAGCTGAAATCGAAATTTCTGCTCGCTGTATGTACGGAAGTGTGTGTATCGTTTTTGCCTGTTGTTTGGTAGCAGCAAAATGTGTGTTGTCTGCCGAAATTTTCTGTGCATTTCGGGCGGGCTGGCTGTAATGCATTGTATGGTGGCATCGTCCGATGCATTACAGCTAGGCGAATTACCGTTTTCGTCGTTTGGATGTTGTTGACTAGCGGTAAGTTCTATCCGAAAAATTGGATTTTGTGCTCATTTTGCGCATTTTAGAATTTTTCGACTGAAGTTATTTTGCAGCTGTTGTTATTTCTTTTAGATCTGTACTTGTATGCGGGTGTGTATTAATATGCTTTATCTTTGTAGGAATTTTCTAATATGAAGAAGTAGCATAGGGCTACTTCTTGAAAATAAATAAATTTTGACTTTTCAGGAATTTTCTAATATGAAGAAGTAGCATAGGGCTACTTCTTGAAAATAAATAAATTTTGACTTTTCAGGAATTTTCTAATATGAAGAAGTAGCATAGGGCTATTTCTTGAAAATAAATAAATTTTGACTTTTCAGGAATTTTCTAATATGAAGAAGTAGCATAGGGCTACTTCTTGAAAATAGATAGATTTGACTAAATTACATACTCTGGGGAATCAGGAGGTTTGTCCCTACAGACGTAGAGAAGCCAATCAAAGTAGCGTAAGGGGGTATACCCTACAATTTACGAATTGCAGAAGAGATGTGTTAAGTTCGGTGTTGTTAGGACGACATCTTAAAAACTAAGAAATACAAGCGAATAAAGTGGATTGAAAAAACGGTTTACTTTTCTTTAAATATTATTGCCCTCGACATTGCGACGCCTACAATAAGTCAGAAGTGGGATAAGTGAATCGAAAAAGTGCATTACCTAATCTGATCTGATCTGAAACAATTTGTGATATTCTCATTTTGTGAAAATGCCGAATTCGTGTGAAATCAGGAATCTGAAGAAAAGAGAGCTTCAAATAAAGCTGCGTTCTTTGGATTTGTCTGTAACAGGAAAAAAGGGTGCTCTTGTGGAACGTTTAGAGTCAGCCATGTTGAAACGCGATGAATCATGTTCGCAGGAAAACATTACTTGTGTGCCAAATATTTCAGTTACCAGTACATGTTTAGGAAAACTTACGAACACAAATGGAGAAATCTCTGACAGTATATGTACTCATTTAGATAAAAGCTGTGTAAAAAATGATGGTTGTGTTGTACAAAATACAGATGTGTATGATAACAACATTGACAACTTAATCGCATTTGAAAAATCGCTTCTAAAACTTGAAATTGATTTACTTACACGCGAAAATAAATTGTTAAAAAATTCTAAAAGTTTTGATAACGTTGAATGCTCTGAAAGGAAACTAGAAACCGAAAAATTGTTACATCCCTCTGAAGTAAGCGAAGTGTTGCCTGCTTTTGATCCAAAAGATGAAATTAGTAGTTCTTCAGAACAATGGATAAAAAAACTTGAAAAGTATTAAAGTGTATATGAATGGATGGATGAAACTCTTTTAAACTATGCGTGCTTACGTCTAAAAAGTGCAGCTAAAATATGGCGTATTAGTTTGGAAAGTGAACTCATTAGATGGGAAGACTTCAAAAGGGAGTTTCTCAAGGTTTTTAGGCCAGTGCAGGATAAGTTGGATATTCATTTTCCATGGTCAACAGAAAAAAGGAACCAGAGGAAAGTTATGAAGATTTTGTATACGTGATGAAGAACCTTGCTAAACGTGGATCGATGAGTGACAGAGCTCTAATTAAATATATTATTAGGGGTCTTCGTGATCCTGCTATACAATAAATTCTTTCTTTACAGATGTTTGAGTCCTCTAGTGAATTGTTGGTACATCTCAAGCATTATGCAAATTCAAAGTCACCTTTCATCCAACCACGCAGTCAAGGAATGGAACCCATCCGAGGAATTCGAATTGAATCCGATGTTAAAATTCCTTCGAAGACAGGTTTACAACGATCTAAGGTGTTCAAATGTTTCAACTGTAACGAGTTGGGTCATATATCTACAAACTGTACCAAACAAAAACGAGTACGTGGAACGTGCTATAACTGCGGAAATCCTGGACATATGAATAAAAATTGTCCTGGAGTTTCTAGTGGACAAGTTCAAGTCGTCGTCGATAACCCGATGATTAAGTTAAGTAATCTTACAAATGATTTTTGCATATACATATTTTACTTGTACAATTATGAATGATAACTTAGGAGTAGGCATTGACTTAAGCGTAAAAGCTTTAATAGATACTGGAAGTCCAGCTAGTTTAATAAAGAGAAATTTATTACCAGATTTCGTTTCTATCATAGATACAAACAATATATATTTAACAGGAATAAATGAAAGTAAGTTAAACGTTTTGGGTTTATTCGAAACAAAAATATTTGTTAATGATAGTTTTTATAATATGAAATTTTATGTCGTACCTGAAAATACGATGCGACAAGCTTCTATTTTGGCCCGAGATTTCCTTAAGGTTAGTAATACTAAATTGAACATTGGCTCTAATAATTCTGTGATTTTTGAAGATTTGGAATCCTTCAACGAAATTCTTAGAATTGATGTAGAAAACATAAATGTGCCTTCAATTGAAATGGATATCAATCCAAAATTACCTTATGATACTAAGAAACTTGTATACGGGACTTTTCAGGAAAATTATTTATCTAGAATAAAACCATCCAAACCCAAAACCGATTACGAAATGTTAATCCAACTTTCTAGTAATAAATAAATATCTTTCACACCTAGACGTCTATCGTATTACGATACGCGGGAAGTTCAAAAAATAATTAACGATTTATTAGAAAAACAAATTATAAGGCCTAGTGATTCGCCTTATTCTTCTCCTATAGTTTTAGTAAAGAAGAAAAATAACGAACTCCGAATGTGCGTTGATTTTAGGGCTTTAAATAGAATTACACAGCGGGATAATTACCCTCTACCAGTAATAGAAGATTTGATTGATCAGCTTCGAGATAAGCAATATTTTACTAGTTTAGATCTGAAAAATGGTTTCCACCATGTGCATATGGAAACGGATTCAATAAAACTTACGAGTTTTGTTACTCCTATAGGGCAATTGGAGTATTTAAAAATGCCCTTTGGTCTTAAAAATGCCCCATCAGTATTTCAGCGTTATATTCATAAAAATTTTAGGAACTTAGTAAATGAAGGAAAGATTTTAATTTACCTAGACGATATTTTAACCGCCACTAAAAACGTTAATGAACACATTGAAATCTTGACTGAAGTATTCAAAATAATGAACGACAATTTGGTTGAGCTTAGGTTGGACAAATGTAAATTCTTATATAATAAAATTGATTATTTGGGTTACTCAATTTCAGAGCATGGAATAAAACCGAATCCTATGAAACTTTTAGCAGTTAAAGAATTTAGTGTCCCCGGGAATATAAAGGAACTTAGGAGTTTTCTGGGATTGTGTGCTTATTTCAGAAAGTTCATTCAAAACTTTTCTTTAGTTAGCAAACCACTTTATGACGTCCTTAGTGATGATAAAGATTTTATATTTAATGAAGAAAAACATAAATGTTTTGAGACCTTGAAACAAAAACTTATTGAGGCGCCACTTTTAGGAATTTATTCACCTCATGACCATACAGAGTTGCATTGTGATGCAAGTTATTTAGGTTTTGGTGCTGTATTGCTGCAGCGCAAAGAAGATGGTCGTATGCATCCAATTTTATATTTCTCGAAACGAACAACAGACTGTGAGTCTCGTTATCATAGTTATGAGTTAGAAACGCTTGCAATTTTTTACGCTCTGAGGAGATTTAGGATATATCTTCATGGAATCAAGTTTACAATCGTTACCGACTCTAACGCTTTAGCACTTACTATTAATAAAAAACTTATTAACTCTAGAATAAATAGATGGGTATTAGAATTGCAAGACTACGATTATGAAATTGAACATCGTTCTAGTAGTCGAATGCAACATGTGGACGCACTCAGTCGCTGTCATAATATTTTAGTTCTTCAGGAAAATCATTTTGAGCAGCAACTGGCGATATGCCAAGCTGAAGATCCAGTTATTAAAGATTTGAAACATGAATTGATACATAAAGAAAGTCCCTTTTACGAAGTTCGCGAAGGTCTTGTGTACAGAAAATTTGATAAAAATAATAAATTATTGTTTTATGTTCCGGAGGCTATGCGTATCCATATTTTGAGAAATTTTCATGATCTTCGATCGCACGTGGGTGCAGATAAAGTTTGTGAAATTATTTAACGTGCTTATTGGTTTCCCAATCTCAAAACAGTTGTGAAAAACTACATTCAAAATTGCCCAAAGTGTATTATTTACAATATGCCGACTGGAAAAAGAGAAGGTTTTCTCCATTCCGTCCCAAAGGGAGATCAAACATTTCTTACTATGTACATCGACCATTTAGGTCCGTTAGACGCCACTCCTCGAAACAAGAGACATATTTTCGTGGTAATTGATGGCTTTACAAAATTCGTAAAGTTGTACGCTACAAAATCGACAAGCACTATCGAAGCTATTAATTGCCTTAAAACTTATTTCAACATATTTAGTAAGCCCTTAAGGATTGTGTCTGATCGCGGATCAGCATTTACTTCTGAATCTTTCAAGTGTTTCCCTCAGAAACAATCAATTCAACATGTTTTAGTTGCTACTGGTTGCCCAAAGGCAAATGGCCAAGTCGAGCGTATAAATCGAGATATTATACCTATGATCGCGAAAACTATGAATCCAGAGAAAGGAATAGCTTAGGATCACACTATTCCAAGAATCGAATTTTCTCTCAATAATACATTGAACAGGTCTATAGGTACAACCCCTAGTAGAATGTTATTTGGTACAGACCAACGGAATTTTTGTGATGATAGAATTATGGAATTTATAGAAAATGGAATAAACGAACCAAATAGAGACTTAGACTTAACTAGGAAGGACGCTATAAGTAGAACGGAAATAGTTCAGAAGTACAATAAGGATCAATTTGATTTGAGAAGAAAACCAGCTAGAAAATATACCGAAGGAGATTTAGTGATGATCTCTAATACTGATACTACGGTGGGTGTAAATAAAAAGTTTATTCCAAAGTTTAAAGGTCCGTATAAAGTTAATAAATGTTGAGGGAATGACAGATACTTATTAAAAGATATTGACGGATTCCAAGTCACACAAAAACCATTTATAGGAATTTTTGATGTTACTATAATGAAACCTTATATAAAATTAAGATCATGTCCAAATACTATTAGAAATTGATTAATTAATTAATTTTACGAAATTTATATAGTCACACATGTATATAATCTTAGTACCTAATAGTCTATAATTAAAATATTATTTTGTTTGCTTCTCAATACCACTGTATAAGTGTATGTAATCAGAGAACGATTACAGTCAAGTTTGGCCGAATGTAGGTCATTTTAATATGTTGATGACTTTAATTGTAAGTCACTGTAACGAGACTTTATGAAATCTCATTATACTTACTTTTGTAAGCCATTCTTGTGCTGTCAGAACAATGGTAAGCGTAGGCGGCGGAAATGTGCAGGCTAAAGAACCTGAGTTGGGTTAATCTTTTGAGAGATAGAAAGAAGAAGAGTCTTGTGATTTACGAATTGCAGAAGAGATGTGTTAAGTTCGGTGTTGTTAGGACGACATCTTAAAAACTAAGAAATACAAGCGAATAAAGTGGATTGATAAAACGGTTTACTTTTCTTTAAATATTATTGCCCTCGACATCCCGACGCCTACATATTAAAGTCCATTTCATGGCATTGATTGATTACAAAAAAAGAAAATATCTGAACAGTAAAAATAGGTTCATCTGCCTATCTCTTATACACATATGATTCTCTGTTACTGTTATTGGTAAAAGTACCGACCGTTTGTTTCGTTTAAAGACTGAGTTGCAAAGAGGCCCCGGTCGCTAAACCTGTTTAAAGTTAATATGTATTAAAAATTACAAAGCACAGGTACAATGTGCGGCTAAGGATATTAAAGTTGAAAATATTTCAACTTTGTGATGGAACTATGTTGAGTGATTGGCTTGGACGTGAAGTCGAGACTGTCAGCCTGAGCTGACAGATCACTCGGCGGACAGCGTTGACTGCAGGGCGGCACGCTAGCTCGCCTGGGCTATTGTTATTGTTATTTCGGCAAGCAAATATATGTATTAGGTACCTATTTAAAATCTTTGGCCAAAAATTTTATTACTTTGAGGGAAATAATGCATTAGATTTTCCCTATCGAGGGAAAACATTAACCAAAAGTTAAAATACTATGTAACTACGGTTGCTTATATCTGCTCTCTTCTTACACGCAGTTCTATTTTCCACACAAATCGTATGTCACCTTAAGCAGAGCGTATCAATCAAGTTCGAAAACGTTATAGGTTAAAGGCAGTTGTACTGTTTGCAAAAAAAAAAACGAATAATAAATTTATGCAAATTAATATACCCTACCTACACGTCACAGTTACGGTTGTAAAAATTACCTTATTTCAACTACATACAAAGCATTATTTGTAAATTAATCCAGGCTGACTTTCAAATAACTATCTTAAAAATTGCTTAATAAAATTTGATTTTTTTGGATAAAATTTAGGGCAACTATAACCTTTTCTCACATTTTTACGTTAAACATTGCGTTCTTATCAATTTACTTATTTCATTGATAGGGAAACTAATTTCAACTCTTATCCCTTTTTTCTAATTATATATTTATATTATAATCTAAACTCTTTACGTACATACCAAACACAATCTGCAAAACGGTTGACTGGAAGAGTTTAAGTATGTAGGTACTGCACCCACTGACCTGTCAGTTACTGCACAATGTTGCGTATCTTTTAGATTTTGCCATATCTAAGAAACTGCATACAATTTAATTAAATGCTGGTCTCCTACAACATTTTCGTTTGTCTGATCAGTCTCACTCATACTGTAATAGCATCCCAATTCGGTGAGGTACCCGTTTTATTGGTCTGTAAGGACGGGATGCTGTCCAACTTTGCTCTCATAAGTAATAATCGAGAATGTCTGCTATTTTGTCTTGCTATTTTCATGATCTATTTCTAAGCTGTTTAATGTCGGAATGTCCAGCGTTGTACATTGTTTTAAGCACGGGCTTACAAAGAAATCCTCTTGTATTTGAAGAGTCGACGGATTGACGACACGTTTATATGGTATCAGTTTTCTGCGACTTCTTGGTAATCACACCAAATCTATTTTTCAGAACTTAGCCGACAATTGCTATTTTCTCCACGTAATGCCAAATAGCCGCGGTTAAATACATCGGTAAATTCCGTAGTTATACTTCTTCAGCATTATGATACTTCAATTTATTTTGCGGATCTGTATATGTACAACGCATTTAAACCCAAATGACGGAATGTTCTTTTTTGCTGGACGAAAAGGTGGCGGATTACTTTATTGTTAGTGCAAGGTTAAATTATTCGCCGATGTTTTAGAAAGTAATTTATCGTGAGTTCCTGTTTCCACCTCTTTTTGGATTTCACGGTTTGACAAGACAGATCGATTGTCGTCTTCTTTTCCACCAGCAGGCCAGAATTCTTCGAGATTGGGCGTGCGGACTGTCGGTAAGGCAGCCGGCCGACATACGTGCTGCAGTAATTCACCATGTAGCACAATGCTGCGACCATAACAACTTGAGACGCTCAACACTTAACAGCTTGAATTTGGGCAATTTATTTTAGCGGGAAATTGAAATTTTGAGTGAAAATAGTTTTAAATAATACTTGTCAGTATTTAATTACTAGTTAATTAATTTAATTAATTTAGTTAATTTAATTATTCCCAATTTAACGATTTTATTTAATGATGGATAGAAAATTTAACACCTGCTAGAGTGTCATCATTGGAACAGCAAAAGCAAGTAACTGCGTCCCCATCATAATTCGTGACCGCGTCTCGCGACAGCGTCGCATTGTAACTCAGACCTCAATCAATCAGCCAGCACAGTAGATTACAATTCATATTCACAATATTTAATCAATATGTTCATCATACTCCTCATAATACTCTCATAGTGCTATGCAAAGCATGCTATTGCTAGCTTTTTCCATGCCTCATGCCATGCCAAAGCAAATTGTGTGTCCTGCGTCAGCCTCTCTGGTCTGTTCTAGTTGGTTAGGCAGAAGGACCCTGTGTAGAAGGGTCAGTATGCTGCCTCTGCCTCACGAAAACTTGTTGGTTAGATGATGGAATGACGTATCACCCTACCTACAGATTTCGTGTGGCAGAGTCAGTATACTGATCTGTATAAACTGTGTCAAGTCAGAACAGATGAAAAGAACCTTAGTGCTGCCAACTACTGTTTTGAACATGGTCGGATCATATTGCATATAGCAATATGCTACATGACAGCTAGCAGCAGCACTCTACCCGCAAGTTACGTCCTATATGGATGGCGTGACTTGACTACGCGAACACACTCGAATCGACCAGAAGAGCGTTTCCACTTACTTTTTAGTTTTGACAAAAGTAAGAAGAAGACAATCGACTTCTGTCTTCTCAGACGTGACCCCACTGACATATAATAAGAATGGACTGAGCCATCCTATCTAATTCCTATAGTCAAAAATGGCACAAATTTGCGCTAAAATCTATTTGTCTCTTTCTAGCTCAAAATTTACACTGAACTGTAACCAATTTTGGAAACAGTACGGCTGTATTAATTGGAATGCATTGGAATTGACATAAAAATTGAGACAAATATATTGTTTTTATACGTCTATCTCTTACAAGCTCAAGGAAATTCGACAAAAAATCTGCAGAGGAGCACATTTTTCAGTAATATTACAAATGTGTTTTTGGGTTAATTAAAACAAGTTTAACTTTTTAAATAATTTTAATTTAATGCAATACTATTTTATAACATCTTTAGTGTTTCCAATCGACAAATAATAATAAATTATGAATCGGTGTGCAATTGTACGAAATAAAGGGTTTTCACAGCCTGTTCATATTTGTGCCATTTTTGAAGCAAGAACGCTCAGTCCATTCTTATTATATGTCAGTGCGTGACCCGAACAAACGTGAAAAGTTAGAGTTCGAAAAAGCAAGGATATTCCATTGGCATCGGCTATCAATTTAACCCCGCATGTAAGTTTAGAAAATTTTTTAGTCATCCCTAATAATAAAATTTCAATGGGGAAAATATTTTTCTAGCAACATAAGTAATCCGCCATCTCGTCGTCCAGCTAAAAGGTATTACGACATTTCGGCTTAATTGCGTTGGATATAGATATGCAAAGTAAATTGCAGTAGCATAAGGCTGAAGGACTTATAACGGCAAGGAAATTACCGAGGGACTTAACTGCCGGTTACTTGGCATTAACATTACCCGGATTCTCATGGTATGTGACTAGATTATCATTGTTTTCTTGTCCCCGGATAGAAATTTAGATTAGCAAACTCTGTGCAAAAAAAGTTACAAGACAGCACAGGGTCTGAAAAGTTACGCATTATAACCCATAATACATCACAAGAAAATCTAAAAATCTAAATTTAGCAAAAGTGCCAGTTAAAAGTTCATCGCCGTGACGGTCTGCTGGCTCCTTAAGTCCATCAACACAAATCAAAATCAACAACAACTACGGGCTTCAAATTCTAATTTGACATCATCAACCGTAGCTAGTAGCAATAGCCTATGCGGGGAAATATTGGTTTAATATCCATTAAAACAACAAAGCAAATTTAATAGCGAAAAGCGGTACTGCACACAAAAAAAAGAAAAATATGAAATTAGCATCAGAGGCTGCCTGTACAACATGAACCCATGCGTCATGGGGCTCAGTCTGTCACAATTTGAAAGCGGACGTTTTGTGGTTGCATGAGAGGCTGAACTTTTTCGAAGATCCACAACGAAACAAATCTTCTAGTGTTATTACTTGCGAACTTGAATCGTTCTTGCACTTGTTCTTGAACTTGTATACAGGTGAAGTTAATTAGGTAACTAAGAAATATCGGTTCATCAGATTTTGTAAGAAGTACACAAAAGACAAAACGATTTCTTCCATACGAGTTTTTATATAATTTTCGATCCGCTAGACTTTAGGTTTTGTTTAACTTCCTTAAATGATATGGGATTTAGTAGTACGTTTTCTATTGATACATATAGCTATATATATATATATTTTTTATTAAAGTCATCAGTTGTTTTTGGAGCTTCAAACTGAAACGAAATGAATAGAAAAATTTACAAAATGAATATATAAATGGTAAAAATAGTGTCGCTAAGTCCGTCACAGCGGTCAGAAAAGAGGTAATTCCTCTGTGTATTATGTAATTGACAGCTGACTCTGCTTCAGCTTCTGCAGAAATATTCATAGAGTCAGTATGTGCACTCCATATTATGAGATACTATATCTTTACGACATGTTATCGACTCCGGCTCTATGATACGACTTTATTTATCCTAGATCGAATTTGCGTCGAACGAGATTCAGAAAACGTATTTTCAAATTCCCTGCAATAAGAAACAACAAAAAGGAAAAAAGAAAGGGGGGGAATGCAGTGGAATATAATATAATTTGAGTGTTTTATAAATGATCTTTTTATATATAATATTAATTATAAGAGCAATACAAGCCGAGTAAAATCTATTAAAGGCTATATATTCAATATTTAAATGTACATAGTTTTTTTTGGAAGAAAAACAAAACAGAATAGGATTCAAATGATATATATTCAATATTTAAATGTACATAGATTATTTTTGGAAGAAAAACAAAACAGAATAGGATTCAAATGCTTTAGCATCACTATTAGTGTTATTGTATCATAGTTTGGGAAGATTTCCTCTCCACCTAGTCACTGTTGTGGTTAAGAATATAAGGAAAGATGAAATGGTATTGTTCTGCATAATGTTTTATAAAAGAAAAATATTGTTTATTATAACGATTGTAACGTAATTATGCTCTAAATACTTTTTATTTTCTCCTTCCTCTCTCCTGGAGCCCTCTGACATGGAGGTCGTCTAGGTCCGCTAGTCTCTCTCTTTACAGGTCAAAAAGGGACTTTGGACGATTGTGCCACCGAAAGTCATTGGCAGGATGGGGCTTGGCAAAGAAGGCAGACCATCTGCGCCTTCACTGGAATGCAGGTAAGTGACGTAAGGGTCCCTTCAGGACCGAGTGTGTGCTGGCTTGTTGGTAGTAGGCACGAAAATCTTTTTTGATTATGGTTGGTGACAAGCGGCAGGTTATTTCGGGAGCTCCCCCCACACTCTCCGCCACCCTTAGCCGAGGTGCTAGCGTGCCGCCCTGTACTAACGCTGTCATCGAGTGATCTGTCAGCTCATGCTGGCAGTTTGGACTTCACGTCCTGAGCAATCACTCATCAACATAAATACCATAACCAAATGGTGCCCAACGTGGGGCCACCTCAGTCAACTTCGGTGTCTAAATGTGTTTGACACTGGGGACTGAGACTGCTTGAGAGATGGACATTTGGTTTATAGCTAAATCGTCTGACTCAGTAGTCTCATATCTAGTGAAGGATACATGCGGACCTGAGGTTTGACTGATCTTGTTAGTATGAAATTGTTGTAACGTAAAGTTTTTGAAAGTTTTATTTTAAGTTTGAAAGTAAAGTAAAGTTAAAGTAACGTTTTTGAAAGTTTTTGAGATTTCGATTTTTTTGATTTGTATTGATTAAAGTAACGTAATATTTTGAAAGTTTTGAAAGTTTTTTTGAGAATTTTTTTTTTGAATGATCTTTCCCGCTGGCCTTCTGCCATGGAAATGGTAGGTGGCCTCACAAAAATTTTTTGTGTCAGCTCTCACGGAGACATGTCTCTGTTGGCCAACTGGCTGGACAGAGTTATGAATCTGTGAGACGACTTTTTGGCTCTCAGCTAATTAGTCGACCAGATTCATGACTCTGCCCAGTTGGAAGGTTAGCTGGACATGAAGATCAGGTGAAGAGGAGGGAAGGAGTTGTTGGAGTATCTCTAGTATCATTTTCAGTCTCTAGTTTCCCCAACCTGACTCTTCCCAGATTTCTGTGGGAACTCCACATATTTTTCATGCAAACACTCACGTCACTTGCCTATATCCGGATTCTGACCTGGAAAGGGAGGGAGCGACCTGGATGCCTCTTGTGTTGAGGGTTAGCTTCGGGAAGTGAGGGAGGAACCACATGTTTTGATAGGAATTTTTTTGTTGAAACGCTTTTTGTTGAAACGTTTGTGATCCTGTTGGTTTTTCACACTTTTTGGAACGCATTAATTGAACTTTTTGAAAGAAAACTTTTATTCAAAGAGTTACTATCTCTTCAGAACGTTTGGATTTTCGTTCGCTAAATCGATACGTCTGTTAACTCAATTTGGTAAGACTCTGCTAACTTCTCCGAGCCTTTGAATTTTTTTGAATTATATTTGGAAATTCTTCGAACATTTGGGAAAAAATTTTGTTTTGAATTTTAGTACAATTTCGCCGGACGTTTCGAAAAAAATTTTTTTGTCTGGGATTTTAGTATATTGTCCCAACCTTCAATTTTTAAAATCATTACTTCACTATCTCCATTGTTAAAGGGCCTGTTCATTTTGAACTGCTGGACTCTTTAGATTTCCTTGACATTCCGTGCGAACCTTTGGTTTGTGAAATTTTCCTGACTTACCACAAGTTGCAATGGCTACAAATAGGACACCACCTCCTGAACCGAACGGTGTGACTATGTTGCGTGAGCCATGCACGATCTGTAGAGACATAAGTTGGTCAGCTGAACAGAAACCAGTCATGACCACGTGTGGACATGTCTTTCATGAGGCATGTATCCAGACCTGGATAGGCGAGCATTCCAGTTATCCTAACTGTAGACAACGTCTCACGCCACAGGACCTAACTGGTTACACTGGTGCCTTTCCCAAAAGAACGAATCCCGCGAGTCCGGCTAGCCGCGATTCATTGCCGACTTTTGACTTGTCTACCTTCGACTTACCACAACCAAATCGACGATCCTTATCACCAGGAATGCCCGATTTGCACTCAAGGACTTTTGTAGACCCGGGTCCTCGACGAGATAGTTCAGTGCGTAAAGCTACGGATGCGTTGATGGCAGGCCTACGCCTACACATGCAAAATCTAATACGAGAAGGTCTCGAACAGAGTCTCAATGGTTTGCGGACTGACTTAACAAATAGTATCCGAAAACAAGAAGCAGCAGCAATGCCGCCAGTGAACTTTTCACGACCTCCTCCGGCTATGGGTAATCCCCGACCATCTGACGATTTTTCCGATCTGCGTAGACAATCTTTTAATCGACCTCCATCAGCTTTTGGTCAGCCTAGAAATTAGCCTGCACCAAACTTTGTACCACCTCCACCACCACCACCTATTCGTGTCCCCGCAGGCATAGGACAGCGGCGTTCTGGCAGCCCTATCCGCAGGTGGAATATATCCTACAGCGGTGACAGCTCTCGGCTCACAGTCGATGAATTTTTATTTCGGGTAGAAGCCTTGACTTATTCGGCTTTGGAAGGAGACTTCGACCTGTTGGTGCGTCACATGACGACTCTGCTTTCTGGACCAGCAATAGACTGGTACTGGTCTCTCCTGAGGCAAGATTCCTCGCCGTCATGGGAGTATATAAAAGCAGCTCTATTAGCTGAATGGAGAGTCCCCAAAGACGACCATAAGGTCAAGGTCCAGCTTATGTTGCGCAAGCAGAAAGCAGGGGAGTCATTAGCTACGAGACCAACTGCAGAACCCGTTGCCAGACGTTGAATTTTTGGAAATAGTCAAATCAAATTTACTGCCAGAGATCAAAAACAAAATTTGTTTGCATCCTACAAACACCATCCACCAGCTCAGGATTCTTGTGAATCAAATTCAAGCGACGCAGCAGCGCATCGCGACAGCAAGTAGTTGGAACGCTTATCAAGGACAAAGAGTCAGTGAGGTGGATGGATACTATTCGACTGAGGCTGAACTGAATACGTCACCTGAACGCAGTGATGAAGTCTCACTATCTGCTATTTCAACCACGAAAAATGTAAACTGCTGGAATTGTGACCGGCACGGTCACTTTTATCAAGACTGCAGGCAAGAGAGACAAGTTGTGTTCTGCTATGGATGCGGACGCAAGAATGTCTTCAGGCCTGATTGTCACCATTGTAGACAGAAAAAATTGAGACGGGTCGGGAATACCACATCCTCTTTCCGACCAGCCAGCGTCAACGTCGCCAGCGACAGCGGCAACGAACACTCCAGTTCAAGCCTTGAACAAGGAGGAAGGTCCGCTCCATTAGCAGACCACAATGACGAATCCTTGCAATGTCCCCTGATATCATTCAGTGACTCTGATGATATCAGTAAAACACCTGATTGTACGATTACTTCATTGGCAGAGGCGGAGAACTTAATAGACTTCTCCGCAGATCTTCAAGCTCCCATTAACACTTCTGGGGAACCTATGACATTATTAGACACTTCTTTAGAAGAGTCCTTAATCTTCGATGTCCCGTTGACACCTATAGCACGCATAGCTGACAAGGTTACTGGGCAGGAGATTTGGCCTACTGTCATTTCTGTATTGAAACGGCCACCAAGCTCTGTTATGACGAGTGGGCGTGAGCCAGTTTTACATCCGCTGACGCCGTATCATACGCGTCTGCAGAAATACAGAGCAGCAAGAGACCGAATTTTATCCTCGGTAGCGGAGTTAGCTGACATTATGTTTCCCGACCTGGATATTAGACCGAAAAGAAAACTATCAACCGTTCGTTGTCGACGGATGAGACTAGAGAGAAAAAAACTAGCACAGATTTCCGTTTCGATGCCAGGCGACATTCGACCGTACGCCGAAGTAAAGCTGCTCGGTGCCACTGTCAGTATTCTAGGCCAGGGAGCTCTATAGAAACTTGCGGAAGCAGATGTCGAATGGAAGAGGTATCGGACACAGGTCCAAGTAGCAAATGGTGCCATGACGACTGTGCATGGTCATGTGAACTTGGATGTCACTTTCCGTGATAAGACCCAAAACGTGCGTTTTTACGTGGTTCCTGGGCTCACACAGGCACTATATCTGGGAATAGACTTCTGGCGTTTATTTGGGTTGGCTCCAGATGTCCTGGGTATAGTCGCAGAATTGAATCCAAGTGTAATTGCTACCTCTGACATCGACTGCCATATTCTTTCTAGTCTCGATCAACAACGCTTAGAAGCCATAAACAGCTTTTCCCCTCTTTCGCCTCTCTAGGCCTGGGAAAAACATCATTGGTAACTCACAGGATTGAAACGAATGACGCAGCTACGATAAAACAGAGGTTTTATCCGATTTCACCGGCAGTACAAAGTTTGATGGATGCCGAATTAGAGCGAATGCTATCACTGGGTGTGATAGAGGAGAGCCAGAGTCCTTGGAGCTCTCCAGTTGTTCTGGTAAGGAAGCCTGGAAAGGTCCGGCTTTGTTTTGACGCCAGGAAGGTCAACTCTGTTACTAAGAAGGATGCCTATCCGCTTCCGCAGATAGACGCTCTTCTGAGGCGACTTCCTCCGGCAAACTACATTACGAGCCTGGACCTGAAAGACGCATTCTGGCAGATCCCACTGGACGCTAATTCCAGAGAGAAGACCGCTTTCACAGTACCTGGTCCTCCTCTCTATCAGTACACAGTGATGCCATTCGGCCTATGCAATGCTCCACAAACTATGTGCCGCCTCATGGATAAAGTCATTCCTTTCGATCTTCGTGAGAACGTTCTCGTCTATCTAGACGATTTATTAATTCTGTCATCAGACTTTGACTCGCATCTCACGCTACTATCCCGTGCAGCGGATTGTTTGAGGAAAGCTCGCCTCACTATCAACGTCGAGAAGAGCAAGTTTTGCATCAAGGAGACCAAATACTTGGGTTTCATAGTCGGGAAAGGAGGAATTAGGACTGACCCAGACAAGATCTCAGCTATGGTTGACTATCCGTCATCTAAAACTGTTCGGCAAGCCCGACGCCTACTAGGTATGGCGGGATGGTATAGACGGTTCATCCCGAACTATGCTGATGTAACTACCTCCATTACAGACACCTTGAAAAACCCTAGTCAGTTCAAATGGACACCTGAAGCCCAGACGTCTCTTGATCTTCTCAAACAAAAACTTACCTCTGCTCCGTTGTTAGTTAGTCCAGACTTCACCAAACCATTCGTTATACAGTGCGATGCGAGCCAACAAGGTATTGGTGGGGTGCTGATTCAACTAGATGACGATGGCCACGAGAAGCCAATAGCCTAAGTCTCGAAAAGGTTGAATTCAGCACAAAGAAATTACACCGTCACAGAGCAGGAATGCCTAGCTGCAATCTTGAGCGTACAGAAGTTCCGGCCCTTCATTGAACTTATGCCGTTTAAGATAATGACGGATCATACGAGCTTGAAATGGCTGATGTCTCAAAAGGACCTCAGCGGTAGTCTTGCTCGGTGGAGTTTGAAGCTTCAGGGTTTCGACTTCGCTATTGAGCATCGAAAAGGAAGCCTGAACGTCGTCCCTGATGTGCTGTCACGCATTCATTGTGACAGCCTGTCCACAAATGAAGATCCTGGCCCGGAAGTTGACCTTAGTTCGCCATATTTCAATTCGCTGGAATATGAGGAACTCAGGCATAAAGTTAAAACGACTTCTGGCAAACTACCAGATCTTTGCGTCAGGGATGGTTTCGTTTACATTCGGACTGTTCCGAGAACAGGCGATCCGATTCAGGAAGAAGAAGCTTGGAAACTTTGGATTCCACGAGGGCTTGTCACCGACGTCATTTCAAGGGCTCATGATCCGCCACTAGCTTCACACGGAGGTATAGGGAAAACACTGGAACGTCTGCGAAGACATCTGTACTGGCCACGAATGACAGTTGATGTCAGAAACTACGTAGGCGCCTGTGACGTGTGTAAGGAAACGAAAGCTCCCAATACTATTTTACGACCACCTATGACAGTCCAGTCTGTAACAGAAAGACCATGGCAAAAGCTGTACATTGATTTTCTAGCTCCATATCCCAGGTCAGTGAAAGGAAACGTCTGCATTCTGATAGTTCTTGACCACTATTCAAAATTTCCAATTCTCAAACCTATGAGAAAAGCATCTACACTCAATGTGTGCCAATTCATTGAGACGGAAGTGTTCCACGTATTCGGAGTCCCGGAAGCGATAGTCTCTGACAATGGAGTCCAGTTTTGCTCGACTCAGTTCACCAGATTGCTGGATAAGTATGGGGTGAAGCACTTGCGAACGGCAGTTTACTCGCCGCAAGCAAACGCCTCAGAGCGAGTGAACAGGTCTCTATTGTCAGGGATTAGAGCGTATATTCGGAAGGAACATACGAAATGGGATGAGAAACTGAGCCAAATAGCTAGTTCCCTCAGGAGCTCTTTCCATCAAACTACTGGTTTCTCTCCTTATCGAACACTTTTCGGTCAACAAATGATTGAACATGGCAGCTCCTATTCCATCTTGAGGAGATTTGGAACTCTTAATGAGCCATTGAGAGGTGATGCAGAAGACAAAATGAGATTGATCCGTGCGAGAGTGCAGGAAAATTTACAACATGCATTCGAACAGGGTTCAAGAGCCTACAATTTCAGGGCGAAACCTGTCGATTTCAAAGTGGGTCAAGAGGTATTTAGAAGGAATTTTGCCCAAAGCAACTTCCAACAGCAGACGAGTGCTAAACTTGGACGGAAATTTGTCAAATGTCGTGTTAAAAGCAAGAAAGGAAACTCCCTGTATGAGCTTGAGGATCTGCAGGGGAAACTGTTAGGAGTCTATCACGCCAAAGACATCAGGCAATGATCATCAGTCTGGAAACGTCGTCCATCTATTGTCACGTTTATTCCTGGTAGCCCTAAGAAGGCATCCAGCCAGCTTCACTGGTAAACTATAGGATATCATGAAGCCCTCCTATTGCCCCGTCAATGGTGGGTGATATACCTGTTGAAATTCAATCTCATCAGCGCACCTCTACCTCTTATGAGTAGATAACCTTTTATAGTCCCTTCCGGATCGGCCTCATTAGTAGTACTAAATCTATTCCTGGTAGCCCTAAGAAGGCATCCAGCCAGCTTAACTGGTAAACTATAGGATATCACGAAGCCTTCCTATTGCCCCGTCAATGGTGGGTGATATACGTGTTGGAATCCATTCCCATATTCGGCCGTCAGTACGTCACTACTTCGACGACGCTTTGGAGGCACACCCTTGAACAATCGCGGTCTGAGATCGGGGTGAGATATTGCGCCGGGAAAGCTTAGTCAGCAGTTCTTTAGGTTACTGATCGCAGGGCTTCCTCAGCATCTCGGTGAAGGAAGGCTGAGAGGCATCGACCGGCTGGAGTTTTTAGGTTACCAGCTTGTCGATGTACCTTTGGCTTCCCACACGGAGAAGGATGTCGAGGTCTGATCGAAGACTGACGAGACTTCAGGGATGTGTCTTCGATGCGTCATCGGTCAGTAGAGCTCGAGTGATGAGGAATACGCATTGGGTCGTGGATCGAGAAACACATTGAGCGCCCGCAGAGATGAGGCCTATGTTTAAGACCGGCTAGCTCAGTCGACCTTTTTTCAGCGTTGTCTGAACCAAGGGTGGCCCAGACCACTCTGCCCTGTTATGGTCGTAGCATATTGAATATAGCAATATGCTACATAACAGCTAGCAGCAGCACTCTACCCGCAAGTTACGTCCTATATGGATGGCGTGATTTGACTACTCGAACACACTCGAATCGACCAGTAGAGCGTTTCCACTTACTTTTTAGTTTTGACGAAAGTAAGAAGAAGACAATCGACTTCTGTCTTCTCAGACGTGACCCGAACAAACGTGAAAAGTTAGAGTTCGAAAAAGCAAGGATTTTCCATCGGCATCGGCTATCAATTTAACCCCGCACGTAAGTTTAGAAAATTTTTTAGTCATCCCTAATAATAAAATTTCAATGGGGAAAATATTTTTCTAGCAACATAAGTAATCCGCCATCTCGTCGTCCAGCTAGAAGGTATTCCGACATTTCGGCTTAATTGCGTTGGATATAGATATGCAAAGTAAATTGCAGTAGCATAAGGCTGAAGGACTTATAACGGCAAGGAAATTACCGAGGGACTTAACTGCCGGTTACTTGGCATTAACATTACCCGGATTCTCATGGTATGTGACTAGATTATCATTGTTTTCTTGTCCCCGGATAGAAATTTAGATTTGCAAACTCTGTGCAAAAAAAGTTACAAGACAGCACAGGGTCTGAAAAGTTACGCATTATAACCCATAATACATCACAAGAAAATCTAAAAATCTAAATTTAGCAAAAGTGCCAGTTAAAAGTTCATCGCCGTGACGGTCTGCTGGCTCCTTAAGTCCATCAACACAAATCAAAATCAACAACAACTACGGGCTTCAAATTCTAATTTGACATCATCAACCGTAGCTAGTAGCAATAGCCTATGCGGGGAAATATTGGTTTAATATCCATTAAAACAACAAAGCAAATTTAATAGCGAAAAGCGGTACTGCACACAAAAAAAAAGAAAAATCTGAAATTAGCATCAGAGGATGCTGTACAACATGAACCCATGCGTCATGGGGTTCAGTCTGTCACAATTTGAAAGCGGATGTTTTGTGGTTGCATGAGAGGCTGAACTTTTTTGAAGATCCACAACGAAACAAATCTTCTAGTGTTATTACTTGTGCACTTGCAGGAACTTGTTCTTGCAGGAACTTGTATACAGGTGAAGTTAATTAGGTAACTAAGAAATATCAGTTCATCAGATTTTGTAAGAAGTACACAAAAGACAAAACGATTTCTTCCATACGAGTTTTTATATAATTTTCGATCCGCTAGACTTTAGGTTTTGTTTAACTTCCTTAAATGATATGGGATTTAGTAGTACGTTTTCTATTGATACATATAGCTATATATATATTTTTTTTATTAAAGTCATCAGTTGTTTTTGGAGCTCCAAAATGAAACGAAATGAATTCACTTAGAAAAATTTACAAAATGAATATATAAATGGTAAAAATAGTGTCGCTAAGTCCGCTACAGCGGTCAGAAAAGAGGTAATTCCTATGTGTATTATGTAATTGGCAGCTGACTCTGCTTTAGCTTCTGCAGAAATATTCATAGAGTCAGTATGTGCACTCCATATTATGAGATAATATATCTTTACGACATGTTATCAACTCCGGCTCTATGATACGACTTTATTTATCCTAGATCGAATTTGCGTCGAACGAGATTCAGAAAACGTATTTTCAAATTCCATGCAATAAGAAATTTTCACTACATACGTACATACTCACCACCTTGAAAATACTTATATATGCGAAACAACGAAAAGAAAAAAAAAAAGGGGGGAATGCAGTGGAATATAATATAATTTGAGTGTTTTATAAATGATCTTTTTATATATAATATTAATTATAAGAGCATTACAAGCCGAGTAAAATCTATTAAAGGCTATATATTCAATATTTAAATGTACATAGTTTATTTTTGGAAGAAAAACAAAACAGAATAGGATTCAAATGATATATATTCAATAATTAAAAGTACATATTTTAGTTTTGGAAGAAAAACAAAAGAGAATAGGATTCAAATGATATATATTCAATAATTAAAAGTACATATTTTATTTTTGGAAGAAAAACAAAACAGAATAGGATTCAAATGATATATGTATATTCAATATTTAAATTTATATAGTTTATTTTTGGAAGAAAAACAAAACAGAATAGGATTCAAATGATATATATTCAATATTTAAAAGTACATATTTTATTTTTGGAAGAAAAACAAAACAGAATAGTATTCAAATGATATATATTCAATAACTAAAAGTACATATTTTATTTTTGGAAGAAAAACAAAACAGAATAGGATTCAAATGATATATATTCAATATTTAAATGTACATATTTTATTTTTGGAAGAAAAACAAAACAGAATAGGATTCAAATGATATATATTCAATAATTAAAAGTACATATTTTATTTTTGGAAGAAAAACAAAACAGAATAGGATTCAAATGATATATATTCAATATTTAAATGTACATAGTTTATTTTTGGAAGAAAAACAAAACAGAATAGGATTCAAATTATATATATTCAATAATTAAAAGTACATATTTTATTTTTGGAAGAAAAACAAAAGAGAATAGGATTCAAATGATATATATTCTATAATTAAAAGTACATATTTTATTTTTGGAAGAAAAACAAAACAGAATAGGATTCAAATGATATATATTCAATATTTAAAATTACATATTTTATTTTTGGAAGAAAAACAAAACAGAATAGTATTCAAATGATATATATTCAATAATTAAAAGTACATATTTTATTTTTGGAAGAAAAACAAAACAGAATAGGATTCAAATGATATATATTCAATATTTAAATGTACATATTTTATTTTTGGAAGAAAAACAAAACAGAATATGATTCAAATGATATATATTCAATAATTAAAAGTACATATTTTATTTTTGGAAGAAAAACAAAACAGAATAGGATTCAAATGATATATATTCAATATTTAAATGTACATAGTTTATTTTTGGAAGAAAAACAAAACAGAATAGGATTCAAATGATATATATTCAATAATTAAAAGTACATATTTTATTTTTGGAAGAAAAACAAAAGAGAATAGGATTCAAATGATATATATTCTATAATTAAAAGTACATATTTTATTTTTGGAAGAAAAACAAAACCGAATAAGATTCAAATGATATATATTCAATATTTAAATGTACATATTTTATTTTTGGAAGAAAAACAAAACAGAATAGGATTCAAATGATATATATTCAATAATTAAAAGTACATATTTTATTTTTGGAAGAAAAACAAAACAGAATAGGATTCAAATGATATATATTCAATATTTAAATGTACATAGTTTATTTTTGGAAGAAAAACAAAACAGAATAGGATTCAAATGATATATATTCAATATTTAAAAGTACATATTTTATTTGTGGAAGAAAAACAAAACAGAATAGGATTCAAATGATATATATTCAATAATTAAAAGTACATTGGAAGAAAAACAAAAGAGAATAGGATTCAAATGTTATATATTCAATAATTAAAAGTACATATTTTATTTTTGGAAGAAAAACAAAACAGAATAGGATTCAAATTATATATATTCAATAATTAAAAGTACATATTTTATTTTTGGAAGAAAAACAAAAGAGAATAGGATTCAAATGATATATATTCTATAATTAAAAGTACATATTTTATTTTTGGAAGAAAAACAAAACAGAATAGGATTCAAATGATATATATTCAATATTTAAAAGTACATATTTTATTTTTGGAAGAAAAACAAAACAGAATAGTATTCAAATGATATATATTCAATAATTAAAAGTACATATTTTATTTTTGGAAGAAAAACAAAACAGAATAGGATTCAAATGATATATATTCAATATTTAAATGTACATATTTTATTTTTGGAAGAAAAACAAAACAGAATAGTATTCAAATGATATATATTCAATAATTAAAAGTACATATTTTATTTTTGGAAGAAAAACAAAACAGAATAGGATTCAAATGATATATATTCAATATTTAAATGTACATAGTTTATTTTTGGAAGAAAAACAAAACAGAATAGGATTCAAATGATATATATTCAATAATTAAAAGTACATATTTTATTTTTGGAAGAAAAACAAAAGAGAATAGGATTCAAATGATATATATTCTATAATTAAAAGTACATATTTTATTTTTGGAAGAAAAACAAAACCGAATAGGATTCAAATGATATATATTCAATATTTAAATGTACATATTTTATTTTTGGAAGAAAAACAAAACAGAATAGGATTCAAATGATATATATTCAATAATTAAAAGTACATATTTTATTTTTGGAAGAAAAACAAAACAGAATAGGATTCAAATGATATATATTCAATATTTAAATGTACATAGTTTATTTTTGGAAGAAAAACAAAACAGAATAGGATTCAAATGATATATATTCAATATTTAAAAGTACATATTTTATTTTTGGAAGAAAAACAAAACAGAATAGGATTCAAATGATATATATTCAATAATTAAAAGTACATTGGAAGAAAAACAAAAGAGAATGGGATTCAAATGTTATATATTCAATAATTAAAAGTACATATTTTATTTTTGGAAAAAAAACAAAACAGAATAGGATTCAAATGATATATATTCAATATTTAAATGTACATAGTTAATTTTTGGAAGAAAAACAAAACAGAATAGGATTCAAATGATATATATTCAATATTTAAAAGTACATATTTTATTTTTGGAAGAAAAACAAAACAGAATAGTATTCAAATGATATATATTCAATAATTAAAAGTACATATTTTATTTTTGGAAGAAAAACAAAACAGAATAGGATTCAAATGATATATATTCAATATTTAAATGTACATATTTTATTGTTGGAAGAAAAACAAAACAGAATAGGATTCAAATGATATATATTCAATATTTAAATGTACATAGTTAATTTTTGGAAGAAAAACAAAACAGAATTGGATTCAAATGCTTTAGCATCACTATTAGTGTTATTGTATCATAGTTTGGGAAGATTTCCTCTTCACCTAGTCACTGTTGTGGTTAAGAATATAAGGAAAGATGAAATGGTATTGTTCTGCATAATGTTTTATAAAAGAAAAATATTGTTTATTATAACGATTGTAACGTAATTATGCTCTAAATACTTTTTATTTTCTCCTTCCTCTCTCCTGGAGCCCGCTGACATGAAGGTCGTCTAGGTCCGCTAGTCTCTCTCTTTACAGGTCAAAACGGGACTTTGGACGATTGTGCCACCCAAAGTCAATGGGAGGATGGGGCTTGGCAAAGAAGGCAGACCATCTGCGCCTTCACTGGAATGCAGGTAAGTGACGTAAGGGTCCCTTCAGGACCGAGTGTGTGCTGGCTTGTTGGTAGTAGGCACGAAAATCTTTTTTGATTATGGTTGGTGACAAGCGGCAGGTTGTTTCGGGAACTCCCCCCACAATCTCCGCCACCCTTAGCCGAGGTGCTAGCGTGCCGCCCTGTACTAACGCTGTCATCGAGTGATCTGTCAGCTCATGCTGGCAGTTTGGACTTCACGTCCTGACCAATCACTCATCAACATAAATACCATAACAGGAGTGTCTTGAACCTGGAAACCAATTGCTCGAAAAGAAATCAACATTTTTTCTACGCAATACAGATAGTAATATATCGATACACCGATATTTAAAGTATCAAAATTTTAGAATATAGAGCAAACAGGAATGGTGATAAGCCAGATTTTGCGTAATGAATTCCTGGTTGTGTTGGTAGTCCATTTTTAAATGTATTTACACGCCATCCCTATTCTAAACAACTTGTCAATTTGCAAAAAGTAAACAAAGGTTTTATGCGGAGCATCTGTGGAAAAAAATGTTCTTTTTCTACTTTATTCTGAAACAATTCACATAATTAATTTATATAAATCTTTGCTTCTGTTACCCACTTCGTAATTAAAGACCGACTACTGACTTAAAGATTTGATTACAAAAGATTACATAAATTACTAAAATTATACATTTCTGTGAAGCCGACAAGACGCGCGTACAATATGTGAAGTTGGACTCAAACCTGTCAGTGACCACGTCTTGAATTGGTTGCGTTCAGTCTGAAGATGCCAACACCTCCCTTTTTAGGTTGAATAATCTCGAAGGTAGGCTGGTGGCCTGACTACTCTTCCAGCTTTAGTGCGTACAGGATCTAAATTTGATGTGAGGAATATTGGTTCAGTTGCTGACTCTTCATCTGGTTGCTCTGTAATTTCAGCACCTGATAACGTTGATGACAATGATGAGTGCTCTCCTTCTAACTCGTGCTCTGATTGTATTGAAGGCATAGAGTTAGGCTCTTCACTATTTGAATCGCTTCGTGAATGCTGAATACATCAAGCAACGTTTCAAAAGATATATCGCTGTTAGCAACGACAGCGTCGCCTTGTTTTCGATCCCGATGCTGGTTGATATGTTATCGAATTAGTCTATGTCCTCATCTGATTGGACTAGGACGTTGCAGTTAAAATTTCCAACTCTTTCGATGATTTCACCAGGATTCCAGTGATTTTTGTTTTTTTTAAAAAGTTTAGCATAAACCAAGTGTACAGGTTTATACTCACTGTATTTAGCTCCATGACGGCGATTGAACTGATTATTCTGCTTTACATTTGTTTTAGGTGAAATTGTTTGTCGAGGCTTAAGCAGGTCTAAGGTTGCTGCAATTTTTCTGCCAATAAACATCTCTGCAGGTGTTACAGAATTTGGTAAGTTCCTAGTATGTGTCGATCGGTATGTTTGAAGAAATGTCTCCAAGTTATTTATACTCGTTCCTTCCTGCTGAAGTTTCCTCAGAGCACGTTTGAGTGTATCCACAAATCGTTCAGCTTGGCCGTTCGACTGTGGGTGATACAGCGCTGTTTTAAGATGTTCTATCCCTCGAGATTCCATGAATTTGCAGAATTGTGCACTAACAAATTGTGTGCCATTATCCGTTACAAGTTGTTAACAATTCCCATATCGAGAGAAAATAGTTTAAAGTTTTTCAATGACGTCAGTCGATGTAATTCTGTCCTTTTGGAAAATTTCGGGCCATTTTGAGTAGGCGTCAATTATTACCAAATAAAATTTCCCTCCACAAGGTCCGGCAATGTCCATGTGTAATCTTTCCATTGGTGAACTTGCTATAGGCCATGAATGAAGTGTTGTTTTTACAGATGACTTTGCTACACTAGCACAGCTTTGACATTCTTTGACATAGAGACATAGACATAGAGATTTTGTTCAAGAAAGAATTTTTTGGGATTCTCCGGTATATAGCAAAAGCTAAAAAATGCTCTAATTTGTTATTTCATCACACAACTCATTAATTTTTGGTGACAAGTTTCTAGTCTTGGTTTGACTCATCAACAGGTCCCAAATAGCGAAATTGGGTGATTTGAAAAACAAATGAAAAAATGAGAAAAGGAGAAAGAAATGAAAAGTTTGAGAAAAATAGAAAAAACAATTTTTTTATTTATTAAAAAAATTTATTCTGAGTTGATATGAGAAGAGATCAGTTTGATCTATTTTCAAGCGTCTGCAGCAGGCAGAAAACCAAGCTGCACCGATGAGTGGAAGGTTTTCTGCTGACACGAAACGCTTCTTCTTCTTCTTCCTTTTTCTTCTTTATTTTTCAGCCCACTGCGTGGCGTATACAGGTTCGATTCGCTTCGAATGAATCTGCTTCTTTAAAATTTTTTTACATTTTTTTAATAAATAAAAAATTGTTTTTTCTATTTTTCTCAAACTTTTCATTTCTTTCTTCTTTTTTCATTTTTTCATTTGTTTTTCAAATCACCCAATTTCGCTATTTGGGACCTGATGATGAGTCAAACCAAGACTTGAAACTTGTCACCAAAAATTAATGAGTTGTGTGATGAAATAACAAATTAGAACATTTTTTAGCTTTTGCTATATACCGGAGAATCCCAAAAAATTCTTTCTTGAACAAAATTAAGTTTAACCCGGTAAAAAGTCCAAAAGAGTAATCTTTTTATTTATATTTAGAGATGTCATCGTCAATATTTTCCCAGTAAGCATGACTCCTTGCCACAGCTTTCATGCGCTCTATACCCGGATGTCCCCGATGCAGTTGTCGAAGAACCCTTTTTCTGAAGATTTCAGGTACAACGATGCGATTGCTGAACATGACACATCCTTGAACCGCTGATAAAGATTCCCTTCGATTGAAATATGAAATCAATTGTGAATGTAATGAATGTTCCTTTGATATTGATGCAGGCCAGCCTTGTACAATGAAATTTAAGACAGTGCGAAGAACTCTATTTCGTTGTGTTTCTCGTTGAATCATGCGAAATGTGACTGGCAATGCTCTGATTGCTGAACAGAGATCTTCTTCAATAATTTTTTCCAGGCGAGTGCAGGCTATCACATACTCTTCTTCTGGTTTTGTATGTGATTCGATAAGTCGTGACAGCATATCAACACATCCAAAATCTTTTGTGTTGACATACTCGATATCGAAATCGTAAAGCATCAAGGTTAATGCCCAACGTTGTGATCTATTCGCAGTATATATACATAGGTATACCCTTTTTAGAACCAAACGCAGCCACAAGGGGTTTGTGATCGGTCAAGAGTTTAAACTTTCTACCATATACCAACCGATGAAACTTAGTTACGGCAAATATTAAGCCAAGGGCCACCCTTTCAATCTGGCTGTACTTTTTCTCTGCATCCGTGAGTGATCTGGACGCATGAACAATGACCTTTTCTGCACCATTCGGTAATGTATGAGCAATGTATGCTCCAATACCATCGTTGGAAGAATCTGCTGCTACTTTGATTGGTAACGCTGGATCAAAATGAGTCAACAGTAAGTTTGATGAAAGAATCTCCTTAAATTTGTCAAATGCGTGTTGACACTGAGATGCCCATTTGAATTTTACGTTTTCCCTTAGAAGCTCATCTAATGGTGCTCTAAGTTTTCGCATTTGTGATATGAATTTACCATAATGGTTTACTGCGCTAAGAAATGATCTCAGCTGTGTGATATTTTCTGGTTCAGGAAGTTCCCTGATTTTGATGATGTTATCCGGATCAGGTCGTAGCCCCTCTACGTCAATAATATGACCAAGATACTTTATTTGCTGTGATAGAAATTTACATTTTGATAATTTTACACGGAAACCGTGGTCAAGTAGCCGTTGTAGAACTTTTTCCAGATTTCGCATGTGAGATTCCGTGTCAACCCCTGTTATCAAAATATCATCAAGGTAAGCTGCAACACCATCCAACCCAGCTAGCATTGTATCCATAATCTGTTGAAATGCCCCTGGTGCAGCTTTAACTCCTGGTGCTAGTCGATTGAATGAAAATAATCCCTTATGGGCGCTGATAGTTAATAGCATTCTAGTTTGTTCATCGACCGGTATCTGAAGATAAGCGTCCGATAAGTCGATGTGAGAGAAAAATTTTCTGTTTGACAATGTAGCAAATATGTCTGCTGGAACAGGCAATGGATACTGATGTGGTTGTAATGCGTCGTTTAGCCCTGTAGAGTAATCCCCACAAATCCTGATATCCCCGTTTGGTTTTTTCGCAGCAACAATAGGTGCTGCCCAGTCTGAATATTCAACTGGTGATATTATACCCATATCTTGCAGACGCTGAAGCTCGTTTTCAATTAAAATTTGCGCTGAATATGCTACAGGTCGTTTCCGTCGAAACACTGGCTTTGCGTTGTCTTTGAGGTGTAGATGTACAATGACGTTTGTACAAGTTCCTGGTACCTCTAGGAAAAGCTCAGAAAATTGACGCTTGATGGTTGCAATTTCTGTTTCTCTGTCCATTGATTTGATTTGGTAACAGATTGAGCTCAGAGGTTTTTCCCACAGATTGAAAGCATCACACAAGTCAATGCCTAGAACATTAAGGCTACTAACATTAGTTATAAAAATTTGACCTGAATGAACTTTCCCATTTAATTGAATATCGCATTGGAACTGTGCGATTATGTTGATTCCATGGTGAGATGCACTTTTTGCTTGCAATTTGGTATCCACTGTAGTGACAGGACTCTCTAACTCCTCCCGCACGGGTTGACTGATAAGAGTTATATCTGATGCTGTGTCAATTTGCAATCGAAGCGAAGCATTAACAATGTCATTTCTACCAGGAATATTGTTGACTTGAACTACTGTATACCGCCGCCTATTTTGATATTCAACTTTGTTGACATTGGCAAATACAGCTAAATTGTTGACTATAGACTTCTTGTTATGATTAGAAGAGTGTTGTTTTCTAGATCTGGCAAACTTCTGTGATTGATCTGAAGTAGTTGCAGTTTTCCGTAAAAAATAAGCACAATATCCGTCCTTATGACCAACTTGACTGCATTGATTACATTTATGATTTGAGTTTGAGCAATAACGTATGAAATGAATGCCTCCGCATGCCCAACATGGTGTTGGTGGAGTGTCAGCAGTGCTTGATGAAGCTGACCGCGCTAATTGAGTGATTGATTGACGCTTTTTATTATTGGAGAACCGCTTGTTTTGTTTTTGATAAATAGCGTTAACATTTGGCTTGTTTGGAGTTTGACCAATCAAAGCTGTGTCTCGCTTTAGATTGATGATCCGTTGCGCTTCTGATACCAATTTATCAAGTGTCAGTGGCCCATCAGTTTCAGTTTGAAGCTTTGATAAAAGTCTAGCTCTAACGTCCGCATCTTTTGAAGATTGCAGCCCAATAACAAAAACTAAACACTTGAACTGATCTGAACTTAGTTTTGCCAAATTAAAGTCTTCACAATTTTTGTTGACTTTAGCCGCAAATGAAATATAATCATCCGAACCTGCTTTTGATGTTTGTAAGCATCGATATCGAATGTTGAACTGCTATTCCTGAATTCCAAATATTTTTGTTAGCGTTGCAATTGTCTCGTCGAACTGAAGGTCTCTACTGTGCTTTGGAAGTATATAATTTACATATTTCTCGTGCACCAGTGGATTTAACTTTCGCATGAGAAGTCTAACTTTAGCCTTATCAGTTTAGCACCATCCTCCTTGAATAAATCTTCAAAGCAGGAAAACCATGCGTGAAACGTTACTCCATTATCTGGGTCGTAGAAAAATTCGGTAATATTATTTGCTAAGGAATCCATTGTAAATTCGGTTCCTTTTCCCAAAGTCGCAGTGTCAGAATTACTTGTTTGAAGTGTTTGGAACATTTGTTGTTGAATCTCCAACAATTTCTGTTGTTGTTCGATCAACTGAAGCAATTTTTCCATCTCCGCCATTTTGCAGTGAGCATGAAAATTTTCGAACTTGCACTAAATAAAGTTCAAATATAAACAGTTTTGAAAAGAATTGATTCGGTATTTTTGTTAAATTCCACAAAAGAATTTTAAGTTGACCAAATCTGCCCACAAAACAACAGCACATTTGACAATTAATCTAAGCTTTGACAATTTCTCTATCCAGCATCTCACTTACTTCTATGTATAGTCTCCTGCTCTTGACAAATTACGCTCATGTACACGAATTTTACACGATTCAACCATTCCTGTTTGCTATATATTCAAAATAACGAGTCTGTTCAGAGCAACACGCTATCACAGATTAGATATAAATATATATACCAGAGCAAGGGTTTTTAAAATCGTAACCGAGTAATTTTGAAAAGCTGGATATCTGTATATATATCTAATTACGCTATAATAGGTCTGTTCGCGTACTCAGTTTTGGGACAATGCATTGCAATGAATTTGCGCGAACTTACACATTTTCCGTTCGTTTACTTTCTCGTGCACACAAAATTACACGAGTTTTGCATACGTCACAGCTTCCCCTCTCGCATGAATTTACCCGAAGTTTTTAGTTACTGCACATTTCTTGCCAGGAAAATTGACAACTGTCATAGGAAAGTTCATTTTTGTAATTTTCTGAAAAGTTTTTAAAGCGCAATCAAAATGTCGAATGAAGATAGTTTAAGTATTAATGCTCTCAGGGACTTTTCAAGACTGCAATAAGTTAAAAAAATAAAACAATATTCATTCGCAAATGTTATTCCACACTTCTTCTTCTTGTTTTTCACGAAGTTGCATGAAAAGCGTTCGTTTACTTTTTCATGCATTTTACATTCTTCCCCCACCACACGAGTAAGTTTTTACCCAGAAAGTTTTTGCACGAGAAGTACGCAAACAGACCTAATGACTATAGTCACTTCTTGCGTTCAGAGCAGCCAAAAAGTAACTTTTTTCCCCTCGCTTTTGACAGAAAAATGTGTTCAGAGCGGACGCTATAGTCACTATTGAAGTCACTTTTCTTGATAATACTCGGGACTTCTATCAAAATAGCACTTTCGTGTTTGAATGTGTGAATTGTCAAAGAGCATGTAAAATTGAAAGTAAACGAAACTAAAATGGACGAAAAGAAGGAAATTATTTCATTGTTGTTTAGCAGAAATGAGGAGTTTAAAAATCGTTTAAATATTACCGGAGCTACTGTTTTAAACACCGTAAATAAAATCTAATTTATTTTCTTTTTATGAAGACATATTAATGTGGGATCTCGATGCTGACATTCAATAAAAGAAATCTCAACGATCCCGCAATACGCTGCAAATCATATTTGACTCATTGATAATTTTTCGTATCGCAGCAGCACAAAAATTTCAACAGCAAAAATTCCTGACAATAGACTACCGCTATGCTGAAAATGTTTGATTCGATATTCACTGCCGTCGCTTTTGATTCTTATCAGTCTGCCGTCGATCGCCGCTGTTTCTGCTGTTTTTTCCGCTGTTGTGCCGCAAAATAATTGATTTAATTATTGTGCCGGTTAATGCGTTTATTAATTAAATTAATTTAAACATTAAATTCGATAGTAGCTTGAAGTTAAAGTTAAGGCCGTTAGGATAAGTCATTTAATATTCAATAAAAGTGAATTTCGTTATTGTTTTAAAAAAGAACATCGAAGTCTTTCTTTTCAAAAACCCTTTTAATCGATCCCACATTAATATTTAATAATATGACAGCGCTTTTATGAGGATTTCCATGGAGATGAAGAAATGGAAGAAAAAATATTATGCTTATAGAGTAGAATTAAGGACATTTCGATGAACAGATCTAGAGAGAGTGGTAAATAAACTTACCGCTTCTGAGCTTCAACAGAATTTTAGAATGAATATAGAGCCGTATGAAGTTTTACTGAAATTAATCATCACGGCTTAGTACCCAAATCTTGTATATAATCTATCGACAAGTAGCTTTTGTCTGTTATATGGACTTTAGCGAATCAAGAAGCATTTCGGTAAAATAAATAAATAATAATCAGAACTACGAGGGAACTGCAGAAGGTCATAGAGTTTGCGATGAAATGAACTTTGGGATATAACGCTTGGAAGAATTGATTAGAATTTAATTAATAAATTTAATTGTTAATAACTCTTAAAATTCAAAGTAAAATTTTATTATCAAACACAACGATTTCAGTATTTTATTTTTAAATTACAGATTAATTGCACAGCTTATAATTGCTTTTTAAAGGCACTTTCACATCAAACACAAGAATCGAAAAATTGTAAACCGAAAAACTCAATTTATTCCATTTTAAAACAAGATTTTTGCTCCAATGATTAATAAAATCATGGGAAATAGGATTGAGTTTTTCGGTTTGCATTTTTCTGTTCTTGTTTTTGATGTGAAAGTGCCTTTACCACTTTTCCAGCAACTTCTCCATCATCTCTATGTGGATGTCGTTTCCACGTTCGACAGCTTCCTCTATGTACTGTCCGTTAATAGAACGTACACGCAAATTTGATTAAGTGACTGAAATCAATACACTGGTAAATTTGGATCAAGATCAGTGGTCTATTTCCTAACAACAAATCAACACTGTTCACTTTCTTTGACTTTCAAGAAACTACTGCACTTAGTTTTTAGAATCTCCCAATATTAAGATCAGATTATGTATAAAAAGGTTTCAGGTCAACGATTCAAAAGTATGGGAAAACACACTTACAGGATTGTTAATAATAGATATATAAATAGATATACAATATATATGCAATATATATAATTAATATAGAGCAAAAGCTAGAATAATTTAACTTCTAAACACTGGCACACTTGCTTAACTTAAATATCTCCAGTAATTGTATTAAGACAGAATTATATAAATTGTTGGGTCAGAGATCAACACACACTAGAAAACACACTATTTGACACCGATTTAGAATGTATGATTTTCAGAAATAGATATGTTGAGACAAAACTCTGTACATAAGTTTGGGTCTGAGATTTTTGTATTACACTAAAAACACTTATTAGCACCAAGTTATAATATAAGATCGTCAAAAAATGTAATAAAAATATATGTATAAAATAGATATGCACATGAAATGTATAATAGATATATGTGTATATAAGTCAAATTATAGTCAAATAGATATATGAATAAGAATTAAGCTGTTACAAGTGACTGGTACTCATCGATCTCCACCTTGGCACTTGAGGAATTGGCTTTAAGCTAATGTTAAGACCCTTTGTTCTAATATTTAGAACAATTCTGTATTCCCGTCGAGACCAGAAATGAAGTGTTAATGTTAGTAAGATTATCTTAACTTCAGTCGAGACCCGAAGCAAGATTCTTTATTTCCGTCGAGACCAGAAATAAAGTGTTTGGTTAGTAAAAGATTATCTCAGTCGAGACCCGAGATAATATTCCTTAAGTCAGTCGAGACCCGACTTAAAGTGAATGTTAGTAAATATCTTAACTTCAGTCGAGACCCGAAGCAAGATTTCTTATTTCCGTCGAGACCAAAAATAAAGTGTTTGGTTAGTAAAAGATTATCTCAGTCGAGACCCGAGATAATATTCCTTAAGTCAGTCGAGACCCGACTTAAAGTGAGTGTTAGTAAATATCTTAACTTCAGTCGAGACCCGAAGCAATATTCTTTATTTCCGTCGAGACCAGAAATAAAGTGTTTGGAAAGTAAAAGATTATCTCAGTCGAGACTCGAGATAATATTCCTTAAGTCAGTCGAGACCCGACTTAAAGTGAGTGTTAGTAAATATCTTAGCTTTAGTCGAGACCCAAAGCAAGATAGTTTAATTTTCGTCGTGACCAGAAATTAATGATTATTAGTAAGTAATATACCAGTCAATACCCGGTATGAATGTTAGTCCCTAACAAAAAAACCAACTTACCCCAATCGATGCCAAGTGCAAAAACAGGTCGAGATCAGTCAGCTTGTAGTTTATATAGCCCTTGCTTGCACACGACACCACTGATAGAGTAGCAGCGGCGCATGATTACAAGAATTGGCAATGCAGCTGTGATCTTACGGTATCAGCGATAAAATTTGCCTAGCAACGAACAAAAATGCATAGCAACAAAAAATTTAGAGCTTCACATGCTGTTGTGTTAAATTAAATTATATTTGCAAAATATTCTCTTTATCACGTAGCGAAGAAATTCCCGTTGGATATTACTTGTAATGATGATAATGATAGAGTTGCAAATTGATCGGCTTGATCTGATTATATTTGTGCCATGCATTGCATGCTACATGACAACACATGCTTTTGTTAGATGTTTTACCCATTTTTAGGAAAATTGTAATTAGATTGAATTTATTGTCTTTTTAGTACTCAATTTTAGCATGGTATTTTTAATGTTCCTTTTCCAGGAATTGGTCTTGGCATGAATCTAACGGTTAAAACATATGATAATGATTTGCTCGATGAGGTTATATTGTTGTAATGTATTTGTGCAATGTGTTATGTAGATGACAAATACATGGCTTTGTTGGCTTATGTACATGTTTTATGATTGGATTAAATTTTTCTAAAAGTTTTTGATGTTTTGTTTTTATGATTTTCTTTTCAGAAGTTGTGTGTTAAGAAAGTTATATTCGAAGCGATTTGGTTCGAACATACTGCCCCCCGTTGAAAGGCTGGAACCGTCTTTCAAGTAAATATTTTAATCTTATGATTTGCGAATAAGACAACCTTTAAAAACCCACTTATTAAGAAGGAGAAACTCAAAACGACAATCTCAAGGGGAAGGAATCAAACACAAGCCAAATTTGTAAAAAGAAAATAAAGAAAAAACGAAATTATTATTTTATAATTTTAATGTTTCCATTAGCTAATAATCGGATTTTAATTCGAGTGCCGTCTTTTGTGGTGAATCTCTGGTTCCTTTTTTTTTAGCGTTTTAAGGCATCCCAAGACACGGTAATGTTCTCCGTTGACCCTGTTTGGTTATCAACGATGGTCATGATGATGTTGTCATCTGGACAGGTGGTCGACACAATACTGTGATCACTCAAAATATTTATTTTTTTTGTTGCTGGTTGAGCGTTCACACAAATGTCCTGTTGACTGATGGGTGACGGCTCCTGTATGACATCTGGTTCTGGAGTTTGCCCTTCAGAATTCGGGGAGGTGGGCGGTGAGTCCTCAATAACAATTGTCGGGATTGGTAGGCGGTTTAGCTTTATTTTATTGAGGTGTTGACTGATCTTCAGGATTTTTGAACGTTGTTTTAGTTCGTCGAGTTCTGCGGTCAATTCCTGAAGTTCCTGCTGCTCCTTGTCCAGACTTCGCAACGGAGATAGTAGCACTTGCATGATCTCCTCGTCTAGATCCCAATCTTCTTCAATGGATTCAGCGTTGTCTTGATTAGGTGAAGGGGGCACTCTGCCAATTCTCTCTCCAATCTCCAAACTTCCTCCAACTCCTTTTCAATATCCCGTCCCGGGGTGACAATAAATGTTTCGTGGGGTATTTTGTTTATTTGTTTGATTTTTTGTGTGTGTAGGTATTGTAATATTTTTATTTTGTATTTTATTAACGATCGCTATGTAATATTTTACTCATCAATCTCGGTCTTCGTGGTAACGATTTTTATTGTTTCTCAATTGTATGTTCAAGCTCAAGTCTAGGCTTAATTTGCCGCTTTGTAGTCTTTAAGCTTTAAAGGTAAGCAAGGCAAGGCTATATGCCGCTTTATTGCCTTTGCTTAGGTCGGTTGATCAGGCTGAAGATTGCCGCTTTATGATCAATAGGCTTATAAACCGAATTGTGAGAAATGAATATACTCCAATGCAGTGATAATCAAGTCTGAGTTCTTTATTCTTTTCTTCGTCTTTTATATAATTGGTTTACATAGGTTCTTATGGAAAATCATTCCATAAGCAAGAAATGGCAATTTCAGAAATGAATTGTCCAATAAGCAAATTCATTGCTTTCTTACTTATTGAATGACCTTTTACAATAATAATTCACATCAATTGTTACGACACACATTTTTGTCACCTACTTGACTTACTTGTAAATGGTATCAAATTGCTGATTCTTAAGATTGTAATTTCTTTTGATAAATTGGAAGTAAATTGTATTTCTGTTAATTTTTGTTTTGCAATATGAGATATATGTACTTGTTTACTAGCATGATATGGCGCTTGCACAATAATGTATGTGCGTACAATGATGTGCTCATATCATGCCATTAAGCATTGTGCATTATTATTATTCATGCTATGTATGTACGTTTGTATATACGTGCATATAATGTTACAAGGTGATTAATTATCTTTTATTAGCGAGATGCGCTTTTCTTTTTGCATGATTATTTTTAGATATTATTATTACATGTATTACATGTGTATACTACAGTATATATGTGCAATTGTTAGCAATGCACTTTCGATTTTTGGGAAATATGAATTTTATTGAAATTTTTCCACGAAAACAAAAAATGAATTTTTGTCTTATTTCAGAAAAATGAAAGAGGAGAAAAAAAAGAAGATATTTTCCTTATAAATGCACTTTATTTTTCTGAATGGTGTCAACGTATTGAAGGGCTGTAATTTAGTGCTTCAATCTTAGACTGCCAATTGATTGAAGTTACAGGAAATACGTATGGACATTTATGTTGGCGTTTTTGCAACTCCATAGTTGATTTTGGTTTGAAATGGATTATTTATATCTCATTGTAGATTGATGCGAAGCATAATTTACCCTTTTTCTACTCTTGGGGTATACTAATTTATGTCTTATGTGGACAGAACCAATTGTAGACCTCCATGTACTATTTTCGTGTGAATTATTTGTTAATCTTTTCAAGTTACTTTCTTTTGGCAAGATTATTGGATGTTTTTGATTGCAGACTCGACGTAAAGTCATGCCGCGAAAGTGGCCTAAGCTGAGACTATCTTTTATAAAAGGAAAATGAGCTTGATATTGGCCGTTGGCGTTTCGGGAATTAGTTTTTTGGGGATAATCTTCACAATCTCGATCTTCTTTATACAGCTGTCTTCCTGGAGTAACCTTTTCGGTCTCTCGAAATCGTCGTTGACGTTTATTCAGTGAAGACCTATGCTCGTAGTGAGCGTTTGCTGTTAAAGTAGACGGAAGTGTTTTTTAGACTTCCGAAAAGAATCCAACCGAGCGTGCTATTTTGCGCGATTGGTGTTCCTGGAGGACCTTTTCGTAATCCTTTTAAAAGGATTTCTCCGTATACATCCGCTCCTAAGAGCAGGTCGATTTTTTCTGGCTTGAAAAAGTATGGATCGGCGAGTTGCAGATAACGTACATGACTCCATTCCTTATTTGGAATGGTGGACGGAGGTAATATATCTGTGATAGTATTCATGATAAGGGCATTAATTGTTGTTGCTTTGTTCGATGTTGAATAAGGGTGTATGTTCATTGCTGCGTGGGTTTTAACAAACGCAACTTCTGACTGACCTAAGCCAATGATTTGTGTCGACGTGTTCACAATGTCCAATTGCAGCGTGCGTGCGGCGGATTGTGTTATGAACGTGACTTGAGAGCCTGAGTCAATCAAGGCTCGTAGAGTAAGCATGTTACCCTTTTTTGACGGAACTTTCACCAATATTGTGGCAAGCAAGGCTTGTATAGTTCGTGCTGATTGATTCGCGTGAAGCGTGTGAAGATTGGATGTGGAAGGTGAAGATTGAACTTGTATATCTGGGGTTTCTGATGCTTTGATCAAACCCTGTGGAATTGCGTTATTCCTATGGAGTAAGGAATGATGTTTCCTTCCACATCGCTGGCACGTGAATTTGCTTGAGCAAAACTTCGAGTTGTGACCTTTTGAAAGGCAGTTAATGCACAAGTTGTTTGACGTGACAATTTTGAATCTTGAATCTACGTCTTGTTTAATCAATTTTGGACATTTGAATATCCGATGTTGCTCTTCGCACATTATACATCTGTCACCAGATGATGAAAGGTGGTTTGTTTACGGAATATGGTTTTGCTTCTGAAATTGCTTCTAGAGATTCTAGGGTAGGAAGTTCATTTGTACTATTCACTTCTTGTTCCCATAAGCGATGCGTCTCTGCTGGTAAACATTGCACTAGCATGTAAATCAGGATTGTATCCCAGTGCTTAGTGGGGACTTCCAATGCTTCGAGTTCATAAATGCATTCTGACGATTTGTCTAGCACAGTTTTTATTGCCTTGGCTGACTCGTGTGTCGCTTTAGGTAGATTGAATAGAATTTTTAGCTGAGCATTAATTAATACTCGCTTATTGTCATACCTATTGAGCAATATCTTCCATGCGTTGTCGTAACTCGCATTGGTCATTGGAAGCTGACGCAACAAATGTTCTGCTTCTCCAGAAATATTAGATTTTAAATAATGCAATTTCTGCACTGGAGATAACGCAGAATTTGTATGCACTAGTGACTGGAATAGATCACGAAACGACCTCCATGACTCATATGACCCTAAGAACTTTGGGATTGTGATGCTAGGTAACCTCAGAAACGAAGAAGATTCATTCTCCGTGTTTGGCTTTGAATCTACTTTTGTTTCGAATGCATCTAGTGCATCTCTGAGAATACCTCGAAACGTGTAGTATTTATCTTCCACGCTTGAAAACTGATCTTTTGCAAAATAATCGTATTTTTGCAATTCGCTATCTTCTAAAGCCTGAGTAGCTTGGAGAATCGTATAATGCGTGTTCTTATAGTCGGACCAAATTTCATTTAGGGCGATTAACCGCTCAGAAATAAGTCCTCTCGTACGTTTTTCTACATCAGTATTTTTGTAGTTATTGAACGATTTTTGGAATATTTGTGCAGAGGTGACTTGGTTAGCGAAAAGTTTTTGAAGTGAAGTCATGTTTGAAAGATAAATAATATTTACCACTAGACTTTAAATTTGGCTACGAAGGACCATAAAATGTACTGCCCGTAGTCAGAGCGTACATGCAATAAATGAAATGTATAGTGAAAATTATTCCACTGGTATAAAGCTAATGGTTTTTATTTGTTTATTCACTGCACTAAATGTTTCAAGTTCAATAAATACTAAAACTTGAGAACTACAAGATATATATATATATATATATATTATAATATAAAAAGCTGAAACCAATGTTTATAAAATGATTAATATATAAATTTAATTTACACAACTGTAGCAATTGACTTGTACTCACCTGATCGATATGTAGCAGCTGATTTACTTGACCTTTTATTTGACTGAGGTGTGGGATGAGGATATTGTTTATTGCAGTCGATACCCGCAATAAAGTGGATTTGTTAGGAATTGTCTTATTACAGTCGAAACCCGCAATAAGACTCTTTATTACAGTCGATACCCGCAATAAAGTGTTTTGTGTTAGTGATTTTCTTACTACAGTCGAGACCCGCAGCAAGAATCTTTATTACAGTCGAGACCCGCAATAAAGTGTTTGTGTTAGTAATTGTCTTACTACAGTCGATACCCGCAGTAAGACCCTTTATTACAGTCGATACCCGCAATAAAGTGGTTTTGTTAGTAATGGTCTTATTACAGTCGAGACCCGCAATAAGACTCTTTATTACAGTCCAGACCCGCAATAAAGTGGTTTGAGTTAGTAGATTTCTTATTACAGTCGAGACCCGCAATAAGAAACTTTATTACAGTCGAGACGCGCAATAAAGTTATTTGTTAGTAATATATTATCTCAGTCGAGACCCGAGATAATATTCTTTAAGTCAGTCGAGACCCGACTTAAAGTGAATGTTAGTATATATCTTAACTTCAGTCGAGACCCGAAGAAAGATTCTTTATTTCCGTCGAGACCAGAAATAAAGTGTATTGTTAGTAATATTTTTTATTGCAGTCGCTACCCACAATAAAAAAAACCTTTAATTTAATCGCTATCTAAAACAAACTCCTTAATCCAGTCGGTACCCAGAATAAGAATATTTTATTTTAGCTGTCAATTAAACCAAGTATTTAATTTAGTAATAAAATACATACTAGGAAAAATCACTAGGAAAGAACACAAAGGAATAAAATTGCCAAGTTAATCACTGCACTGCTAAATCACAAAAGAGTTCGAATCAAGTCAAACTGTTGTTTATATAGCCCTTGCTTGCACACGACACCAATGATGGAGTAGATCACAAGAATTGGCCGTGATTCTGTAATTTTACGGTACTAGAAATAAAATATGCATAGCAACGAACAAAAATGCATAGTAACAAGAAATTTAAAGCAACCCATAGAGAAGAAATTCCCGTTCGATAGAATTTATAATGATGATAGAATTGCAAATTGATCTGCTTGATCTGATTGTATTTGTGCCATGCATTGTATGCTACATGACAACACATGCTTTGGTTAGATGCTGTACCTATTTTTGGGAAAATTTGTAATTTAGATTGAATTTGTTTTGTTTTTAGAACTCAATTTTAGCATGGTATTTTTGCATATGTTCTTTTTCAGCAATTGTTTTTTAGCACAAATCTAATTGCTTCAATCATATGATAAGAATTTTAAATTGATCTGCTCAATGAGGCTATATTGTTGTATTGTATTTGTGCAATGTGTTATGTAGATGACAAATACATGGCTTTGTTAGGTTGTGTACCTGTTTTTTGATTAAGAGTAATCAAATTAGATTTAATTTTCCTAAAAATTTGATGCTTTGTTTTCAGGATGTTTTCCTTTTAAAGTAAACGGTAAAACCAAAATATATTCGAACCGATTTGGTTCGAACACCATTTATGCCAAAACTGTTGTTGCAACAGTTGGAGATGTTTCCATCTGGTGAATGATGAAACCTTATTTTCCAACACAGGTTCTGGTGGAAGTAATAAGGAAGTGCCAATTAAAAAATGTCCCGGAGTTAGAACATTGAGATCGTCTGGATCTTCTGTGATAGGACATAGAGGCCTGGAATTCAGACAGGCTTCAATTTGTGTCAAAACAGTTGCGAATTCTTCAAATGTCAATGAAGAGTTCCCTAAATTTCGCTTTAAATGGAATTTTATGGATTTAACTCCGGCTTCCCACAATCCTCCAAAATGAGGTGCGGCAGGCGGGTTAAAGTGCCAACATATCCCATCTTGGGCTACTGTTTCTGCCATCTGCTTGTTAGCTTGCAATATGGCTGTATTGAATTCTTTTTGTAGGACTTTGTCAGCTCCAACGAAATTAGAGCCACAGTCTGAAAAGATATCTGTGCAGAGCCCCCTTCGGCTGGAGAAACGGAAAAAAGCTCCTATAAAGGCTGCTGTGGACAAATCTGACACAGCTTCTATATGAATGGCTTTGGTTGCCATGCAAATGAAGATGCATATATACCCTTTATATACCCGATTATTTCGAAATTTAGAAACCTTTAAATTGGAAGGACCAGCATAGTCTAGGCCAGTTTGTTGAAACGGTCTAGTCATATTAACCCGTGGTGAAGGTTGATTTCCCATAATTTGATTTTTGATAGTTGCTGGAATTGTTCTAGTTTTCGGCCAATCATTTTCACTCATGATCAATCAATAATGAAGACTTAATTCCTCTGGAATTCCAGTCGGCTGGATTGTCAGCAGATTTTACATGATGCCATGCCTTGATGTCGATCAAGTTCTGAATTTCCGCCACCCTATTAGCCACATATGTCTTATACTTATTAGGATGACTACGAATCCAAGCTAATACAATAGATGAGTCTGTCCAAGCAAACGTAGGAACTTGATCAAATTTTAAATCGATTTTAACACGATTTATGAGTCGTGCTACCAATACCGCCCCGCACAATTCAAGACGTGGAAGAGGTACGGATTTGACAGGCTCAACCTTTGACTTTGCCATGAGTAAATTGACTTGACCAAATCCTTCTTCATCAACAACTCTAATATAAACAGCGGCAGAATACGCTTGATTAGAAGCATCTGAAAATCCATGTATTTGATAGGTGGATAGGTTACTTGTAGTATGTAACCAACGTGGTATGTTGATACTACTCATATGATGTAATTCTGCTTTAAATTCGCGCCACTGCTTATCAATGGATGCCGGTATTGGTTCATCCCATGAACAACCTGCAAGCCATAACGCTTGCATCAATATTTTGGCAGTGATTATAATTGGTGATATCCAGCCAATTGGATCGAAAAGCGTTGCAATTTCTGAAAGAATAGAACGCTTTGTAGAGAGGCAATCTGATTTCCTTTTGTATTGTAGCGTGAAACAATCAGATCCTGGAAACCAATGAATGCCTAAAGTTTTTACGGACTCATCGCTTGCGAATCGCAAAGGAAGTTCAACTTCTCTGTATGGTTCGGGGATCCTAGATAGTAAATCTGAAGAATTGCTAACCCATTTCCTCAAATTAAATCCGCCGGAAGATAACAGATTGATAAGTTGATCTTGTATTTGGAAGGCTTCTTCCTTTGTATCTGAGCCTGTAAGAAGGTCATCAACATAGAAATCACGAGAAACTATCTTCGCAGCTTCGGGGAACTTATCAGCTTCATCAATCGCTAGTTGATTGAGCGTTTTTATTGCAAGAGAGGGAGCTGGCGTGGTGCCAAAGGTTACAGTGGTTAATTTGTAATCTTTAATAGGTTCATTTTGATTATTCCTCCAAAGTATTCTTTGATAGGTTTGATCTGGGGGTTGTACCTTTATCATCTTGTACATTTTCTCTATGTCAGGAGACATAGCGAATTTGTACTTTTGCCATCTGAGGCTGATTGAAAAGAGTTCAGACTGCAGTACTGGACCCGTATGCAGCTGTTCGTTTAGACTTTTTCCATTAGTCGTTTTTGCTGAAGCATCAAAGACGACGCGAACCTTTGTAGTGGTGCTATCTTTGATGACAGCATGATGAGGAAGATAGGAACTTTGTTTGTTGCTTACTATCTTGTTAGCCACTGTCATGTGACCTAATGTCTTGTATTCATTAACACAAGCTTTGTATTCCTGATAGAGTTCAGGATTTTGCTCTAATTGCCATTCTAGGCTGTAGAACCTACGTAATGCCATACCGCGAGAGTCACCTAGGCTAGGACTTTCTGCGATGACAGGCAGACGAACTTCGTAACGGCCATGTGCGTTACGAACATGAGATTTTTGATAAAACTCTTCACATTCTTGATCTGCTTTAGACAGCTTTCTTCCTGGATTAACTTCTTCAGATTCCCAGAATTGACGTAAAAGTTTATCCAGTGAAGTGTCGTCATCGTAATGAGCCTTTGCTGTTAACGCAGATGCTGTTAAGAATGTGGATGTATTTTTTAACTTTCCGAAAGTATCCATCCGAGGGTGCTGTTTTGGGCAGTTGGTGTTCCTGGAGGACCTTTCCGTAAACCTTCCAAGAGAATTTCACTGTACACATGTGCTCCTAAAAGCAGATCAATTTTTCCTGGTTTAAAGAAAAACAGATCGGCAAGTGGTAGCTCATGTATATGACTCCACTCTCTATTTGGGGAAGGAGGTAAAATGTCCGTAATTGTGTCCACTATAGGGGCTGTAACTGTGGTTGCCTTAGTTGTGGTTGAATAAGGATAAATGTTCAAAGTAGTTTGTTTTTGAACATTTGTAGTTTCAGTTTTTCCCAGGCCCGTGATTTGAATTTCCATGTTTGTCGTGGATGATTGCAGCTTACGTGCGGCGGCTTGGGGTACAAATGAAACTTGAGAGCCTGAATCTATCAAAGCTCTCAATACCAACATGTTTCCCTTTTTTGTAGGAAAGTTTAACAGTGCTGTTGCAAGCAGTGCTTGTTTGGTACGTTGGTTTTTTGTGTGAAGCGTGTGAAGAGAGTTATTGGATGTGGAAGGTGAATTACAAGGTTGAGCTTCTGATTGCTCTCCTTTGGCTTGAATTGGGTCGAGACCCTTGGAGTGGCATTATTCCTGTGAAGTAAAGAATGATGCCTCCTTCCACAGCGCTGACATGAAAACTTACTCGTACAAGTTTTCGTGCTATGGCCTTTTGATAGCCAATTATTACACAAATGATTTGATGTGACAATTTTGAATTTATTGTCTACATCGAGTTTTATAAATTTCGGACATTTAAATAGACGGTGCTGCTCTTTGCACAAAGGACATGCTTGGGTGTATGAAGTAAAATGGGTAGATGCTCTCGGGACTTGAGCATTTTTGTTGGCTAGGGACGGTTTGGTATCGACTATGGCTTCTAAAATTCTAAATCTAGATTGTAAAAATATTTTTAAGGATTCGAAAGTGGGAAGTCCTTCTGCTGTATTGACCTCTTGTTCCCATGCACGGTGCGTTTCTGCTGGTAAACATTGTACCACCATATAGATGAGAATTGCATCCCATTGCTTAGTGGAAACTTGCAATGCCTCGAGTTCGAAGATACATTCGGAAGACTTATCTAGCAAGGTTTTGATAGCCTTGGCTGATTCGTGGGCTGCTTTATGTAGATTAAAGAGTGCTTTCAATTGGGTATTTACCAAGACTCGTTTATTATCATACGTTTGAAGCAATATCTTCCATGCACTGTCGTAATTCGAGTTGGTCATAGGAAATTGACGCAGTAAGTGCTCTGCTTCTCCAGATACACTTGACTTCAAATAATGCAATTTCTGCACCGGAGATAACGCAGAATTTGAATGCACCAGGGAATTGAATACATCGTGAAAAGGCCTCCATGAATCGTAAGAACCTGAGAATTTTGGGATTGTGATGCTAGGTAATCTCGGAGACGATGAAGTTTCATGTTCTGATTTTGGACTTGATTCAACCTTTGTTTCGAATGCTGTTATGGTCGTAGCGTATTGCATATAGCAATATGCTACACGACGTACTGAAGCTGTACTGAGCTGCGTCAAACAACCAAAAATTGAACGCACCGCGACCGAGAGAAATGCGTTTACTCTCAAGCTCGTGTGACATGCGGCGTGACAGTGGTGACAAAGAAGAAGAAGACCATTAACATGTCATGTTGAGTGAACAAGTATGCATGGAAGAAATTCCAGGAATTATAATTATCGAAATTCCTCAACGACATCGGGCCCAGGAAGGAATTCCCAGAAAGCACCTGATAATCAAGAAGGAAATCAGAAAAGAAAAAATAAAAAAGCCTCCAGTATTTTTGCGTCGTATTGAGAAGGGACAAATAACTTGTGCACGAGAAGTGAGCGCCCTGTTTAGCAAATTGTTTAGTGTTAGTTTCTTTATGTAATTTGTGAGCACTTTTGAAAACGGCAAGAAAATGATAGATTTTGAAGGTGAGGAAAACGACAGGTTTCGTCTACAATAGCATATGAAATAGAAAATTAGTGACGGCAAGCAAACATAATTATACGCATCGCATCAAGTAGACTTCATTACCTTGTGCTCCTCATTATTTTATATGTATATACGTTATACACATGACCAGTTAACCATTTAGGAGAAATTCACATTTCGTGAATAAACTCAAACAATCATGTGAGTTGCGTTTATGTCGGGAACGAAATGATAGCGATTCAATTATGCTTATGGTCTGAAATTTATAGTTTTCATTTTTTCACGAGTTTAGTGCCAAAATCGGAACAATTGGTTTAATTTCCTTAGCATTAGTTGGAATTTTGAATTTTATAAAGTTACAAAAATTTATTTCAAGTGCCTTTAGTTGTAAGCATTGCCAAGGTACGAGAGCCGTTAGGTAATTGTTATTTTACTCAGATAGAGCCTTGTTGTGAGAAGACCTACCGAACGTAAGCCGAATCTAAATTTTAACTTAATTTTTTACTAGGTGGCGGATGTTGAAGCTTCATCATGGCGTGGAATTTCACCGTGAGTATTATTAAAATGTTATATATTGTCTTTTAGTATGTTCATGCTTCGGCTTCGACAATTAAATGCTCGATAGAAGTCTCTTGCATTGACATAAAAATAAGAAATTTTTTTTTATTTATAACAAATTACCAAGGTATTTAATTTAATATTAATAATTATTTTTAATTATATATAAAATATACGAAAAGTCGTAGGTTTAAACAGAAAAAAAAATCTACATAGAGAGGAAAAAAATAGTGCCCTAGTGATGAAGAGATTCCTTTCCGGTACCTATATATATACATAATCTTAGTTTTATAAAATATTCACGTACTTATATAACTAGTTTAGCGGAATCTCTATCTGTGCCTATTACTTTGAATTAATGAAATTTTGTTGCGTACTTACGTGTACGCCTTTATCTACTTAATACTATACTGCTGTACTTTTACATAGTTTCATAAGATAATGGTATACTTATCGGTACACCTTTTTTCTTGTACTCACTTTAAATTAAGGTTTTTTTTGTAATTATAACGTGAAAATGAATTCTTGAAGGCTTTAATTTCTTCCTTCACTATCCCGGAGCCCTTTCATGTGAAGGTCGAGTGGGTCCGCTCTAATCTCCCGACAGGTCAACAAGGGACTTGGGAAAATAGTGCCACCCAAAGTCAAACGGGAGGATGGGGCTGGCAAAGGAAGGTTGAACACCTACGCCTTCCACATAGATATAGGTAAGTGACGTAAGGGTCCCTTCAGGACCGAGTGTGTGCTAGCTGTTCGTTTGTTGAAGGCACGATATCTCGTTTTGTATATGGTTGGTAACAGCGGCAGGTTGTTTTGTGGATAGTGTGCCAATAGTCGAGGTGGACTAGCGTGCCGCCCTATATACAACGCTGTTATCGGGTGATCTGTCAGCTCATGCTGGCAGTCTGGACTTAACGTCCGAAGAACATCACTCTCAACATAATTCCATAACAATGCATCTAATGCATCCCTAAGAATACCTCGAAACATAAAGTATTTGCTTTCCACCTTTGAAAATTGATCGCTTGCGAAATAATCGTACTTTTGCAGATCACTATCTTCCAATGCTTGCGTGGCTTGCATAATTGTATAGTGATCTTTCTTAAGGCACTTTCACATCAAAAACAAGAACAGAAAAATGCAAACCGAGAAACTCAATTTATTCCACTTTAAAACAAGATTTTTGTTCCAATGATTAATAAAACCTAAAGAAATAGGATAAACTAAAAATTTTACTGAGAAAATAGTTATATTTATTTCAGATTTTGAAGAAAAACACAACTTTTATGTTTAATCGACCGAAAAACATTTTCGGCGGAAAAATTCGTCCGATAAATCATAAAAGTTGTGTTTTCTTAAAAATTCTAAGATAAATATACTATTTTATTAGTAAAATTATTAGTTTATCCTATTTCCCATGATTTTATTAATAATTGGAGTAAAAATCTTGTTTTTAATGTGGAATAAATTGAGTTTTTCGGTTTACATTTTTTCGATTCTTGTGTTTGATGTGAAAGTGCCTTTATAATCTGACCAAATTTCACTTAGAGCGTTTAATCGCTCAGAAATAAAACCTTTCGTTCGTTTTTCTACATCAGTCTTGGTGTAGTTATTGAACGATTTTTCGAAGATTATTGCAGAGGTGGCTTGGTTACCCAAAAGTTTTTGAAGTGCAGACATGTTTAAAAGATTGACAAAATAAAACACTAGACCTTAGATCCGGCTCGAAGGACCATAAAATGTACTGTCCGTTAATAGAACGTACACGCAAATTTGATTAAGTGACTGAAATGAATACACTGGTAAATTTGGATCAAGATCAGTGGTCTATTTCCTAACAACAAATCAACACTGTTCACTTTCTTTGACTTTCAAGAACTACTGCACTTAGTTTTTAGAATCTCCCACTATTAAGATCAGATTATGTATAAAAAGGTTTCAGGTCAACGATTCAAAAGTATGGGAAAACACACTTACAGGATTGTTAATAATAGATATATAAATAGATATACAATATATATGCAATATATATAATTAATATAGAGCAAAAGCTAGAATAATTTAACTTCTAAACACTGGCACACTTGCTTAACTTAAATATCGCGAGTAATTGTATTAAGACAGAATTAAATAAATTGTTAGGTCAGAGATCAACACACACTAGAAAACACACTATTTGACACCGATTTACAATGTATGATTTTCAGAAATAGATATGTTGAGACAAAACTCTGTACATAAGTTTGGGTCTGAGATTTTTGTATTACACTAAAAACACTTATTAGCACCAAGTTATAATATAAGATCGTCAAAAAATGTAATAAAAATATATGTATAAAATAGATATGCACATGAAATGTATAATAGATATATGTGTATATAAGTCAAATTATAGTCAAATAGATATATGAATAAGAATTAAGCTGTTACAAGTGACTGGTACTCATCGATCTCCACCTTGGCACTTGAGGAATTGTCTTTAAGCTAATGTTAAGACCCTTTGTTCTAATATTTAGAACAATTCTTTATTCCCGTCGAGACCAGAAATGAAGTGTTAATGTTAGTAAGATTATCTTAACTTCAGTCGAGACCCGAAGCAAGATTCTTTATTTCCGTCGAGACCAGAAATAAAGTGTTTGGTTAGTAAAAGATTATCTCAGTCGAGACCCGAGATAATATTCCTTAAGTCAGTCGAGACCCGACTTAAAGTGAATGTTAGTAAATATCTTAACTTCAGTCGAGACCGGAAGCAAGATTTCTTATTTCCGTCGAGACCAGAAATAAAGTGTTTGGTTAGTAAAAGATTATCTCAGTCGAGACGCGAGATAATATTCCTTAAGTCAGTCGAGACCCGACTTAAAGTGAGTGTTAGTAAATATCTTAACTTCAGTCGAGACCCGAAGCAAGATTCTTTATTTCCGTCGAGACCAGAAATAAAGTGTTTGGAAAGTAAAAGATTATCTCAGTCGAGACTCGAGATAATATTCCTTAAGTCAGTCGAGACCCGACTTAAAGTGAGTGTTAGTAAATATCTTAGCTTTAGTCGAGACCCAAAGCAAGATAGTTTGATTTCCGTCGTGACCAGAAATTAATGATTATTAGTAAGTAATATACCAGTCAATACCCGGTATGAATGTTAGTCCCTAACAAAAAAACCAACTTACCCCAATCGATGCCAAGTGCAAAAAGAGGTCGAGATCAGTCAGCTTGTAGTTTATATAGCCCTTGCTTGCACACGACACCACTGATAGAGTAGCAGCGGCGCATGATTACAAGAATTGGCAATGCAGCTGTGATCTTACGGTATCAGCGATAAAATTTGCCTAGCAACGAACAAAAATGCATAGAAATTTAGAGCTTCACATGCTGTTGTGTTAAATTAAATTATATTTGCAAAATATTCTCTTTATCACGTAGCGAAGAAATTCCCGTTGGATATTACTTGTGATGATGATAATGATAGAGTTGCAAATTGATCGGCTTGATCTGATTACATTTGTGCCATGCATTGTATGCTACATGACAACACATGCTTTTGTTAGATGTTTTACCCATTTTTAGGAAAATTGTAATTGGATTGAATTTATTGTCTTTTTAGAACTCAATTTTGGCATGGTGTTTTTAATGTTCCCTTTCCAGGAATTGGGCATGAATCTCACGGTGAAAGCGTATGATAATAATTTGCTCGATGAGGCTATATTGTTGTAATGTATTTGTGCAATGTGTTATGTAGATGACAAATACATGGCTTTGTTGGCTTATGTACATGTTTTATGATTGGATTAAATTTTTCTGAAAGTTTTTGATGTTTTGTTTTTAGGATTTTCTTTTCAGAAGTTGTGTTTTCTTAAGTTATATTCGAAGCGATTTGGTTCGAACACTCTATTTCCTCTATTACCTCTCCAACAATTTAGACTCTTCCTATAAAATATTTTACATAAAAATACTGAAAAGAATATATTTATTATTATATATATTAATTACCTGATGATATTCCACTAAACGAATATATTTGCCCAACATTTCCAACAGCTAAACTACTTTCTTTCTCCATTTTAGGTTACGTATTTTCACTAAAATGTCAAACACATTAGAAATTAGAAATAAGTAAATAAAACTAAAATGGTTGTAAAGAAGAAAATTATTTTATTGCTGTTTATAGTTTTAATTTATTGAAGTCCCAATTTAAGGGAGAAAAAAACTGAGTTTGTTTTCTGTCCGTATATAGGTATATGTACACATACATATGAATATTTTCTTTCAATACGCTTTTTTCGCTATTTCTCGTTCATAGTAACCAAGTTGCTTTTTACGCTATTGTCAAATTCACAGAGTTAAGGCTGAATTACAATGGACGCAACGGAACGCAACTGAATTGAGAGAACTGTCAAATCGGTTTTCTTTGTATGCTTTTCAAATGGAGTTGCGCACAGTACGAAAACGCAGTGTGTAATAAGCCTAGAGGAAATGGAATAAAAAAAAAGTTTTTTGATTTTACCCATATTTGTTTATAAATTTTGGGTCAAACGTCACTGCCACTTTCAATTAACCAGGCGTCCGTTGTAAGCAGCTAACCTTGACGTCCGTTTTACTGCGTAATTTTAACATTTCACACCGTTCAGTTGCGTTCCGTTGCGTCCATTGTAATTCAGCATTCACTTCAAAACTCTATCGAAGTCACTATAGCGTGTTGGTCTGAACCTTAGATCATATAACGAAAAAAGAGAGCAGCGGGCCGGTCAGCAGGCGACATCCACCGTCTTTTTGCCTTGTCTTACTGAAGGAGTTTTTCATATAAAAGTTGCTTGTATTTCGTTCAAACGCTATAATTTCCATATATTTGTTCTACATGCTATATTTTTTTAAAACTATTAGAAAGAAAACATATTTGGCTGCAATTTGTTTTAACTTCATTTTGCTGTGGAAGCGACAGTTTTTGGCTTTAGGACCTGTTTAAGATGAAATTTTAGTTTTTCCTCCATGACGAGTATACAAAAAGCAGTGAGAGTGAGCACTTACTGCATGCTGTACCCGGCACGTTAAGGCATTTTATTGTGTCGGTGCGTAACCCCCGCAAGATACAAGCCATGAACAAAGTCAAAAAAAGAGAGCAGCGGGCCGGTCAGCAGGCCTTGTCTTACTGAAGAAGTTTATCATATAAAAGTTCCTTGTATTTTGTTCAAACGCTATAATTTCCGTAAATTTGTTCTACATGCTATTTTTTTTAAACTATTAGAAAGAAAACATATTTGGCTGCAATTTGTTTTAACTTCATTTTGCTGTGGGAGCGACAGTTTTGGGATTTAGGAGCTGTTTAAGATGAAATTTTATTTTTTCCTCCATGACGAGTATACAAAATGCCGTGAGAGTGAGCTCATACTGCATGCTGTACCCGGCACGTTAAGGCCTTTTAATGTGTCGGTGCCTTCGGAGACTTCATGGCTTGTATTATATTCCGGTGGTTACGGTCGGTGCGTAACCCATCATTTTTAAGAGTTTTCCTAGTGCCCCATTTATTTGCTGATAATATTTCTTGTCGTTGCCTTTGCTTGACTGACATCAAACAAGACCCCGATGACAATTCAATTGTAAGATCTAAGAAATGACAAATGAGAAATGTCAGAAATATCGAACTGACAAAAACTAAAAGCCCAGCCCTCTTGTCATTTCCCTCCCGTGTTCCAAAAAAAATTGCTTATCACACGTACACGAATTTTATACAAGGTAGCCTATCTTTCGTTTTATGATCTAAGGTCTGAACAGACTCAACGATCCGAATTACGTGTATCGTAAGGGAATAAATATCGATATATCGAATATCGTATCGGTATCGGCCATCCCTACTGGAGTGGAGAGTCACTGGTGAACTACTTTGCTATTTTAGCATGGTGTAAATGTAAACATTAGAGAACAAGTTTCCTATTTTTTCATAAAAAACAAAATGTGGTACAAATAAAAATTTTCGTTTAAATTTGCATTCCTGTAAAAGGCAAAAATATCGCGATGTCGGCTGTATTCCGTGTGTTTCTTTGGAAAAATTACAAATATGCAGCTTCCGGATGGAAAATAATAACATTACAATTACTTGGATTTCTCACAATTTTATCTGTTTATATGAGCGCAACATATAACGTTAATATAATTCCACAAATTGTGTACGATTTCAAGAGTGAAGTAAGTATGGGATTTGTCTTATTTGGGTGCGCTTTTTCCTGCATTTAAGTGGATTTTTGTTTACGTAAATAAAAATGTCGCTATTTGACATGACTAGGTAGGCCAGCATAAGCGAGGCTTAGCAATTATTAGGGAAAAGAAATGCATAATACATTGTTACATTCTTAAATATCAATGCATTGTTTTTGCACTGGCAGATTATTGAACTTAGAACAAACGAAAAGAAACCTGGGCGTGAGATAAACATTTTTATGTTGTGGGCGATGTGTATAGTCAAAACTATAGCGCAGAAGTTAGTAAAATTTTATATCTGGGATTGGTACATTGGACATTAGGTCTGTTCGCGTACTTCTCGTGCAAAAACTTTCTGGGTAAAAACTTACTCGTGTGGTGGGGGAAGAATGTAAAATGCATGAAAAAGTACGGGAACGCTTTTCATGCAATTTCGTGAAAAACAAGAAGAAGAAGAAGTGTAAAATAATATTTGCGAATGCGTGTGTTTTATTTTTTGTAACTTGCTGCAGTCTTGAAAAGTCCCATGAGAGCATTGGAATACTTAAACTATCTTCATTCGACAATTTGATTGCGCTTTAAAATCTTTTCAGAAAATTCCAAAAATGATTTTTCCTATGACAGTTGTCAATTTTCCTTGCAAGAATTGGGCAGTAACTAAAAACTTCGGTTAAATTCATTCAAGAGGGGAACCTGTGACGTATGCAAAACGCGTGTAATTTTGTGTGCACGAGAAAGTACGGGAACGGAAATTGGGTAAGTTCATGCAAATTCATTGCAATGCATTGTCCCAAAACTGAGTACGCGAACAGACCTATTGAGCCCGTTTAGACCGTGCCATTTAGGACTAGTTTTACGTAGTTCGACTTACGTAGTACTAATATTAAGTGGTCTAAACATGCCGTATTACGAAAACCTAGTCTTACTTTAATCCGGTATTTGATGCGGTATTGAACTACAAAATTAGTATTAAATATAGACATAAACCTCAGATAAGGAATTCTTTACAAACTTGAATGCGTTATATTCATTCGTAGAGAGAATTGTTATTTTGTTTTAATGAAAATGAGTGGAATTAAGAAGGAAAAAAGGGCGACTGTTCAAAGGGAAGGACAAATTCCTTTAATAGACTTTGACTTATTGAAGAAAGTAGTCCGTCTGTAATGGATGGTAAAAAAATTAGAAATTTGGAGAATTTAATTTTTTTCTTATGCTCTATTAAAATATTATTTCTCATTTTTCTCGTGAAGAAGTAGGCAGATCTGACAAATTTGGCAACTGTCAAAGCTTTAATACGAGTGGACTAAGCCGGATTAGTCCTACGTAAGTCGACTTACTTAAAACTAGTTCTAAATAGCTGCAGTCTAAACGTACTCATTGTCGTCATTTCAATATACATATATGAGTTGAGCTTTGCTTTTTTGGGCTGTCTACAGGATATTTTTCACATCTTTTAAGAATAAGTATAAGTTGTATTTAAAGCTTATATGCATTTATGCGAGATTTAAAAGAAAGGTGCTCGAAATTTACCAACAGATGAGCTGTTAAACTCAAATGTCGCACTGCGCAACGACAATTGTAGAAATTTGCTCTACTTTTTGACGACGACATTAGGTCTGTTCACGTACTCGAATTTGTGTGAATGCATTATAACATTTTCACCCAAACTCTGTCGGAAAATTTTGCACAATTACGCAAGTGCATGGTTGGTGTCATCACTATCCAAAATACCTTTTGGATATGATGACGAAGCGTTGTACGACATGGTGGTGCACCATTATCCACAGTCGTGGGATTTCGGAAAATTTTGCAAAATTTTCCGAACCATGCACTTGCGTAATTTTGCAAAATTTTCCGAAGGCCGCTACGCACGCTCAAGCAAATCATACGACTGGGCCATGCAGCATGGTCGAGTCAAGTTTTGCTTGTAGGCAATAGTTCGGCCGATTTCACTCATGCTCTCTCAGCTCAAGTTCCGCCTTCGATACACACGCTCATGTAAATTAAACGACTGGGACATGTACACCTAAGCGTTGCCAAAAATTATTTGTGACTACCTTAAGTTTGCTAAAAAATTACCGTGTTTCGAACTTTTTTACCGTTGGGGTAATAAAATATCATATAACTGAAAGAAACATTTTTTATTTTGAATAAATTATGAATGAACTCTTAAGTGAATGCAGAAGTAGAAATATAAATGACATATAATTATAAATTCAGTTTTTAAAGTACATTTTTATGGATTATTTACTCTATATTAGGAGAAAACTTGCTTTTGGATATTCTAATTATGTTGTTCGTTTATTGAAAATACTTTTTCTAAATCTTCACAATCACTATAAATCACTGATATAAGAATGGACTGAGCGTTCTTGCTTCAAAAATGGAACAAATATTGAACAGGCTGTGAAAACCCTTTATTTCGTACAATTGCACACCGATTCATAATTTATTATTATTTGTCGATTGGAAACACTAAAGATGTTATAAAATAGTATTGCATTAAATTAAAATTATTAAGGAAGTTAAACTTGTTTTAATTAACCCAAAAATTAATTTTTAATATTATTGAAAAATGTGTTCCTCTGCAGATTTGTTGTCAAATTTCCTTGAGCTTGTAAGAGATAGACGTATAAAAGCAATATATTTGTCTGAACTTTTATGTCATTTCCAATGCATTCCTATTAATACAGCCGTACTGTTTCCAAAATTGGTTACAGTTCAGTGTACATTTTGAGCTTTGAAGAGACAAATACATTTTAACAACCAAAATTTATGCCATTTTTGACTATAGGAATTAGATAGGATAGCTCAGTCCATTCTTATTATATGTCAGTGCTGTAAATATTATTCTTAATTTTCTTGTACATGAGATCAGTTGTCTCTAAATCAACACATCCACTGAACTTTACGCTTTCAGAAGTTAAAACAGCTCCCATTTATACTGTTAGTATTTAATTTAATTCGAAATTCCGTTTTTAGGAGAAATATTTTAGAAAATATACCAACAACTAACTACTAAACTCGCAAAGATTCTTATGTCGATTTCGATGGGTCCATTTCAGTGTTGCACTTTTTCTGGCAGCGGAAACTGTCAAACTTAATAAATGTTGTTTATTGATATATAGAAACAAATTTCTTCTTAACTTAAAGCCAATTTTTTGATCATTTAACTCCAAAATTTCACATATAATCGCGACAGTACACTTTGATAGAGCAGATGACAATTCAACTTGAATATGTATTTGTAACACCGACAAAATATCCAGTGCCAAGTAGGGGAAGTCAGTGTAAACCTCGTGTTGCACTTCTGCTATAAAAATTGTCCCATCGAACATTTTGAGTGTTGCACTGAAGTCCCATCGAAATCGACATTAAATTTGTGACGGTTGACGTTGTCAATTATTTGACTTAATTTAAAGTAAAATATCAATGGGTAAGCTTACTTTTTTCAGCTCTTGAGGTGATGGGAATAATGACAACTTACGCCACTCATTGTCTAATTCTTGCTGCGTTCCTTTTCTCGTTCAGAATGAATTTTTTCAATCCATGTCGTTCTTTTTCTCGGGTTGAACGATTTAGTTTCAATCTGTCATCGCTTTTTTCGGATTCTGAATCGTTCTGAATGCACCTGAGTTTTTCCCGGATTGATGCAGAACGATTTTAATTTGCATTCGTGAATGTATTGTTTAAAATTTGGACGAGGTGTGGTATTAGTCGAGTTTAAGTTGCCTTTGTTGGAAAATAGCTTTATTTTTCATAAACAACAATTTTTACAAATTACACTTGCTTTTATCAAATGGAAGAAATATCAAACACTTGACATGTTTCTGTTTCGTTCCTTTTCTATGAGCACAGAATTAAATAATGACATCGTTCTGTCGATTCATACAATTTCATTCAGAACGAGAAAAGGAACGCAGCATCTTATATGCATATACTATATCAGGGACCGAAAATAACTGGTATTTTGAAAACTTTAAACAAAAAAAGCTGGGGTAAATCATGATCGTGGAATTTTGTGGAATATACCAAAAGATGTCTCGTGAAACCCGTTTTGATTCCTGCAAAGCTTTTGAAAATTTAACTTTTTATTAAAAAAAGCTAAAAAAACCAAGCTGGAAAGGCTTTTTATTTTATCTGGCAAAAATAAAAAGCCAGCTTGGCTTTTTATTTTATCTGGCAAAAATATAAAACCAGCTTGGCTTTTTATTTTTTCTGGCAATAATAAAAAGCCAGCTGGGCTTTTTAATTTTTTCTGGTAAAATTATCAAACCAGCTGGGCTTTCTATTTTTTCTGGCAAAAATAAAAAGCCAGCTTGACTTCTTATTTTTTCGAGCTGGAAGTAACAGGTTTCGAAGCCGGAAGTATAAAAAGCCAAGCTAGTTTCTTATATTCAGGGTCCGGATCAGTTATGATTTTTTTTTATACTCGGCTAGGAAAAGTAAGAAACCAGCTTGGCTTTTTATACTTCCTCAAAAAAAAAAAAATAACCAGCTTCAAGTCCTGTTACTTCCAGCTCGAAAAAATAAAAAACCAAGCTGGCTTTTTATTTTTACCAGAAAAAAATAAAAAGCCCAGCTGGCTTTTTATTATTGCCAGAAAAAAATAGAAAGCCCAGCTGGCTTTTTATTACTGCCAGAAAAAATAGAAAGCCAAGCTGGCTTTATATTTTTGCCAGATAAAATAAAAAGCCTTTCCAGCTTGGTTTTTTTTAGCTTGTAATTATTATCGGTCAGGAATAACAGGTAAAGTTAGCTTTTTTCATAAAAAGTCATAACTGGCTCGGTCTCTGTATTATATAGTGAAGGATACGCGTGCTTTTTAAAACTCAAATCTGTTTTTAATTTCTGTACAACTTATTCTGTAAAATTTGAGGCACTGAATTTTGAATTCGACAGCTTTCATTTCAAATTGATCTTTTAAAACATTTTGAATTTTCTCAAGTTCTAAATTAACCGTTATAGCAAGATATATTTTATCAAGTAGCAAAGACGTTTGTTCGAAATTAGGATCTATATTTCCAACTTTTGTTGTATGAATATGAGAATGTTTCATTTGTATATTGTTGAGATATTTCTAAAAACGTTGTTGACATTTTCGCATGTACATCTGTTATGACAACTTTTGCTGACTGGAAATACAAGTTTAGTTCATTGAACTTGGGCAGAATCCAGTCCAGAAATAGGAAGTATAGTTTCGTAAACGGATCCGATAATTTTTCAAAAATTTCCTTGGCAACTGATATGTGCTATACGAGCCATTGGTCACTAAAAAACACTTGCAGTACGCTCCAATTTTCTGTGAGTCGAGGTACCATGTTTCCTAAAGAAAGCCACCTTGTTTGCATGGGTCGAAGAATTTTGTGAGGCTCTAAATTATAGTAGGATTGAAAAGCAACTAAAAGTGCTTGTCTTTTACTGCTTTGCTGAAAATAGCTGTTCAAGAACTATTTTGTTCTCTATAAAATTTTAATAAGTCAAGGTGTTACACCTTTGCTTTTGATGAGAGTGCAGCGGCTCTTGTACCACTACACCAAAATTAGAAAAGACAAAATTAGAAAAACAAGACTGATCGTTTATTACAAGCCATATTCAATTTATATTAAAATTGCACTTAACTAAGCAAATCTTAATATGTTCCTACCTATCACTAATTGCGAAACCGAATAACGAAATAACTTAAATGTAAAATGCTTACCTACTTAAATTACAATCAGGGGCCGGATTCTGTAACACGGAGAATTTGGGAATTTGGGAGATGAGAATTTCCCTAATTCTCCATTCCCAATTCACTAACATGGTTGGAGAATTAGGGAAAACGTAAGAAATATGAAAAAGTGCGGATCGCCTGGGACGATTAAGGGTATCAATTTTTGTTGTAGAGGGTTGGAAGTTTTTTCATATGTGAGGTACATTTGCCTATTACTTTCCACTGTCGAAATAAATTTAAATTTCTTTTTTGTTGGGGAAGTTTTTGAGGGATGTAGGAGGGTAGCTTTTCTCGAGTTTTTCCGGGATAACGAGAGAATGGAGAGAAGAAGGAGAATGTATGTGGTATCAAAAAAAATGGGAGCTCAGGGCGAACAGGATAGGTTTAGGAAATGTGGCGGGGAGAGTGCGGTGTAGAAATGGGGGCTGATTAACGGAAATTAAAAAAAAAACTAAAGACAATATCAGGAGCTGTAATAATTCGCAGGGGTAAGCTCAGGATCTGTAAGCCCAATAAAAAAAATAAGAATTCACTTTGGTAATTAGGTATGCATGGGTATTATAGGCTATATTTCATTTCGATTAATGGTAATTTGCAGATTTGAACGGCCTCGGCGGTAAATTTTGCTATCGCAATATTCACGGGCCCCTAACTCTGTGTGGGAGGGCTGTAGAGTATTGGATTTTTTTTTGATAGATTAAGGGTTTTAGAGTACAAAAATATAGGTGAACAATTTTTGGGGCAGGGTGTTTTGGGGGTTGGAGGTCGTACCACCCCTCATACGGGGTTGTCCAAGCTACGTCATGTTTGGTACCAAATTAAAGAGGGAGGAGAGGGTAATCGAGTGATGTAGTTTGTCTTTGATCGTTTTAACGTGATAGCTGACTTTTGACCGCCGAAAAACGATTTTTTCACACTAGGGTCATATACACCCAGTTCCTATATTTTGCATATATTTCTTCCGTTCTTTATTTTACATCCATTAGTACTCCGTTGTGAACATTTTTGTCATGGGAAGTAAATTTCCACAACTTACTAGTTCTTCGCAATGATGAGTTGAAAATATGTCAATTTTTGTACCAAAAACGGCCATTTTTTCACCTTAAAATGGACTGTACACTTCTTTTACAGTTATCTCCAAAACCGTTTATCGGATTCAAACATCAATTACATATTTAATTAGGGGACAAAATATAGATGCGATTTCATCCTACACACAAGCTTTACCGTGTATAATTAAAAATTTTACAGCATCTCTTCTGTAGTGGAAGACGACCAAATTGATCATTTTCGCGTGATTTATAATTTTTAGCGGGTACCTTGAGACAAAAAAATCGATGTTCCTCTGTAAGTATTGCATGGATTTCCATAATTTTTTTTTTAAATATAGCCAGGATATGCAGTGAATACATAACTCAATTCCTAGATATCTAGATACCTTCATAAAACGCAACAAAAGCAGAAAATACAGTTTTTCCACTTGCAAGACACCGGAGAATTCGGGAATTCTCTACTTACTTTTCGTCTTACTTTTCCACAAGCAAACACCGGAGAATTAACAAGTGGAATGGAGAATTCGGGATTTCCGTACTCACCTCCCAAATTCTCTCTCAGTTGAGAATTTTTGTGTTACAAGCAAACACCGGAGAATTTGAGAAGTGAAAGTAAGACAAAAAATTCGCGAATTCTGTACTCACTTCTCAAATCCTCTCAGTTGAGAATTTTTCGTCTTACTTTTCCGGGGTTCTTAGCGACCCCTACAACATCCAGGACATTACAAGTCCTTCATCTGATGGCGATGTGATGGATACACTCCCCCTAGACGAGGATGGCCTTCTTAGGTCTCCAGAACATAGCCAACAGGACAGCGGGAACACTGAAGTTCCCATTTGCAAAGAGCGCAAGCCAAAGCTCTCTGGCGCGGCCAAAAAAGGTTTAAATGGCATTTAAAGCACGGTCACACAGAAGCAGAGGCTAGAAGGATTGCTGCACTTCAGATAGATCAGCGGAATGAGGAGAGTCTAAAAAAACGGACTCGCTCTGACGACTCTTCTCCTAAAGTGGAGCAACCTAGTGCTAAACGCAGCAAGGCAGCAACGGAGAATCCTTCAAAGAAGCACGTCTCCCTGCCTTCGCGGAAGCAGCCTTCCTATAAGGAGGTTGCAGAGAGCGTTCGGGTGGGTATTCTTCCCGTCGGTTATCCTGAGGTGGCACTCAACGTGGATCAATTGAAGTCCGCACAGGGTGCTATCTTGAGAGAAATCGCGGCAAGAAAGCAAAACCCCCTAAAACCAAGATTCCTGGCCTCCACATTTAGACCAGGGTGGCTGGTTCTTAACTGCGTCAATCAAGACACCGTGACGTGGCTGAAAGGTGTAGTTGCGGAGCTAAAGCCCTGGGAAGGAGCCAATCTTGTGATGGTCGAGGAAAGTGAAATTCCTCGCCCACAAGTCCCTGTGGGATACTTTCCAAAAAGCGCTGAGGACCCTACGGATTTGATTCTTGATTATATCGAGGGTCAGAACTCGGGGTTAAACGTGTCTGAATGGATAGTGTTGCGCAGAGTATAAAAACCCTCAGTCACAGAGCTGACTCTCTCCGTGGACCATGTGTCAATGGAAGAGTTAAAGAAGGCCTGATTCGCAATTGGGTTTAAGTTCGGGTCTGTCCAACTAAGACCCAAGGGTGGAACAGTAAAGGCTGTGTCGGAGGCTGGGGATGGCCCAAGTCAGATTAAAACTCTGGCTGACGGTCCTCAGCCTTCGACATCAGGAGTCAGCAGGCCTAAACCTCTGGTCAAGGCAAAGGCGGGCCATGGTAAAGCAGCAGGAACTGCAGAACCCAAGCCGGGGACTTCCGAAAAGAAGTCTATAAAAACTAAGAATAAGCCCCCTCCTGTCCGTGCCAAGCCGGGCAAAAGCAAAGGTCCTAAGGGATCCACCACCAAGGCTGATAGCGGCCAGGAGATTTATCTCGGAGAAACTTAGTCTGGCGCTCATTCAGGAGCCCTGGGTACATCAAGGCCACATCAGAGGACTTCCCACAAAATCATGTAAGTTAATATATAGTAATGAACATGAATATCCTAGGGCAGCACTACTGCTCAACACTAAACTAAACTTTATTCCTCTTTCACAGTTCATCTCGAGGGACGTGGTTACAGCAGTTGTCGAGGTACCAACTTCAGGAGGTAGCCACGAGGTAGTAGTTACCTCAGCCTACTTTCCTGGAGAAGCGGATTCATTACCTCCCCAGAGCTAAAAAGGCTCATCAACTACTGTAAACGCAGAGGAAAGCATTTCATTATTGGATGCGATGCAAATGCACATCATACTCTATGGGGCAGCACGGATACCAATGCCAGGGGTGAGTACCTCTACGATTTTATATTGTCTAACAACTTAGAGATACTAAATCGAGGTAATAAGCCAACCTTTATGAACATCATTAGACAAGAGGTCTTGGACCTAACACTTGCCAGTATGTTCATAAGTACAAAAATAAGCAGGTGGCATGTATCGAACGAGATTTCCATGTCAGATCACAGACACATCAGGTTCGATATATATGCCACACTCAACACATGTCAGGAGTACCGAATCCCTAAATTAACTAACTGGGAACTCTATCGACAACACCTTAAGGCTGTAGTTGACGCATTAGCTCGACTGAGGAGCTAGACTCAGCCACTACGCAGCTTCAAACGGCTGTAATGACTTCATTCGAACACAGTTGCCCTCTGAAACAAAAGACTTGCAATCGGCAGGTACCATGGTGGAATAGGGAACTGAGTTTGAAAAGAAAAGAAGTCTGGAAACTATTCAACAGAGCTAAGCTCTCTTGCATCTGGGGGGAATATAAAAAGGCTCTAACTTAATATAACACGGAACTAAGGAGATCCAAAAGAAGAACCTGGCGGACCTTCTGCGATGGCATAGATCAATTGCCCGCAGCTATCAGGGTCCATAAGGTACTTTCGAAGGATCACACGAATGGTATAGGCACACTTCAAAAGGAAGATGGGAACTACACCGAGAGTTGCGAGGAAACAGTCAGGCTCTTACTAGAAACTCATTTTCCCGACTCTCTCACTCCCGATCAAGGAATGATAGCTCCAGACCCGATTGAGGTGGACAAGCACGGAGCCTCTAACAGGAGCAAAAGCCTTGCGGGAAGAATCTTCACTCCTAACAAGGTTAGATGGGCCATTGGCACATTTAGGCCCTTTAAATCTGCTGGAGAAGACGGCATTTTTCCCGCCTTACTACAACAAGGTGTTGAAGAAATACTCTTTCCACTACAAAATTTTTTTCGAGCCAGTTACGCTTTAGGGTACGTTCCCCAATGTTGGAGAGACGTCAGGGTGGTATTTATACCTAAAGCAGGAAAAAGAGCTAGTTCTCTTGCTAAATCGTTCCGACCCATCAACCTCTCTTCATTCTTGCTTAAGTCCATGGAAAAAATCTTAGACCTACACATTCGAAGTGAAATTCTGATTAAATCACCACTTCATTCTAAGCAGTTCGCTTATCAAGCTGGCAAGTCTACTGAGACTGCCATTCACACACTAGTCAAAAACCTCGAAAAAGCGCTCGAAGCAAAAGAGGTGGCTTTATGTGCATTTGCGGACATAGAAGGAGCCTTCGATAATACCTCCTTCGATGCAATTAAATCAGCTGCCGAGGATAAAGGCTTTGAGCCCTCCACGGTAAACTGGATAGACTCCATGCTTAGAAGCAGGAGGATAACCACATCTCTAGGGAACTGCTCAGTCACGATCACCGCAGCAAAAGGCTGCCCACAGTTCGGATTTTAATGTTCAAGGCTACGCGGATGACCTAGTAGTTACAATACGGGGCAAACATGATCAAGTCATATCCGACCTCATGCAAATAGCCCTCTCCAAAGTCCGCACGTGGTGTTTAAACATAGGCCTTAGCATAAACCCCAATAAAACGGTTATCGTTCCGTTCACAAGAAGATCGAAGCTTTCACTAACTGCTACTCTTCCTGATAATACGGAATTGATATTTTCAGACGAAGTCAAATATCTGGGGATAACCCTAGATAAGAAACTTACCTGGAACTCGCATCTGTCCAGAGTGACGCATAGAGCGATACGATCTCTCTACACGTGTCGTCGCTTCATTGGCAGAACATGGGGTCTGAAGCCAGAAATGATGTACTGGACGTACATCACGGTTGTTATACCCATGGTCACCTATGCGGCCCTCGCATGGTGGCCAACAACTAATCAAAAGACGGCTGAGGCTCTGCTTCAAAAAACCCAGCGGCTTGCCTGTCTAGGAATAACTGGTGCCATGAGAACCTGTCCTACAGTAGCCATGGAAGCCTTATTAAACCTTGCACCCCTGCATTTGCAGGTGAAAAAGGAAGCGATCTCCAGTGCTATTAGAGTACAAACGGAGAAACAGTTAAAGCCAGGCGGTCTGGTTGGTCATTTAAGTATCTTAAAACAGATATGCTTCGAGCAAGTGACGACAATATCTGATATAATCACACCCAGAGTGGATTTTGTAAGACCATTCCAAGTGGTTCTTGGAGACCGACAACAATGGCGCTCCACTAAACCGTCCTTCCAACATGTATCGATGGTGTGGTATACAGGCGGCTCAAAAACAAGCAGTGGGGTCGGATTGGGTGTATACGGCCCCAAATGCCATATATCAAAGGCTCTAGGCTCTACCCCTACCGTATTCCAAGCCGAGGTATTGGCCATAGAAGAATGCGCCAATACCTGCATTAAAAGAGCCATAAATGGCTCAACCATTAATATCCTCTCGGACAGTCAAGCTGCCGTCAAGGCCTTAAAGTCCTACACTGTCAAGTCAGGGATAGTCTGGGAATGTCTACAAACCCTCAAAAATCTATCAAGGAGAAACAAAGTTATCCTCATGTGGGTACCTGGACATGAGGGCCACAAAGGCAATGAAATTGCGGATGGCCTAGCCAAAAGAGTAGCGGAAACTAAGTTTGTCGGACCAGAGCCATTTTGTGGCACTTCAAAGTGTTACCTCAAAGCTACCCTAAATAACTGGGAGCATAATCAAAAATCCCTGTATTGGGAAAGGCTACAAGGACTTCGTCAGGCAAAAAAGTTTATCGACACCTCTGGCGGAAAAACTATAGAACTCCTACTCCTTAGAAGAACAGAGCTCAAAATGATCACTGAGCTCTTCTCAGGCCATTGCCCCTTGAGGTTTCACCTAAACAAGCTGGGTTTGGCTGAGACTTCATCCTGCCGCTTCTGTCAGGATGCTCACGAAACTTCGGAGCACTTGCTCTGCAACTGCGAAGCATTGGCCAGGCGTAGATTACTCCACCTTGAACATGCTTTTCCTCCACCAAGTTACGTATGGAACCTCAAGCCCAGAATGGTTCTAGACTTTATTAACAGTCTAAACCTATAAATGGAGCAAATTCAACGGGGACTCACAATAGATCTTTCATGTCGCAGTGATTGCGAGGCTAACGCCTATACACCCCTTCACAAATCTAATCTAATCTAATCTTCTTTTCCACAAGCAAACACCTGAGAATTAACAAGTGGAATGGAGAATTCGGGAATTCCGTACTCACTTCTCAAATCCTCTCAGTTGAGAATTTTTCGTCTTACGCCACAAGCAAACACCGGAGAATTAACAAGTGGAATGAAGAATTCGGGAATTCCGTACTCACTTCTCAAATCCTCTCAGTTGAGAATTTCTCGTCTTACTTTCACTTCTCAAATTCTCCGGTGTTTGCTTGTGGAAAAGTAAGACGAAAAGTAAGTAGAGAATTCCCGAATTCTCCCTTCCACTTGTTAATTCTCCGGTGTCTTGCAAGTGGAAAAGTAAGTGGAAAAATTGTATTTTCTGCTTTTGTTGCGTTTTATGAAGGTATCTAGGTATCTAGGAATTTCAAATTGAGTTATGTATTCACTGCATATCCTGGCTATACTTAAAAAAACTAATTATGGAAATCCATGCAATACTTACAGAGGAACATGGATTTTTTTGTCTCAAGGTACCCGCTAAAAATTATAAATCACGCGAAAATGATCAATTTGGTCGTCTTCCACTACAGAAGAGATGCTGTAAAATTTTTAATTATACACGGTAAAGCTTGTGTGTAGGATGAAATCGCATCTATATTTTGTCCCCTAATTAAATATGTAATTGATGTTTGAATCCGATAAACGGTTTTGGAGATAACTGTAAAAGAAGTGTACAGTCCATTTTAAGGTGAAAAAATGGCCGTTTTTGGTACAAAAATTGACATATTTTCAACTCATCATTGCGAAGAACTAGTAAGTTGTGGAAATTTACTTCCCATGACAAAAATGTTCACAACGGAGTACTAATGGATGTAAAATAAAGAACGGAAGAAATATATGCAAAATATAGGAACTGGGTGTATATGACCCTAGTGTGAAAAAATCGTTTTTCGGCGGTCAAAAGTCAGCTATCACGTTAAAACGATCAAAGACAAACTACATCACTCGATTACCCTCTCCTCCCTCTTTAATTTGGTACCAAACATGACGTAGCTTGGACAACCCCGTATGAGGGGTGGTACGACCCCCAACCCCCAAAACACCCTGCCCCAAAAATTGTTCACCTATATTTTTGTATTTTTTCACGAGTCAGGAATTATAATTGAAACAAATCTTCATTATTAATACCTTTTTAATTCACAAATTTTCCTTATATCAAAGTTCGATTTACTATCATTAAACTACGCTTTTCCTATTTTTGTTGGGTTAATTTCTCTTTTTTTTTTATCTAATTCAATTTATTATTTTGAAGACCGAAAACCGCTCACTGTTCAAACTCCAAAATCAAACACCTCGTCGCTTCTTGGTTCTCGAGCGCTCTTACCTTTCGTCACTTTCGTGACCCAATTTTGCGATCAGAACGAATCAGCAGAATTGCACATACTTTCGTTTGTTATTTATGTTTGCAAGAGGTCAATGCTTTTTGCGAAGACACTGGATTAATTGCAAAATGCATGTTAATCCAGGTCGGGAATTTCGCAATGCCTGATCAATAATTTGTGCTTTATTGCACGAATATATAAATATATATACATATATATAATTATAATACATTACATTCCTCCACCATCGAAAAGAAGGTATATGATGTATCATATATCTTCGCGTATAGAAAGTAATGCTTTAAGCCGCCAGTAAGTTTGTCCGGAACCAAGAATTTTTTGTAAAACAATAAAAAAAACTATGGAATAGAATTACGCCAAAGATGAGCGGTGTTCGCCTTCGTTACAATTTCTCTTTCTTCGTAAACATGTTTTTTTTTTATCTTTCTGAGTAAAATATTATTATTAGTTATTACATTGCATTTTTTTTTATTCTAATTTATTTTAATTTAAATATATTCTGTTATGTTGTTTTTTTTGTTAAAAATAAAATTAGAGAGATTAGGTTACATTCATTATGATTTTTTTTTGTTAAAAATAAAATTAGAGAGATTAGGTTACATTCATTATTTCTTCATTATTTCTATAGGTACACGTAACTATTTTTTTTTTTTTTTTTTTTTTTTTCTTGAGTAAATTATTCTATTCTATAATATAATAAATATATGTAGTATTGCCGTTAACACATTGCATGTTTTTTGTTTTCTCGGTCTAATTCAAGGCTAGGGGTATTTAAATTACCTTGATGTGCTCAAGTAAAGAAAGAATCATGCATATACATATGTTCATACATTGTTTTTTGTACATTGATCTACGTTATTTTACTTGGACTTATGTTTTACAAGTGTATTAATGTCGTATCGTTTTACTCTAATTTTTAGGCAACAAATTTTTTTTTTTTTTTTTTTTTTTTTTTTTTTTTTATTATTATTATTAGAGGATTTCAAACTCGCTAGGCTTAGACCTTACGGTCATGCTAGTTTCTCGTGTTAAGCTTGGTGCCTTTTTAGGTTTTGGCTTTGCGAAAGGATTTTTGTTGTTTAGTTCGATTGAAACTTCCTTATCCCGGACCGTTTTTTCTGTGGGGGCTGAGAGTATAATAGGAGTTAAGGTTTTGGGGTGTCTCTTTCGTAATTTGAATATTAATGTTAGCAGTAAAATGATTACTATGGGAGCGGAGCCTGCCAATCCGAGGGCAATGGTTTGTTTTTTATTTCTATTTCTAATTTCTCTGTCATCTTTTGCCTTCTGAATTTTTTGCAATAGGTTATTAAATTCTGCACCTTTTTCTTTTAGGAAGTCATTATGTTGCTTATAATTTTGGACATGGATTTTCGAGGTTTTATTTTCGGGTCTTAAACTCTTGAGCATTTAAGTAAATGGCTGAAGATCTAATTTCGGTACAAGGTCAATTTCTACTACCTCAGCTGCCTTAGTGAGTTTGTTTGTAGTCGTCAGTAGAAGATTATCAATTTGCGCTTGGCAATTTGGTTTCAGGGAAAGCATACCGCATTGAGTTAGTCGAAGAGTGGTCTGAAAATCGGTACAATGTAATTTAACCTCTGATTCCTGTGGGAAAATATATAGCCAAGAGTTTTCACTATTCATTTTAATTAGAACGTTATGATTATTCCGGATTGGTGCCTTAGTGCAAATCTCGTTGGCTTCAGACCAACCTTTGAAAAGAAGTAGGATGCAATTATTTTGGGGAGTAGTGTAAATCGGTAGTGCAAAATGGCAGACTCTAATTCTAGCAGACTTATTCAAATTTATTTTCTCGCACAGTTTCAGCTGTTGTTCTTTTAAGGGTATGAACTTATTTCCACCTGTGTCCGTAGCTAAGTATTCCTCTTCTATTTCGTAATGAACAAATATATTTTCTCCTAACGGAAATGGTAAGGAATAAGCTTTCTTTATAGTGAACCATTCTTTTTCAATGAGGGGTATGGTTACTTTACAGAAGAGATGATCTCCTATGTGGGCACTTTCGACCGATGCAAGCTGCTGTAATATAAAGGGATCATGCATTACCGTATTTAATTGGAAAGATAGAGGGAGTTCCTTTAATAACTCACTAATTTGGTGATAGCTAAGAAAAAGAGGGTGTAAGTGTTTAGTGGCTAAAGAACCGAGAATAATGGATAAAGTATTAATTTGATGTTCTATTTCCTGTAGGTGAATAACTACGCTAGACATTGCCTCGTCAAATGTGACTCTGGCCTGGAGCAAATTGATTTCAGATATCGCAAAATTTATTTGAGATTTAAAGGTTTTGATAACGTTTAATGTGTGAATTTTCGTCTCATTAAAGTCTACTTGAAGTTTATCAAAGTTTTCTCGAGTATTTTCGTAATTAGACTTAACTAAACTAACCTGTTCTTTTAATAATTCCAAATTTTGCTTACTGTCAGCCTCTAGATCTTTTAGTCGGGAATTAATTTGGTTTGAATCTTGTTGGTCCATTGTGCCGAACAAGAACTTACTCAGTGTCCCTACGCCATCGAAAACTGCGCGTCGATGCCTGCCAGTAACTTCCATGTCTAGTCTTTGTAACATATGCCTCGCTCTTACCGTAATATAGCGCACGTTTTGAACATTCTGAGCACATGAAGCGTTACGTTCTAGTTTCAGGTAGTGCTCGCACATTTGCGTTACCGAGTTTTTGCTCCAGTCCAGATATTCTTCCCATGTTTTCAATTGCGCTAAATTAATGGTGGTAAATATTCTCCACTCGTCTTTATAAATTAGGGCTTCGTCGATGTCTTCGAATACTATTCCAGTTCCTTCTAATTTCTTGCTCGTGTAAGGCAATTCTATTCCTTGAGAAGAGCCGTCCGTGAGCGATGCACACAAGATAATCCAGACGATGTTCCCTAACACTTTTATTTCGTTTCAATAGTATTGTTATTTGTCTACTCTTCGAGATAGACAGTGTGTGTGCTTGTGTAGGTGTTAATTCGAAGTGTGGAATTTTTTTAATCTATTTGCGTGAATAGTCTTAACTTTCCTACCTACCTGAATTTTTAAATTCACAGGGGAAGTAATTTCCTTCACTTCATAAGGACCTATCCAAATAGGAGATAGCTTGTTTTTCTTACTTTCGTTTTTTAGAAGAACTAAGTCGCCGATTTGGAAAGTTTCTTCACGCGTGGTCCTATCGTAGTATTTTTTCGTTGTCTCTTTACTATTGATTATGTTTTTTCTGGCAATGGCATGTGCTCTTTGAATTTTATTTTTAAGGATATAAAAATAGTTTTCATGATTGTACAAAGGTTCTACCCTTTGATTTAGATTTGTCGGCAGCTCAGCCGTAAATCCGAACAAGCAATCCATTGGTGTGAGAAAAGTTGAGGAGTGCCTTGTGTTGTTGTGAACGTGCACTGCTTCTCTTAGCCATTCGTCCCATGTTTGAGGATTTTCGGCTACGAAATTTCGTAAATACTCTGCCAATGGCCTATGAGTTCTCTCTAGGGCGCCATTAGATTGTGGGTGATAGGCTGTAGTATTAATTTTTCGAATTCGTAGGAATTTACATAAGCGGGTGAATAAATCGCTCATAAAATTAGTGCCTTGGTCAGTTATAAGCTTTTTGGGAATTCTATAGCGGGTAATTATTTGCTCGTAAAAAATTTTTGCTACAGTAGCTGCTTCAGCGTCAGGGAGGGCGTAGCAATCCATAAATCGGGTTAAATCGTCTTCAAAAGTTAGTATGTATTTATTTCGATTGTGAGTTTCAGGGAGTGGTCCTACTTTGTCTAGATAGACTTTGTCAAATGGTTTTTTCGCAGTATCGGGAATAATCATAGGCATTTTTATTTGAGGGCTATGTTTATTAGTCTGACATTTCGGACAGGATTTTATGAATTTCACTATATCTTTTAACATATTTTTCCATCTATATTGTCGACGAATTCTGTACTAAGTTTTGGCGATTCCTTGGTGCCCGCCCAGTGGGTTTGAGTGAAATGCCCTTAGTATTTTCTGTATATCCTTTGAGTTAGTTAATATTTGAAAGGATGGAGTCTGTTCGCGTAAACTGTTTTCGTTTATCCTATTGGTTTCCTCTATTTCGGATAATATCTCGGTATTACATTCATCTCGCTCAGGTGGGCACTGTATTTTCTCCTCTAATGATAAGTCCGTCTGGGGAGCTATTTCATTTTGATTTCTCGCTTGGGCTCTTGTCGTTATTGAAATTATTGTTTCGTTCTGCGGAAGTCTGCTCAGAGCGTCGGCATTAGCATTTTTTCTTCCGGGCTTATATTTTATTTCATAATCATATTCTGAAAGTTTATGATGGAATCGTATTAATCGCGAGGTAGGATCTTTAACATTGAATACTCCTATAAGAGGTTGATGGTCAGTGTAAACTGTAAATTTCCTACCTAGCAAATAACAACGGAAATTCTTTACAGCCCATACTACAGCTAGTAATTCCTTCTCTATCGTAGAGTATCGTCTTTCGGTATTGTTTAAAGTTCTACTAGCAAATGCGATAGGTCGATCATTTCCTGGTGTTCCTTGGGATAACACCGACCCTATAGCCTCATTACTTGCATCTGTAGTCACAATGAATGGTTTTGTGAAATCTGGGTATGCTAGTAACGGAGGTGAGGTTAGTAATTCTTTCAACTTGTTGAATGAAGTCTCACACAAGTCGTTCCACACAAATTTTTGTTTTCCACGGAGAAGTTTTGTGAGGGGTTCTGCTATTTTAGAGAAATTAGGAATGAACTTCCTATAATAATTAGCTAGACCAAGGAAGCTTTGTAACTGTTTAATAGTATGGGGCCTTGGGAAGTTATATACACATTTCACTTTGTCGGGGTCCGGAGCGCAGCCTTCATTGGAACATTTATGTCCCAGATAGACCACCTCTTTCCGAAGAAATTGACATTTGCTTGGCTGTAGTTTTAGATTATATTCCCTCAGCCTGTAGAATATTTCTCTGAGCTTTTTAATGTGATCGTCTAAGCTCTTGCCATATACTACAATGTCGTCCAAGTAAATGAAACATTTCAAGCCTTGAAGTCCCGTTAAGACTTGGTTCATAGCTCTTTGGAAAGTAGCGGGCGCAGTTTTCAAACCAAATGGCATTCGAAGGAATTCGTAATGGCCATAAGCTGTACTAAAGGCAGTTTTCTCACTGTCGGATGGATCCATTAAAATTTGATGATATCCACTTGCTAAGTCCAACGTTGAGAAATAGCGCGAATTTCCTAATTGGTCCAAGATGTCCTCTATTCTTGGCAGTGGGAATGCATCGCCTATAGTGCTCTCATTGAGTTTGCGGAAATCCACTACAATTCTCCAACGCTTTAACCCGTTTGGCGATGGTTTCTTTGGAACTAATAGTAATGGTGAGTTCCATGGGCTATTACTCGGAGCAATAATTTTATCCCTTAGCATCTCACGAATTTGCTCATTAATTTCGTCTTTATGAACCTCAGGTAGTCTGTACGGTCTCTGGTTTATGGGAGCTGTGTCATGTTTGAGAGGTATAGTGTGTGTTGTTACATTTGAGTAAGGTAAGTGGTCACCTTTTAAATGGAAAACATCATTAAATTCTTGACAGAGATCCTTTATAGCCCGCATTTCTTCTTGGTTGTAGGTTTGATCAATAATTATTTCGTTTTCAAGTAGAAGTAATCGATTTTGCTTTGTTTGAGGTTTGGTTTCCTCATGCCTCTTTTCCAACGTATAGATATCTTACTTATCTAGGTACTCCAATTTCGGGTGATAATTAGGCAGTTCTACTTCCCTTTCATGGGTATTGATAACACTTAATTGAATTTTTCCGTATCTTGGTTTCACTATTCCATTAGCCGTGAATATTCCTGGCGCGATTTCTTGCGAAAAACATATCATCTCTTGTTTACAGTCTTCTGCTGGTATTTCTAATACCATTTCTGATCGAGGAGGTACTCGTATCGCAGATCTGCTACTGAATGGTTTTCTTGTGCTTGTATTCGCAGGTGCAGTTTCGGAAGCTGCATTATTTTTATTTCTTGAGGTTGGTCCGTGTAGTTGTTTCTGTTGGTTTGATGGTAGAAATATGTTGCTACTGGGAATGTTATTCTTTCCTACTAACTGTTTCGTGTTATTTATTTGTTTGTTAATATTGGAGTTTTCGTAAACATCGTTCTTGTTTTGGGAGATGAATTTTTGGCTACTAAAGCTTTTTGCAAAAGGAATTTTCAAGTCGATGGGGTTAGTTTTTGTTCGAGGGAAATGTAGTACTCGCTCTGTAGTAAGAATATTTGTATTATCCCACAGAAAATTACGGCCTAGTATTCCATCGAAAGGTATATTAAGAGAGTTATTGCAGACATAAAAATCGCACTCAATACCTTTCCTATTTGAAAAATACCAACGCAAGATCCTAAAGTAATATCACATCCTCCATAGAGGCCCTGAAGGCGGAGAATGTCTTTGATGTCTACTTTAGTACTTGTAGCTAAGCTATCTTTTTTGATCAAGCTAACTTCCGCGCCGGTATCCACTAATAGTTTAACTATGCCACCTCTTGCAATGTTTAAAGGTAGTTCGATTGAAGGGTCATTTAATGATATATGATTGTGTTGTTGCGGTAAAGCTACGGATTTGAAGACTTCAGTACTTTTGCCATTTGATGATTTTCGTGTCGTACTCTCTGTGCTTACCGATTTTTGCTCATTAATGCTATTTGTGTTATAATTAGGCTTAAAAGTAAACTCGTCTGAATGACAATTGGTCTGTTTTTCGTTTTCTTTACACCCTTTGGTAGTAGGCATAGCCATAGGGTGGGTTAGGCTAGCCCCGTTTAGTTTCCCGATTGCTGTTGAGACTGACGCTGTCTACTTTCCCATGCTATTTTTGCTCGACACTCTTCTGTTTTATGAGAAAATCGGGCACACCAATCACACTTAAGACGTGTACTTAAAGGTGCGTTGTTTGATTGATTTATTATAGAAACTGGGCATGTTTGTGACATGTGGCCATAACCTTTACACCTTGAGCAGTGAAGTATGCGTCGCTTGTTACGGCACTCTGCAATGTTATGTCCAATTTTATTACAAAAAGTACATTGCTTAATTTCTCGTCTCGGAACAGGGAATATATATGAAGGTGTGCTATAATTTATTGAATTTGGTAAATGGTTAGCTGGCATTGATTGGTGAGCGATTGGTGTATATTGGTCAGTGGGTGGTTGATAAAAAGCACCGTTTGTACCATATGGAGCAGTATATGAAGTGGTGGGTGGTGGGTGTTGTTGTACACTAAATTTCTCTGGGTGGAGATGATTTTGTTCGGGCGGTCTGTGAAACGGTGTAGCTTGATAATTCGCGGTAATCTTTAGTCGCTCAACTTCTTTCTCACTGAAAGTGGGGGTATGCTCAAACAAGCTTGTTTGCATATGTCTACCATGAATTTGCCTGTCTTCAGTTTTCTCTACTTCCACTGCAATTTGAATAAGCTCGTCAAGTGAACTTACTCTTTGAGTGATCAAAACTTGCCTTATCACGGGGCTTAGGACTCCAGTTTTGAAGACGTAACAAGCTTCCTCTTCAATTTCCTTCGTAAGAGCGAGATTGTTCTCAGCGTATTTATTTTTAATCGCCCTTTTACACTCGACTACGTACTTGTTTAGTCTTGCGCCAAATGTATGAATTCTTTCACCGGGAATCTGAATGCATTTGCGAATTTCGCCCAGAATGTCGTTTATGGATTTTGGTGGGGCAAAAGCATTGAGCAGCAATTGTTCTAGTTCTGTTAGCGTCTGAATATCTAGATACTTGACTAAGTCATAAGCTTCACCGCGCAGCTTAGTCTTCAAGAGGGGAATCAAGATTTTTTTTTCTTCTTCTGAAGATAACGCTTTATGGACTTGCTTACAGCAGTCAAGAAAGTTATGAAGCTCGTTCGCTGCATTGTTTCTATTACCTTCTGGGTAGTTAGGAACCAAACGGCTAGCGAGTTTAGATACTTTTTCTAGTGCATTCACTGTTTCATTTGAGGGAACTGTGGGTGCCATTTGGTAGAGTGTGGGTGCAGAGTTGAAACGACTACGTGTAAAAATGTGTCCACTTCTTAATTGGCAGTCACTAAATCTCGTAATGTGGTTTGATATTCCCTGTTGATTTTGTTGTGCCAGGTTTTCGAGATTTTCGTTTGTTTTTTGAGGGGTGATTTCTTCTGTTCTTGGTGGGCTTACGCTTTCGAAAGAGAGTTGCTCCAACCGGATATGAAAGTCATCATTTTCTGACTCATGGACGTTAGACAAAGACTTTGCACGTTTTGATTTTAGTCTTTTTGGTAGAGAAAAATACATGCGGAATAAATAGCAATTATCGAGGATTTTAGTTTTCTAGAAAGAATTACAAAGAAATTAACAGTTCGTAATAGGTTTGCTGGCCAGCGAAGCACTTTGGTTTTGTGAATACTTTGGCGCTTTATGTTATTAAATTGTGCCGAAAAATTAGAGTAATTTGTGGTATTTAAAAGTATGAAAGCGAATGGTGACGATATATTAATAATAAAATTAAGTTGAAAGAAATATACGATTTATGTTAATGTTCTAATTATTGAGATAGAAATTTAAGTTAAGAATTATTTCAGGATATTACAAGTAAAACAATAAAGAAAAACGTACTGTTTCATGTAAATTAAGTGATTTTTTTTTGTTTGTGTAAAAAAAAATTTCAGTTTTAAAAAAAATAAAAATAAATAAATAATTAGCTAACCTTTCATCTCTGTAAAATTTATTGTCAATGTGTGCTACTTTTTGCAAAAAAAATTCTGTTTAAGATTTAATATAAATAGAATAATTTTTATATAGTTTTTGTATATAGTAAGCACACTCTTGTATTATTTTTTTTAAATTGGTAAATCGGTTAAAACTAATAATAAATTACAATTAAATTTGCTTACACATCACAAAGTCTTTTGGCCCCTTTCTGAAGACTTATTTTTTGTGGTTAAGTCGTATGGAGGTTATCCAATAATCCTCTTGTACCGGTGATTTTTTTTTTCTTTTCCTTTTTTCCACTACTCCACTTGTGCTCTGATTATTTTTTTTTTTTTTTTTTTTTTGCTTCCCGTTTTTTTTTTAAATTCTATTTATTTTATTTTTGTTTTGCGTTGATTGATAATTGTTCTTCACTTTTAAAAATTCTTTGTGTGTCACTTTTAAATTTCTGAGCCCGCGAAATAAGTTACAATACACGATATTAATATCGATCTATCGAACACTCGATCTAACAAAAAAAAACGTTAGATCCTACCGGCTGCGCCAAATAATGTAGGGTATCTTTTTTTCACGAGTCAGGAATTATAATTGAAACAAATCTTCATTATTAATACCTTTTTAATTCACAAATTTTCCTTATATCAAAGTTCGATTTACTATCATTAAACTACGCTTTTCCTATTTTTGTTGGGTTAATTTCTCTTTTTTTTTATCTAATTCAATTTATTATTTTGAAGACCGAAAACCGCTCACTGTTCAAACTCCAAAATCAAACTCCCCGTCGCTTCTTGGTTCTCGAGCGCACTTACCTTTCGTCACTTTCGTGACCCAATTTTGCGATCAGAACGAATCAGCAGAATTGCGCATACTTTCGTTTGTTATTTATGTTTGCAAGAGGTCAATGCTTTTTGCGAAGACACTGGATTAATTGCAAAATGCATGTTAATCCAGGTCGGGAATTTCGCAATGCCTGATCAATAATTTGTGCTATATTGCACGAATATATAAATATATATACATATATATAATTATAATACATTACAAGCCCTTAATCTATCAAAAAAAAATCCAATACTCTACAGCCCTCCCACACAGAGTTAGGGGCCCGTGAATATTGCGATAGCAAAATTTACCGCCGAGGCCGTTCAAATCTGCAAATTACCATTAATCGAAATGAAATATAGCCTATAATACCCATGCATACCTAATTACCAAAGTGAATTCTTATTTTTTTTTATTGGGCTTACAGATCCTGAGCTTACCCCTGCGAATTATTACAGCTCCTGATATTGTCTTTAGTTTTTTTTAATTTCCGTTAATCAGCCCCCATTTCTACACCGCACTCTCCCCGCCACATTTCCTAAACCTATCCTGTTCGCTCTGAGCTCCCATTTTGTTTGATACCACATACATTCTCCTTCTTCTCTCCATTCTCTCGTTATCCCGGAAAAACTCGAGAAAACCTACCCTCCTACATCCCTCAAAAACTTCCCCAACAAAAAAAATTTAAATTTATTTCGACAGTGGAGGTAATAGGCAAATGTACCTCACATATGAAAAAAATTTAAATTTATTTCGACAGTGGAAGGTAATAGGCAAATGTACCTCACATATGAAAAAAATTCCAACCCTCTACAACAAAAACTGATACCCTTAATCGTCCCAGGCGATTCGCACTTTTTCACATTTCTTACCTTTTCCCTAATTCTCCAACCATGTTAGTGAATTGGGAATGGAGAATTAGGGAATTAAGAATTCTAAGAAAACTAAATTCTCATCTCCCAAATTCCCAAATTCACCGTGTTACAGAATCCGGCCCCAGGCGAGTAAATCTTGCATTCTTGTCTTGCACCTTTGACTGGGTGTCATATTCATAAAAATATTTGCAATGACACATTGAATGCAAGAATTATTCGCTAAAATTAGCGTTATTGTTTTTGGGGGCAAGCGCCCGCTTATAGAGCAAGTACTTGCTGATTCTATGCGACCGTTGACCCTTTTGCCGAGTGCAAACATTCTCCCCCACGTTGAACGAATGTTCAATCTATGCTGACGCTAAAGTCCGGCTCTTTGTGATTCCTAGGTTTGGGTATTGGCACTGTAGACTGCTGCTTCTGCCTTTTTGATAATATTAATTTTGTAATTAATGATATGAACACAATTATTGTAACACAGATACTGATATATCCAATGATGGTTGTGTGAGATGTCCGTTCGTGTATTAATTTCGGCAGCTCTAGCTTTTGAGATGAGAGTTGTTGCTGTAATAATAATAATTTTTTTTTTATGTATATAAGCTCTTTTATTGTTGGCTCTTTGGCTCTTTTAAAAATTTCTTAAAAATATGTGGCAAAAGGCTCTTCAAAGTAAAAAAAGACGCTAGCTAAACTAAATGGTATAAAAAGTCAATAGGGACAAATAATAACATTTAAAACAATTATAACAACTAATAAACAACAAAAATGTCACAAAAATGTAAAACAAATGACATAAAATTCTCAAAAGAGACTAACAAACGGACACAGGAATTTTGAAAAGTATCTAAAAGATGTACAAAAAATTTAGTAGTCCAAAATTTTGACAATTGGGTAAGTGGCAGTTCCAAGAAGTTCCAAATTTTCAAAATAAACTAATAAAAATGTCCATAAACCAGCGAATTTCAACAAAAAATTTTGCAATTTTGTACCGAAACAGAAACCGAATTAAAAATAAATGACCGAACGAACGAAAAATTTACGCGATACCGTTATAGAGTCCCGCGAGGGCAGCCTGTAGTATCATAGACCTCTACAAACTGCCCTCATCATCCCTCCAGCTTAGCATTTCTAACAGAGTGCTTGTCCTTCCCACAGCACTTGCAACGATTTCTAAGCGGGGAGAAGCCCCGTGGACTAGTGTTGCAAATGTTGCGGCCTGCTATCACCAGTGAAAGACAAGAGCTCCGTCCTTCACCGACGATAGTGGTTGCCATGTGCAGTTGAATGTGTCTGCGTTCGTTGCTAGATATTCAAGACGTAAACGTCTCTTCAATCTGTCAACGAAGTGGCGCTTAAGTGCGTGTGCGTGGTGTTGTGGGTCAGTGTTCTGATTCCCATCTTCGACTCTCATGTAGTACAGGTGAATTGTACATTTGGCCAGTGTCAACACAAAGCTAATCAAACAATTCACCCGACTACAAACCTTTGGTCCCCATAAAAACGATGTCCTAGTAATGCCGAAATTCGGATGGATCAACTGACACATACCGCGCATGAGATCCATTAGACCCTGCAAAGCCGGACAAGTGAAGAACCTGTGAAACAGGGTGCCTTCACCAGCACAAACTGTGCAAATCCTCTGAACCCGCCGGTCAATATGTGAGAACTGATTAAGATGCACAAGACTGTGATGCAGCAGATCTCAGTTCATACGGCTGGCTATCACGCACGTAATTTATTTGTCCAGTTAAATACTCTGGTAGCATGTTGTGTCTTATTTTGAATATGAATACAAAAACGTTCGCAGTTATTCTTTGCCTTACACTTAGCCATTTCAGTGCCTCCAACACTACATCTGAGAATAATTCGCATTGCTTTATTCTGTAAGGTTTGCAGTTTTTGCAACATTTGCTGGCCTCCCATGAAAAGAATGATGGAGCAATATTCGAAGTGGGGTCTCACAATAGTGTTATATACATTGATCGCCGTACAAGTTGATAGGTTACCTCTAATTCTTCTTAAGAAGTCAATTTTTTTTGCTATTATTTTAGTGATATATTCAATATCTTTCGAGAATTTTATATCCTTATCAATAACAATCCCAAGATATTTTATTTCTTTGACAGCTTCTATTACTGCTCCGTCAACCATTAGGTTCAAATTACCTTCACCGTTAATTAATAATGACTTAGTTTTTGATACATTTAACTTCAATTTATTTGCTTTAAGCCATTCACTAAGTTCGCTGAGGTCCTCTTGCAACAATCTCTCCGCCTCGCTAATGTCTTGTCCTGCTATATATATTAGTGTGTCGTCTGCAAAGAGTGCCACCTTTGAATATTTTACTACTCTACTAATGTCGTTAATATACAACGAAAACATGAGTATCCCCAGTACTGAACCCTGCGGCACCCCGATATCGACCGATACCTCTATCGATGTTGCTTGTCCCACTTTCGTTTTCTGTGTTCTCCCAGTCAGAAATTCTGTAAACCAGTTCAATTCTTTACCTCTTATTCCATATTTATGCATTTTTTGTAGTAAAAGTTGATGATCAACAGTTTCGAACGCTCTCTTAAAATCTAGGAACACGCAAGCGATTTTATTTCTTGACGCTATCTGCTCTTTCCAATCTATCATCACCATATTAAGCGCCGTTTCACAGGAATGCCCCTGCCTGAAGCCCGACTGATTAGAGATTATAAGTGCATTTTCCTCTAAATATTTTATAAGCTGCTTATACACTATCCTTTCCAAAACTTTTTCATATGTCGTCAACGCATTCACTGGTCGATAATCCTCACACTTAGCAGACGTTTTTATTTTAGCTATTGGCGTTACTATTGATTCCTTCTATGAATCAGGGAAACTTCCTTCCAACAGGGATTTATTAACAATATCTACAAATATTTTTCCTAGCGCTCCAAAGCAATCAATCAACATGCTGTTACTTAAAAAATTACTGTATTTTTTTTTTGCTTCAGTTCTCTCAATGCTTCCTTAATATCCTTATGACTTATTGTATTAAAAGTAAAAGAAGTACTTACGCATGATATTGTTTCAGCATACCTCACTATAGGTATAGATTTGTGTATGTCTATTATACTTTGCACAAAGAATTTGTTGAACGCCTCTGCAACGTCATCATTCCTATCCAAGGCTCTACCGTTTATTTTAATTCCTTTAATATCTGATCTTCTTTGGTTCAACACTAACTCTTTTAATGCTCTCCACATTTCTTGTTGGTTGGCTGATTCATTAATCTTCTTTTTAATGTATTCACTCTTATATTTTCGCACCCTTTCTTTATATTTATTTCTAATGAGCTTATATGATGTCCAATCACTATATAGATTTGTTAGTATTGCACGTTGTCTTGCTCGATTTTTTTTTTCTTTCAACACACGAATATCAGTGCTAATTCACGGAGTGTCACTAGTCCGCCGATTCACTTTTTTCACAAATTCATTTATTACTCTAGATATTTCACTTTTAAATAACATCGACAGATCATTTAAACTAGCTCCATTATTAACATTTACTAATTCACTTTCGTTAATTTTACTTATAAAACTTTCTCTATTATATTTTAGAACTCTATAACTATTTCTTCTTTTTTACTTTCACCGCAAATCGATATATCAATCAAAATACTTTCGTGATCACTCACGTTTAGACTTGGTTCCACTCTTGCTTGAATCTCATTATCGTTCGAAATAACATAGTCTATTAAGGTTCTAGAGTTCTGCGTTATTCGTGTCGGTTGATTTAAAATCATTTTGCCCCATTCATTATTAATATGTTCTGTATTTCTCTAATATATGTGTCAGCTGAATTTAACCAATTAATGTTAAAGTCACCGACCAATATGAAACTTTTATTTTTTTCACACAAATCAATTATGTATTAAGTTTTTAAAATTGTCACAAAATATCCTATTTGACGCTTTCGGCGATTTATATAGCACACAAACAAGAATTGTAATTTTGTCGAACGAAATCTTCACTATACATAAGCCACCATAAATCTTTTTCATATGCATATTCCTCAATCTTTTCATACTGCCAACAATTCAATACATATATTGCCACACCTCTCGTATGAGAAGAGATACTATTGCATCTAATTACATCATAATTTTGAATAGATATTTCTTCATCACTTATATTTTCAGTTAAATGCGTTTCCGAGCACATTACCAAGGGGAACTTCTTTTTATCCCTGCAATCATGAGAAACATCGATATTAATACCAATCAATACCATCGATATTAATACAATAGATCTTTCAGGTCGCAGTGATTGCGAGGCTAACGCCTATACACCCCTTCACAAATCTAATCTAATCTAATCTAATCTTCTTTTCCACAAGCAAACATCTGATAATTAACAAGTGGAATGGAGAATTCGGGAATTCTGTACTCACTTCTCAAATCCTCTCAGTTGAGAATTTTTCGTCTTACGCCACAAGCAAACACCGGAGAATTAACAAGTGGAATGAAGAATTCGGGAATTCCGTACTCACTTCTCAAATCCTCTCAGTTGAGAATTTCTCGTCTTACTTTCACTTCTCAAATTCTCCGGTGTTTGCTTGTGGAAAAGTAAGACGAAAAGTAAGTAGAGAATTCCCGAATTCTCCCTTCCACTTGTTAATTCTCCGGTGTCTTGCAAGTGGAAAAGTAAGTGGAAAAATTGTATTTTCTGCTTTTGTTGCGTTTTATGAAGGTATCTAGGTATCTAGGAATTTCAAATTGAGTTATGTATTCACTGCATATCCTGGCTATACTTAAAAAAACTAATTATGGAAATCCATGCAATACTTACAGAGGAACATGGATTTTTTTGTCTCAAGGTACCCGCTAAAAATTATAAATCACGCGAAAATGATCAATTTGGTCGTCTTCCACTACAGAAGAGATACTGTAAAATTTTTAATTATACACGGTAAAGCTTGTGTGTAGGATGAAATCGCATCTATATTTTGTCCCCTAATTAAATATGTAATTGATGTTTGAATCCGATAAACGGTTTTGGAGATAACTGTAAAAGAAGTGTACAGTCCATTTTAAGGTGAAAAAATGGCCGTTTTTGGTACAAAAATTGACATATTTTCAACTTATCATTGCGAAGAACTAGTAAGTTGTGGAAATTTACTTCCCATGACAAAAATGTTCACAACGGAGTACTAATGGATGTAAAATAAAGAACGGAAGAAATATATGCAAAATATAGGAACTGGGTGTATATGACCCTAGTGTGAAAAAATCGTTTTTCGGCGGTCAAAAGTCAGCTATCACGTTAAAACGATCAAAGACAAACTACATCACTCGATTACCCTCTCCTCCCTCTTTAATTTGGTACCAAACATGACGTAGTTTGGACAACCCCGTATGAGGGGTGGTACGACCCCCAACCCCCAAAACACCCTGCCCCAAAAATTGTTCACCTATATTTTTGTACTCTAAAACCCTTAATCTATCAAAAAAAATCCAATACTCTACAGCCCTCCCACACAGAGTTAGGGGCCCGTGAATATTGCGATAGCAAAATTTACCGCCGAGGCCGTTCAAATCTGCAAATTACCATTAATCGAAATGAAATATAGCCTATAATACCCATGCATACCTAATTACCAAAGTGAATTCTTATTTTTTTTTATTGGGCTTACAGATCCTGAGCTTACCCCTGCGAATTATTACAGCTCCTGATATTGTCTTTAGTTTTTTTTTAATTTCCGTTAATCAGCCCCCATTTCTACACCGCACTCTCCCCGCCACATTTCCTAAACCTATCCTGTTCGCTCTGAGCTCCCATTTTGTTTGATACCACATACATTCTCCTTCTTCTCTCCATTCTCTCGTTATCCCGGAAAAACTCGAGAAAACCTACCCTCCTACATCCCTCAAAAACTTCCCCAACAAAAAAAATTTAAATTTATTTCGACAGTGGAGGTAATAGGCAAATGTACCTCACATATGAAAAAAATTTAAATTTATTTCGACAGTGGAAGGTAATAGGCAAATGTACCTCACATATGAAAAAAATTCCAACCCTCTACAACAAAAACTGATACCCTTAATCGTCCCAGGCGATTCGCACTTTTTCACATTTCTTACGTTTTCCCTAATTCTCCAACCATGTTAGTGAATTGGGAATGGAGAATTAGGGAATTAAGAATTCTAAGAAAACTAAATTCTCATCTCCCAAATTCCCAAATTCACCGTGTTACAGAATCCGGCCCCAGGCGAGTAAATCTTGCATTCTTGTCTTGCACCTTTGACTGGGTGTCATATTCATAAAAATATTTGCAATGACACATTGAATGCAAGAATTATTCGCTAAAATTAGCGTTATTGTTTTTGGGGGCAAGCGCCCGCTTATAGAGCAAGTACTTGCTGATTCTATGCGACCGTTGACCCTTTTGCCGAGTGCAAACATTCTCCCCCACGTTGAACGAATGTTCAATCTATGCTGACGCTAAAGTCCGGCTCTTTGTGATTCCTAGGTTTGGGTATTGGCACTGTAGACTGCTGCTTCTGCCTTTTTGATAATATTAATTTTGTAATTAATGATATGAACACAATTATTGTAACACAGATACTGATATATCCAATGATGGTTGTGTGAGATGTCCGTTCGTGTATTAATTTCGGCAGCTCTAGCTTTTGAGATGAGAGTTGTTGCTGTAATAATAATAATTTTTTTTTTATGTATATAAGCTCTTATTGTTGGCTCTTTGGCTCTTTTAAAAATTTCTTAAAAATATGTGGCAAAAGGCTCTTCAAAGTAAAAAAAGGCGCTAGCTAAACTAAATGGTATAAAAAGTCAATAGGGACAAATAATAACATTTAAAACAATTATAACAACTAATAAACAACAAAAATGTCACAAAAATGTAAAACAAATGACATAAAATTCTCAAAAGAGACTAACAAACGGACACAGGAATTTTGAAAAGTATCTAAAAGATGTACAAAAAATTTAGTAGTCCAAAATTTTGACAATTGGGTAAGTGGCAGTTCCAAGAAGTTCCAAATTTTCAAAATAAACTAATAAAAATGTCCATAAACCAGCGAATTTCAACAAAAAATTTTGCAATTTTGTACCGAAACAGAAACCGAATTAAAAATAAATGACCGAACGAACGAAAAATTTACGCGATACCGTTATAGAGTCCCGCGAGGGCAGCCTGTAGTATCATAGACCTCTACAAACTGCCTCATCATCCCTCCAGCTTAGCATTTCTAACAGAGTGCTTGTCCTTCCCACAGCACTTGCAACGATTTCTAAGCGGGGAGAAGCCCCGTGGACTAGTGTTGCAAATGTTGCGGCCTGCTATCACCAGTGAAAGACAAGAGCTCCGTCCTTCACCGACGATAGTGGTTGCCATGTGCAGTTGAATGTGTCTGCGTTCGTTGCTAGATATTCAAGACGTAAACGTCTCTTCAATCTGTCAACGAAGTGGCGCTTAAGTGCGTGTGCGTGGTGTTGTGGGTCAGTGTTCTGATTCCCATCTTCGACTCTCATGTAGTACAGGTGAATTGTACATTTGGCCAGTGTCAACACAAAGCTAATCAAACAATTCACCCGACTACAAACCTTTGGTCCCCATAAAAACGATGTCCTAGTAATGCCCAAAATTCGGATGGATCAACTGACACATACCGCGCATGAGATCCATTAGACCCTGCAAAGCCGGACAAGTGAAGAACCTGTGAAACAGGGTGCCTTCACCAGCACAAACTGTGCAAATCCTCTGAACCCGCCGGTCAATATGTGAGAACTGATTAAGATGCACAAGACTGTGATGCAGCAGATCTCAGTTCATACGGCTGGCTATCACGCACGTAATTTATTTGTCCAGTTAAATACTCTGGTAGCATGTTGTGTCTTATTTTGAATATGAATACAAAAACGTTCGCAGTTATTCTTTGCCTTACACTTAGCCATTTCAGTGCCTCCAACACTACATCTGAGAATAATTCGCATTGCTTTATTCTGTAAGGTTTGCAGTTTTTGCAACATTTGCTGGCCTCCCATGAAAAGAATGATGGAGCAATATTCGAAGTGGGGTCTCACAATAGTGTTATATACATTGATCGCCGTACAAGTTGATAGGTTACCTCTAATTCTTCTTAGGAAGTCAATTTTTTTTGTTATTATTTTAGTGATATATTCAATATCTTTCGAGAATTTTATATCCTTATCAATAACAATCCCAAGATATTTTATTTCTTTGACAGCTTCTATTACTGCTCCGTCAACCATTAGGTTCAAATTACCTTCACCGTTAATTAATAATGACTTAGTTTTTGATACATTTAACTTCAATTTATTTGCTTTAAGCCATTCACTAAGTTCGCTGAGGTCCTCTTGCAACAATCTCTCCGCCTCGCTAATGTCTTGTCCTGCTATATATATTAGTGTGTCGTCTGCAAAGAGTGCCACCTTTGAATATTTTACTACTCTACTAATGTCGTTAATATACAACGAAAACATGAGTATCCCCAGTACTGAACCCTGCGGCACCCCGATATCGACCGATACCTCTATCGATGTTGCTTGTCCCACTTTCGTTTTCTGTGTTCTCCCAGTCAGAAATTCTGTAAACCAGTTCAATTCTTTACCTCTTATTCCATATTTATGCATTTTTTGTAGTAAAAGTTGATGATCAACAGTTTCGAACGCTCTCTTAAAATCTAGGAACACGCAAGCGATTTTATTTCTTGACGCTATCTGCTCTTTCCAATCTATCATCACCATATTAAGCGCCGTTTCACAGGAATGCCCCTGCCTGAAGCCCGACTGATTAGAGATTATAAGTGCATTTTCCTCTAAATATTTTATAAGCTGCTTATACACTATCCTTTCCAAAACTTTTTCATATGTCGTCAACGCATTCACTGGTCGATAATCCTCACACTTAGCAGACGTTTTTATTTTAGCTATTGGCGTTACTATTGATTCCTTCTATGAATCAGGGAAACTTTCTTCCAACAGGGATTTATTAACAATATCTACAAATATTTTTCCTAGCGCTCCAAAGCAATCAATCAACATGCTGTTACTTAAAAAATTACTGTATTTTTTTTTGCTTCAGTTCTCTCAATGCTTCCTTAATATCCTTATGACTTATTGTATTAAAAGTAAAAGAAGTACTTACGCATGATATTGTTTCAGCATACCTCACTATAGGTATAGATTTGTGTATGTCTATTATACTTTGCACAAAGAATTTGTTGAACGCCTCTGCAACGTCATCATTCCTATCCAAAGCTCTACCGTTTATTTTAATTCCTTTAATATCTGATCTTCTTTGGTTCAACACTAACTCTTTTAATGCTCTCCACATTTCTTGTTGGTTGGCTGATTCATTAATCTTCTTTTTAATGTATTCACTCTTATATTTTCGCACCCTTACTTTATATTTATTTCTAATGAGCTTATATGATGTCCAATCACTATATAGATTTGTTAGTATTGCACGTTGTCTTGCTCGATTTTTTTTTTCTTTCAACACACGAATATCAGTGCTAATTCACGGAGTGTCACTAGTCCGCCGATTCACTTTTTTCACAAATTCATTTATTACTCTAGATATTTCACTTTTAAATAACATCGACAGATCATTTAAACTAGCTCCATTATTAACATTTACTAATTCACTTTCGTTAATTTTACTTATAAAACTTTCTCTATTATATTTTAGAACTCTATAACTATTTCTTCTTTTTTACTTTCACCGCAAATCGATATATCAATCAAAATACTTTCGTGATCACTCACGTTTAGATTTGGTTCCACTCTTGCTTGAATCTCATTATCGTTCGAAATAACATAGTCTATTAAGGTTCTAGAGTTCTGCGTTATTCGTGTCGGTTGATTTAAAATCATTTTGCCCCATTCATTATTAATATGTTCTGTATTTCTCTAATATATGTGTCAGCTGAATTTAACCAATTAATGTTAAAGTCACCGACCAATATGAAATTTTTATTTTTTTCACACAAATCAATTATTAAGTTTTTAAAATTGTCACAAAATATCCTATTTGACGCTTTCGGCGATTTATATAGCACACAAACAAGAATTGTAATTTTGTCGAACGAAACCTTCACTATACATAAGCCACACCATAATTCTTTTTCATATGCATATTCCTCAATCTTTTCATACTGTCAACAATTCAATACATATATTGCCACACCTCCCGTATGAGAAGAGATACTATTGCATCTACATCATAATTTTGAATAGATATTTCTTCATCACTTATATTTTCAGTTAAATGCGTTTCCGAGCACATTACCAAGGGGAACTTCTTTTTATCCCTGCAATCATGAGAACCATCGATATTAATACCAAGCCTTCCATTTGCTAATATACAGCTATTACATTTTAATTCTGTGATATTACAGCTTCTTGAATCGTGCTCTCCAGAACATTTTGCACATACCTCCTTGTTTTTGCAATCTTTTGCCAAGTGATCGAATCCCCAACATTTAAAGCACCTTTTAACGGGTACATACTCCCTAATAAAACCTCTATCCCAACCTATATTAATTTTTCCCATGACCATTATCTTTTTATACAATTCCGGCTCCATTTCTATTACCGCATTATACATTTTCTTTTGTTGACCTCTGAAAAATCTCCAACATTTAATATCCCCACAAATACCATTTTGCTTTTGGATTGCTTTAACTAGATCGTCCTTTTCCCACTCCTCTCCAATACCACACACTAGAATACAAGGCTTGCTCATTTTTGGTACACTAACATTCTAATTTTCCCCATCTTTTCTTCGAGGCTCAGTTCCTTCCATTGTGCATGGTAAGTGGGTGAATGAAACTGACGTGTTGAAATCATTAATCAACTTCTCATATGATGTTGTTATATTACTCGGATATTTATGTTGCCCTTCGATAGTAACTGAATCATGCTTAAGTATGCAATTGGGTTGGATGGTTAGGAGGCCAGATCCTTGCAATGTTGTAGTAAAGGCCTTATTTTCACACACCGCGTTGATTGTTAAGGCCTCCGTAAGTGCATATATCCATTTGTTTTTATGGAGAGTCTGAATCCATACTGAGTTGTCTCTTATTTTCTTTAATTGACACTCCTTTGGAGTGAGTGCGTCATTTAAGAAACTGATCTCACACTTGCTGATTTGAGACCCTCGTTGTATATTGGATGATGCTGATTGCACAGATAATGTTCCTCATATCCAGTTGCCACGCATGACGAAATTTCTAGATCGGACAGCGGGTAATAGTTGTCTCGATGCGAGTTGATAGCTAAATAGGTCGAATGCGGCCTTAGGCACATTAGTGTTCCATTTATCAGGAATGGTATTGGAAGTACTTTCAATAACTCGAACTCTTCTGCATTTATGAGTGGTAGTTTAATTTGGAAGACTGCGAGTTTGTCAACTACCCGTCCTTTCACTGGTATAGATGTAAGATCTCATTTTGTTTCATTGGCAAGCGCAAAGTTGATGGTAAGTTTATTTTTATGACTGCTATTGCTTCCCTTAGTTGTTGTGGTGCAAGCAGCAGTGGACTGATTTTTCCTAGGGTATAAAATTTGAGATTCAGTTTGCATATCATGAATTATTTGAGTTACTATTAATAATAGAGACATTTACAATTAGTATGCAAGGAGGTTTGATATTTCCTGTTCGTGATACAGATTAGTTTGCTCTGCCATATTTGTTTGTATTTCATACTGCAAGTTAAATTCTATTGCTATAGTTAAGAGAGGCATATCTACAAGTAATACGCTATATTGCCGTATATTTCATTTGCAAAATAATAACTAATAAACTAATTAAACTGAATAAAAATATTTCGCGGTGAAATGTCGCAATGTAAGTATCTGTACTATTTATCCTGAAAATATAATACTTCAGTTTTGTACGATGAACTAGTTTTTGCTACATCCTTAGGTGAACGCATGACTATCTACTCTCCGGTAACGTCGAAATAGGAGCTAGTCTCAGAGTATTCCTTCGATCGAATGAAATTTTTTTCGTGATTAAGTAAAGTGTGCTTCACCCTTTCTCTCTCTCGGATTCTCTCCACAGCAATGATGGTTGATTAGGTTTACTACTTCACATAGGTAAGGGTAAGTGGTGTGTAAGGGTCCCTTCTGGACCGGGTGTGGTGCTCCTTTTTGAGTAGGCACGTTTTTTTTTTATTATGGAATGCGACAGCGATAGGTTTTCGTGAAACCCCGAACTAGCGTGCAGCCCTGCATCAACGTTGTCACTGAATGATCTGTCAGCTCATGCTGGCAGTCTGGATTTCACTTCCAAACCAATCATTCCGAAACATACTTCCATAACAATTATAAATGTCAGAGCTCTCGACTCACTTATCACCTGCTTTTTCTTAACCCTTAACCATAGACGCGCTTAATTCTTTTTATATCATTCACACCGTAAGGCGCTATTCAGCTCTTGTTTTGCAGTACCTTCCTAGTTTTTAGTTCTTCACCGACTGCTGATGCGGTAAGTACGATTATTTCTGTTGTTATTTTGGGGAGGGTGCGTCTGTGGTTACATAAGTATGTTTGTTTATAACCAGTGCACATTTTTAGTGAAATTCCCATCCTAGTACAAGCTAATTCACGAAAAGAATAGAAGGAAGTGATACAGATTTTGAGAAAAGTGTGTCTAAAATTTTCGATACCCTCAGTATGACATCAGATTTTGAAATTTATAGAAATGTATGGAGTAAAAGCAAAACAACGCACTTCAGGTTTCCTGTAACCGACAACTTTTAATGTGATTCTGAATTTGTTATATTTTTTGTTGTTTTGTTTCCTTTATTTCTCTATATTTAAACCAATATAATTTTTATGAACTTTTGAGGTATACTAGTATTATGTGAAAATTTACTAAATAAAAGCTAAAAAGTTAAACCAAGTTAACTGAATTATGATTTTTAGCTTCCATTTGTTGATAAGACTCATTTAAATTTCAATATTTATATTATTCATTTTTAAGCCAATTTAAATAGCGGTACGTGACCGCGCGTCTCTGGAATGTGACAGATTTATACGTTTGTAGTTAAGCATTCTAGTATGAAGCTCGGATATTGGTAAAATTTAACGCGGTCTCCAAAAAGTAGTATTTTTACACTGGTAAACATAATTTCTGTGTGGAAAAAACGAAGTAATAGCTGTAAAATCACGAATTAATCGGAAGAGTGGGTCCTTATAAATTTTGGTTGTTTCTTATTTATAGTGGATTTAATTGATCAAATCGCCGACGCGATTGTTGCTGCGGCAGGTCTAAGTGGGCATCGTCGTCAAACAAATCCATGGGAAAAGCTTAATAAACTTGTTTTGTCAACAATCAAAGAAATGTCAAAATGTTACCAGTAACAATTTTTTTACTGTAAAGCTTCAAAAGCTATAGCTTAATATTTACTGAAAATTATTCGCTTCGCGATTAAATGCCAACATCAACTCGCCGCCGTGCCTAACGATAATCTAATCTCATTGATTCTTGGACATCCTACCACAGCAAAACTAATCACTTTGCCTTATTACTAGGTAACAATTAGAGAAAAGAGAAATAGGAACACTTCTTATCCCGATACTAAAGGCACTTTCACATCAAAACCGAAAACCAAAAAACTTAATTTATTCGACTTTAAAACAAGATCTTTCCTCCAGTGATTAATAAAATCATGGAAAATATGATAAACTAATAATTTTACTAATAAAATAGTATATTTATCTCAGATTTTTAAGAAAAATACAACTTTTATTTTTTCGGCCGAAAAACGAAATTTCGGTTGCATCTGTCAATTTCTTTTCGGTTGCATCTGTCAATTTCTTTTCGGTTTCCACATGTGGAACGTTTCGGGACGAAACATTTTTTCAGTCGTACTAAACCTATCTTTTGTGTTTACATTGAAAATTATAAATTACATTTATAATATGGATAGGGATTTCGAAGTAAAATTAAAATACGCTTTTTCGTATGAGGTCTCATCATACAACTTTTATGATAATTAAATGTTACTATTTAACGTCAATACATTTGTGTTTTGGCTTTTATACAAAGGGAGTGCTTTTTATTTTTCGGGAAGAAATTTCGTAAATTTAAAGATAATTTATGTAGGAAAAATATTATTCCTAGCAGTTAATATGTCAGGAAGATACTCACACTTTCTTTTTTCTTAGAATTTTCTTCTCCGAAATTGGTCTTAATTACATTGCTGTACAATTTATGACCTTTTCAATATTTAATTTTTCACTTGAAAACATTTTCTCAAAAACAAAAATCTGTTCACATTTCACAGGAGTCGGATTCACTAACTCGGAGAGTTGTGGAGATGAGAGTTCTTTTGAGACTTAACTTTCCACTCGAAATTCTGTAACTCGGGGAATTTGTATTAAGAGTTACCAAACTCTATTCCACTCGACAAAACTCTCGGCTGTGTTAGTTGTGGAGAAGTAAGAAGAATATTTCTCAACTGACAGTACTGTCTGCTTTTGTTGTGTTTTGTGAAGGTATCTAGGTAACTAAGATTATCATCGCTCACCCATATCCTAGCTATGTTTACAAAAACAAATTATGGAAATCCTTGAAATACTTACAGAGAAATAAGGATTTTGGTGTCTCAAGGTACCTACTAAAAGTTTTAAATCACGCGAAAATGGTAAATTTGGTCGTCTTCCAGTACAGAAGAGATGCTATAAAATTTTTAAATATGCACGTTAAAACTTGTATGTAGGACTAAATTGCATCTACATTTTGTCCCCTAATTAGATATATACTTAGTTTTTGAGTCCGGTAAATGGTTTCGGAGATAACTGCAAAACAAGCGAATCAGTCCTTAAGATGAAAAAATGGACTTTTTTTGGTACAAAAATGGGCATATTTCAACTCATCATTATGAAGAACTGGTAAGTCGTGGAGATTAACTTTCCATGAGAAAATTGTTCATAATAGAGCACTAATGGATGTGAAACAAAGAACGGAAGAAATATATGTAAAATATAGGAACTGAGGTGTATATGACCCAAGTGCAAAAAATCCGTCTTGCGGCGGTAAAAAGTCAGTTATGAAGTTAAAGTGATAAAAAAAAGTACACCACTCGATTACCCGTTTCTCCCTCTTTAATTTGATACCAAACATGACATATTTTGGATAACCCCCAATGAGGGGTGGTACGACTCCCCATCCCCAAAAGCCACTCCCCAAAAATTGCTCATCTATATTTTTGTACTTTAGACCCTAAATCCGATGGAAAAAACCCTAATGCTCTACGACCCTCCCACACAGATTTAGCCGTCCTTCAATATTTCAACACTTCTCACGTTTTCCCTAACTCCCCAAGTATGTTAGAGAATCGCGAATGGAGAGTTAGTTTTAATCGGGGAAAACGAAAATTCCCATCTACCAAACTCCTAAACTCTCCGAGTTACAGAATCCGGCCCCAGATGATATTATACATGACTACATACATACATTTGATTATTTCTCAGATTCCACTTCGCTAAAAAGTTGAAGTGAGTAGAACTCGATTTCGTACTGGCGTAAGTAAACTTGTTGGGATGTCAAGATTAGGTGAGGGACTGAAAACGAGGTAGCTTGGGCAGTAACAACCCCCCCCCCCTGCCATGTAATTGTTTCTTAGTTTAAACACCCTAATAGTATTAACACAAAAAATACAATCTTTTCTATAAAATCATGGTTGCGATTCTGACTTTGAAGACCTTCAGATCTTTAATGTAAAGAATACATAGAAACGTTGAGAAAATGTTTAAGCTGTAATAATATTATTATTATAAGTTTTTGACATTGTGGAAAGTAGAATTATAATCTGTAAAATTTCACCTATGTTGTAACATAACTGTAATAGTCTTAAAATATCTTACTGTTGGTGGGTCAGAATTATTTTTTGGGGAACTAGACAATGAAACTGAAACTAAACTTCTTACTGCAATCAAGGTTTAATGAGGACTGTCGTTTACATCGAGATCGAGTGCACATTCGATAGCAGTAAATTCTCAGTGAGGTTGTCAATAGAATGATTACTCGGTTTTCGTTTTGGTAACAAAACCACTACATTACATACTACCATACCATATTATTTTCATATTATTTGCTTTTTATCAATATATTTTGAGGACTTCTTCTCCTTTAATATTTGCAGGAATTATTAAAATCATATTTTACTGGTGAAGATGATGATTTTATTTTCTACACACCATCCAATAAGTTTCTTGATGATCTTATGGAAAATGTGCGGTTGGAATTGTCCCTGTCGTCTGAAAGTATTTTAATTTAACCTTAATAGAAATATATTGAAACATGTATATATGGGATTATTTTTTTTAGGGTTAATATCGTATGATTCTGTAAATGAAACTTTTTTAGCCCTTGAGGAAAAGAAAGGGTCCCGAAGCCTTGCGATTTATTTTGAGATTTCAGAAAGTGATCCAAATCCTGTTGATGGTATTATTTATAACATATGTGCGTCATATAACAAAATTTCGACGTCGAAAGTATATTTGAATGATGACGATGTCGTTGGAATAAAAGGTATAATTGAAATTAAAATTTGCAACATAATAAAATTAATTCATTGTTTTACAGACTATGACAGTTATATTGATAGCGGATTTTTTATTTTACAAAGAATAATTGATAAATGTTATATCAATTTGGTTACAAGTACAAAAGATCATCCGCAAATTATGGTATGATTATGAAATTTATACATTGCATTTCAGATGTGAATTGATCAAATGCAATCAGTTTTGTATAATTTTTACTTTTCTTATGCAAAATATATAATAGGTAATTACAAAATCGAAAATAACAATTTTTAGAAAATAGTGGACCTTTTTATTACAAAAAACTCCCTATTACTTAGTTTATAGGAGATTAAAATTGCGTGTGGAGCTGTGATCAGGAGTGATATGCGAGTCTATAAACATCTTTTTGTAGTGAGAATTTAATCCATAAGTGCGTTTTTGAGAGAGATTCAATTCGAAATTTGAAGTTCTTTTAAACAAGTTGTTCCCATTCTCAAAAATATATAATGACTGCTATTATTTACTGATTAAGTCGAAAAATTAGCTGTCGCGTGAATTATAACTTGTTATCAGAGTGAGTTGACATACTGTTCAATCCAATTTTTTTCTTCACATGGTAATTAATTTTATTGATTAAGTCGAAAAATTAGCTGTCGCGTGAATTATAACTTGTTATCAGAGAGAGTTGACACACTCATTCATTCATTCCAATTTTTTTCTTCCTTCGGATTGGAAATCCGAATGTATCTTCCAAGATATTCGAATTGACAAATTGTCAACTCACTCCGACATCAATTTTTCTAATTTTGACTGCAATTTTTTTGTCAGGTTCAGAAAATTTTTGTCTTATTTAAAATTCTAGTAAAACATTTTTTATGGTTTCATGATGTTTTTATACCTTGATGAAATCTATAGGGTATACTAAGTTTGTCATTCCGTTTGTAACGCACAGAAATAATGATGGTAGAGCAAAATGGATTGGACGTAATATTAAAAGTTATTTGGATTTTTGCATGTCCGTCTTTCGGTACATCTGTGCGCACGATAACTCGAGACCGCGTGTACTTAGAGAGTTGAAATTTTGTACGTGGACTTTAAAGTTCGTAAATGGGACAAATCGGGCAACTCCTTCGTGGGGTTGCCATGCAAAAGTTTCGTTTTCCACTATAAAGGGTGTTTCCCCCTAGGAGGTCAATAGAGCAGGAGGTGATAGTACTCACCTAGGCAAACCAAAAATTGTATGGCGGGGGAGGCATATCAGCCGTTTAGGAGTTACAACAGGGTGGTTAAGAAAACCAACTAGTTTTTCATAAATTACCCTATATCTTAAAAACTACAGGGCGTACTGTCACACTTAAGGGTTCATTGTATGGAGACCTTTATGGCCTTTCCATCGACTGCTCAACCAGCCTTGCTTGTACTCATCTCCTCTCAAGAGTTATGGTTATCTAAACTAAACATTTCGTATTTTCTTACTTTTTTACTTTGACCTCTATTATTTTTGCAAAATAGTCGTTAACATAACCTTTTTTTATAAAAACTTTAAACTGCAGACTCTCCTCTTTAATTTAACCTATTTCACCGTATGTGCTAACTGTGCCCGTTAAAAAGTTATTAGCTCATAACGTATTCAGGTCACACCGAAATTAGACAATATTTTTTTTAAATGACGTGTTTTCAGTCACTAAGGGTACAAATTTTCGTTGAGAATAGGTTTCAAAATTGGTTTGAGAATAAGTTGAGAGCTAATAACTCTTTAACGGCTACAGATAGCATATAGCGCAGTTTACAAAAAAAGTTATGTTAACGATCTTTTTGCAAAAATAATAGAGGTCAAAGTAAAAAAGAGGTAAGAAAACCCGAAATTTTTAGTTTATACAACCATATCTCTTGAGCGAAAGCATTAAATATTCTTGAGGTATCGGCACTATAAGAAAAACATATGAGCAAAGGTCCAGATTTTGTATCTGTACTTTTGAGTTTGATGCATCACCATCTGGATGCTATACAAAAACCAATAAGTTATCAAAATCGATTATTGACACATTGAAAACTTTTTCGTAAATCGTATCACATATATACATACATCAAATTTAGATTCTTTTCCTCAATCGAAAATCTAATTTAGTCAATGTAAGTTTCAGCTTACAAATCATGGAAAAACACAAGTTTGGAAATTATTACATACAGTCATACATATTATTATTATATACAGTCAGACATATATTGTTGAATACAATATCTTGTATTTTGCCCAACAAAGTCTAACATCAGATTATATAAAATGATTTCGAGCTCTTTGGATGTGAAACTTTGCAAGTTTTGCAGGGTCGTGATTGCTAGAAAAAACTTTGATAAATATTTGTTCAATTTGCATATGTTCTGAAATCGTAGTCTCACAAAGAAATTCCTAAAGTCTACTCCTAAACGATTCTTTTTTTTTTAATTGGCGGTAGCGCTTAGCCAGTTAATATGTTGCACTACAATTTGATGTATTGAAAACAAAACATCTGAAAACCAAAAAATTGTACAATATGAAGGGTTTACGTTAAATGACTGCACGTTTTGTTAGGGATCAAAAGTTGATTGCATTTCATCAATTATTAGAACTTTGTATTTTCAATATAACACTGACAGTTTTATTTTATAAATTTAAAATAAGGTGGAGGTTGCGCCAATGCCTTTCTTTGGTATCGAAAGCATAGACAATTCCAGAGTGATTACATTTGGAGTGATGTTTTCGTTTTTTTTCCACATTCTACTGCTGAGTACATTCTTGGTACCAATTGTTGAAGAAAAGCAAGACGGAATAAAGGTATGTAATATTAATAAAAAATTTTACATTAAAATTTACTTAATTATTTAAGATACTATTTTTCATTATTTCTATTTTACTGCAATATTCTGCACTATCCTATAATGGGTCATATAGCCACATTGCAACTACATTCAGATTCTCTTATTATATGGTTTTTAATGCTGTTTAATATAATATGCCACAAAAGTAAAAGTTAGTGCTACATACTTAGTTCGGAAAACCACTGCGAGACAAGTTAACTTGCTAGATCACCAGAATAAAAGAACTTCTTTCAAGAAACGACGGTATTTGTTTTTGCAGCTGAATCTCTGCCTGTTTCCAAAAAGTAATTATTTTGAATGTACATATATATAAGGAATTTGTTGAAAGTGAAAATGAAGCTTGAAATTATGATAATTGTCGCACCTCTGCCAACAAAATTGGTCCGATATGAAATAGAAAATGAAGCATTACATGTTATACATGTCAGTGATCAACACCAATAAATTTGTGGTTCCCATTTTTAATTTATCTTAGGTAAAATACTGATTTCAGGAAATTTTCCTGTGCGTGAGTTTTCTCAGCTCTCAGCCCCTTCAATTATGACATGTTAAAAGTAAAACTGACCGCAAGTGTGTTCAAGATTTCTGATATAACTGCTTCCTTTATGCTTCTGCGCGTCCATACTAACATAAAAAACGTGCTATTAAATACTAACTTGCTTGTCGTTTGTTTTGTTTAAGACTGCTTGTAGCTGCTAATCGAGTTCTATCTATGCATTTTGAGGAAAAATCTTGCTCCTTCTAAGGCTGAAACCCGGAGCTGCAACGATGGTAGAAGCTCCGGATTTTCCAACTGAGATATGATCGAAGTCTTAATAATTTTATTTGAATTAAATACATTTTTCTATTAAGTGCTTCTAATTATGCATACGATCATAGGACATCCTTTACTATATAGTTTAAAATTAAGGTCGCATGCTTCTTTTTATTTCTCTTCTATTTCAATATACATAAACTAATTTTCGAATGTATACATATTTTATCATTTTCGAATTATCTACGTTTTATTTTTCAGGAGTTCCTAGCCCTCACGACCCCCTATAATTATATGAACGGCATCACCTTTTACTTTACAAGGTTTTGGATTTTATTTTTATTTATGCTGTCATCACTGCTAGTGGGCTGCATTTGGAATGGATTTGGTTCAATTGCGATGTGCTACGTTTTTCTTTTATTTATTCTTTTTATAAATTCTGCGATGTGCTACAGTTTTCTTATATCAGTATTGTTTTCTTCAGGTAAGTTAATTAATTAATTTAGTTAATTGCAATCGAAAATGCTATATACATATGTCCAATTTATTCTGATGCCCTTTCATTTTTACTATAAAAGCAATATTTGTTTTTTTTCGAAAATTCTGACTGTAAATCTGCCTTTTTGGAGCCATTACCCTGAAATTATCCTTCTTATCTTTAAAATTAGTTTCAACAAAATTCGAGGACAGCCTTAAACAAATTCCACAGTTAGAGATTTTGAAAATCTCCTTAATAATTATTATATTTTTACCCAAAACTTAATTACAATCATCGGTTAATATTCGTGATAAAATTACAGAGTAGTTTTATTGGGTGTATTTGCGAAGCGCACAAGCCATCAAAAAACACTTCTCCTAGCGCACAAGCAGGAGTTTGCGAAGCGCACACCTATTGTTAAGGGATTACGCATTGTTTTGGAAACGCGCGGCTATGGTTAAGGTCAACGCACGTATCTTTACCTGATCTATGTAAGTTAAATTAGGTTTTTTAAACCACTAATATCAATATGTGGAGTACGCTCCGCGCCAAGCGCAAAGAAACACACGCACAGGCAGGCAGGCACACACACACGCGCGCGGAGCGAAGCGTGTGTGTGTTTGCCCCTGGCAGCCTGCCTGTGTGTGTGTGTGTGCGAGTGTGCCTGCCTGTATGAGTGTTTCTTTGCGCTTGGCCAAAACCCTCGAGAATACTTTCCCAAGCCATGAAACAGAAATCTATATGGCTGCGTGCTTAGTCCGTTTTCTAAAATGTTCTATATTGATACTTATGGAAAAGTGCTAAACATTGGCTTTATATATGCCATAGAGCCTAAACTACTATCCATAAAGGAAAATAGTCTTGCATTAATTTAAAGCTTGGTTCCTTACCATCCCAAAGGCTACACTTCCTACATACCTTACTTAACAAAATGATAAAATAGTTTTGATTACAAAGTAACCTTACCATTTTACGCTCAATACCTCTCTGCTGAGTGATAATTGCATGTGTGTATGTGCAGCCGTAGTCCGAATCTGTAGGCAGCTACATTCGATATCATCAGCCGCATCAGCCCACGGCATGCCAGCTGAGAATTTTTGTGTGAGGAATCGTAGTCATTTGGTTAAGATAAATTTTTTTAAATAATTTTGTTAGGAAAGGTATGAACATTTTATTACGATTCGGAAGATAAGAAAGCAAGCTTAAGATAAACAGAACGCCATTTTTCTGTATGAATAGTAGTTTAGGGCGGAGGAGCTATTCAAATTAAACTTTTGTCACTTTTACATAAGAACACTGCAAATATTTTAGAATGTAAGGACTACGTCGGGCCTCGCATGTGGTAGGGAGGGAGTCTGTTTCATGGCTTGTGAAGTATTCTCGAGGGTTTTGGCTTGGCAAATACACCCTACGTGGGTATATTACTTAGGGCAGGTAAAGATACGACCTAAAACAATGCGTAATCCCTTAACAATAGGTGTGTCATTGTCGAGGTCCAGATGTTAAAGGACAGAGGAACAGCGAACAGTTTTAAATTGTTTTCCATTCTTTATTATAATTCTCTTTGAATATTATTGAGCACCCGAAGATTGAGAAGCATGGTACATCGCTTATTAGTTAGTATAAGTCACCAGTATTCAATCAATTTTTGGATAGCTAGTCAGTCAACATTCGGCGATTGTGCGATAAGCAATAAAATCGAGATAAACGGCGACGAGTATTTACGATTTTTTTTTTATTTTAAAGCCAAGCTCAGGGGATACCCTATGATGCAATGATGCAAAGCACAGCATGGCAAAAAGGAGATAGGGAAAGGATTAAAAGACATGAGGAAAGTGGCGGAGGTGCTGACGTATGTCACTCTTAAATTTTCGCAGATTGTATGCTCGAGAAAAAACAAGATGGTAGATTGTTCCACATTCGCACAGTTTGGGATAAGAAAGCATCACAGAATTTTACTATACGGCCGAAAATATCCGACATTGTGATCGAGTGAGTCGATATGACGAAGCGCTTGAAGGCTCTTTTTTGGACAATGTCCAATGAAGCTAAGGCTGTATGACCAACCCCGGCCCAAATATGGGAATTGTATTCCAATCTAGGTCTGATGTAGGACTTGTAGAGGAGCGCTAGATACGATGGGCTTGCTTACACCTTTTCAGAAATCCAAAATTTTTTATGCTTCTTTGGTAACAGAGAAGATGTGATCTGTTCAGCTTAGCTTGCTGGAAATATTAATTAATTGAAACCGGAGTGGAAAAATTAAGATTTTGTTTTAAGATATGAGACAGCTTTGGGTTTTAGATGCATTGTATGCGAAGCGATTCGCTTTGCCCCAAGCGAGGATATTGTCAAGATCGTTATTCAATGATATAGTCATGCAATCTCGTATGACACATGCGGCATTCCGTCTGGAGTCCGTCAGAGTATCAAAGGAGTAAGCTAAATCAAGGGTACTATCAGCAAAGCTATGGACGGGATTGAAAGTAAGGGAAAGCAGTTGGTTGGTTTCTAGATACGTCATTAATTTGGAGTTAATAGATTCGAAAACATTTGAAAGAATCGAAGTGATTGCAATTGGTCGATAATTGGAAGGATCGCTATCCTCTCCTTTTTTAGCAAGAGGCTGAACATGGGCTAGTTTCCGAGTATTTGGAAAGATTCCTGTCGAATAAGATAAGTAGAATAGTTTAGCCGAGGATGAGGCGCAGTTTTTAATTAACATGAAAATACCAGATATCTACGGTAGTACTAAGAAAGTGATGTATGGAACAGTTCATATCAAACCTCAATAACTGGAGGCCTGACACTGTTGACAGGCGTCTGCCAGGTAGACAAGGTATAGCTTGCTATTACTCCGCGAGCCTCTGCAATTGAATATTGATAAAATATTTGGTTCGATAGAATCAGAGCGTTCGTTCTCCTAGATTAGTAAAGATTATAAAGATATTTTAAAATGATCTTGTTTTAATTAAGTGGAACTGTCCCCATGACAGTCCGTTTGAATTCGTGGTATGTAAAGCGTACACAGTAAAGGACAGCAGCTGATCTCTCCTTTCCACGCCGTGTTATGGAGATGGTACCGTTAGAATCGAACTTGCTGTGTAGATTAGTAAAGATTATAAAGATATTTTAAAATGATCTTGTTTTAATTAAGTGGAACTGTCCCCATGACAGTCCGTTTGAATTCGTGGTATGTAAAGCGTACACAGTAAAGGACAGCAGCTGATCTCTCCTTTCCACGCCGTGTTATGGAGATGGTACCGTTAGAATCGAACTTGCTGTGTAGATTAGTAAAGATTATAAAGATATTTTAAAATGATCTTGTTTTAATTAAGTGGAACTGTCCCCATGACAGTCCGTTTGAATTCGTGGTATGTAAAGCGTACACAGTAAAGGACAGCAGCTGATCTCTCCTTTCCACGCCGTGTTATGGAGATGGTACCGTTAGAATCGAACTTGCTGTGTAGTCAATTGTCTTCCGAAGAATTTTCCTTGACTTGACCACCGCTAGGATAACATACCTAAATGGGGCTTACTTAAAAATTAACTTTAGAAATCCTGTGAAAAGAATTCAATAAGAAAAAGGATTCTCATGAGCGCTGGCCGTTGATTGTTTAGAACGTCCTTCTCCAAATAAAACTAATTCTTGAAGAGAAAAATTAATTGCTTTATTGAAAGTACTCTGTTGTTGTTTTTCTTCTTCTTCTTTTAATTTTTTGTTAGCACGTTGACGTTATAAATCATAATAAAAACATTTTTTTTTGTTTTTTATACATCGATTCATAGCCTACCTAGTTACGGCTTCCTACGTGCCAGCAAGGTATGACTAGCATGAATTTTAGAGAGCACATTAATGTGACTATCAGAACTAGCTTAACACAAGCTCGCTGCGGGGATACGTTTAATAAATCAACGGTCAACAATACATGCGTTTCATCACTCAGTCGGTGTGTTAGTATTAGTATGTTACACTAACCATAGACTAGCCACCTGATGAAATGACATGCAATGCGGCATGGAAACAGAAAATTAAGTATTATATATACGTTTTTTTAAAACATACTTGGAAACGTCAACGACAAATGCTCAGCCTTAATATTAAAAGCAATGCACATGCGATTGATGGGTTCATACATGCTAAAGTTGGATCTTGCGGAGTTACACGCAAAAGGGGTAACCTTCTCAGATTGTGCCCACTATCACGGAAAGAGATTTTGCTAAGTAGCAGGGGAGAATAAATATTCGCATTTAAGAGTTGATGCACATGCGACCATGCGACGTTTTTCAACCGAGTGCATATTCAAAAGCTTCAAGCGGTCCTCGTAAGGTGGAAGAATCAATGTATTATTCCAGAGAGTTCCGCTGAACTGACTCGATGCGGTCGATGTGTGTACCGTAAAATGAAGACCAGACCTGGCTAGCGTATTCAAGGAGAGGTCTCACAAAGCAAGTGTACAAACGCAATCTTATGGTGGGATTCGAGAGCTCTCGAGACCAACCTTTGATAAAGCGCAGCATAGACCTACTCTTTGAAACCATGTAGTTTATGTGGGAAATAAAATTCAGCCAGAGAACACATAATCATAGGTGATTGGTTTCTGATTCCTGTGGAAAAAGTCATAGCCTCATATTTGTCGATATTGAGAGCCAAATTATTGTTTTTGCACCAAATTGAAAATTTGTGAAGGTCATCTTGTACCCGTTCACAATCGCTAAAAGATTTAATCTGAGCGAAAAGTTTAATGTCATCAGCATAAATCACGACTTTGTAGTGTTTCATAACAGATACAATGTCGTCAATAGATAGAATAAAAAACAGGGGGCCCAAGTGACTCCCTTGAGGTACGCCGGATGAAGCCTTCAAGACTCTAGAGATAGTGTAGAGCGCAAGTTAAGCTACCCTCAGCGCACATGTATGCGCACAACAAAGCGTGCACAAAAAAGGCAATATGCAATAGCAAAGCATTAGGTTACAAAAAACAACAATTTTGCAGGTTTACTATGAATGAAACATTCACTGCATTAATGAAACTGCAGTAGAAAAATTGTAAACAAAAAGGATGAAGAGAAAGAAGAAATTACAATTTAAGCATGCTAGCCATGCGATTGAACTCATAGGTAAACATGTAAACAAACATAAAGCATAATGCCGTGTGAACTTTGAGTATAGCGAAAAGCTTACTCGACGCTTTGTGTGTTTGTGCATTGACCGATTCCAGGTGATCGATCGGTGTGAATTTAATTTTAAATTCTGAATGCTTTTTTGCAATATTGATGAAGTAAGCGATTTACCTAGTGTATAAAAAGGCTGTAAATTATTGAATAATAGAGTTATTTTCAACTCCAAACGGTTGTGATTATTCTATAAGAGAGCTCCCTTAGTTCCGCAATGGATTGTCCTAAAGGTAATTGAGCTCTCTAGGTTTCAGCCCTTTTGCCTAGTTAGCATAGAGCTATTTAGCTCTAACCAAGCAAGGCATTGAAGATAGAGCTGGCCATAGCTCTGGCTTATACTTTCGCTTAGTCAAAACCAATCTTTGAGCTTTATAGCTCTCAGCTGGTCAAGATATGAGTGTATAGACGTTTTGTCAAGCTCTACAACTTATATCTGTGGAGTAATATAAACTGTTTCTTTCTTTCCGGTATCATTGAAGAATCAAACAAAACCATCAGGCTGGAGGAATTGACTGGAAGAGTAGAAAAAACATTACAATAGGATGTCGAAATAAGACTTGATATGTTCTTTTATTTAAGTAAGACTTCGTCCATTTAAGAAAAGTTGGAGGAAACCCATACTTTTCCATTTTAAATAGCATCACGGAGTGAGATAACTTTTCGAACGCTTTACTAAGGTCGGTATAAATACAATCTGTCTGATAGCCTTTTGCAAACCCGCCAATGGTATCCGAGACAAATTCCAACAAGTTAGTGGTTGTAGATCTGTCCGAAATAAACCTATGCTGGTTTGAAGAAAGCAAATTCTTGCAAGAAATTGATAGCTGAGAGTAAATGATAGATTCGAATAATTTAGGCATACAAGACAATTTTGCAATAGGCCTATAGTTATAAATTTCACTTTTACTACCTTTTTTGTGAATAGGCATGATGAAAGAGTTTTTCCATAGCTGAGGGAAACAACCACTATTAAGCGATTTTTGGAAAATAATTCTAAGCGGAGCTGCAAGGGCATAGCAACACGACTTATAGAAAGCTGGAGGGATGCCATCAGGACCCGTTGTGAAGTCATTTGGAAGCCCATTAATATGATTGAGTATATCCTCTTTTGCAATTGTAGGGATAGTGAATGAAACATTATGAGAATCGTTCATATGACTTCTTCATTTTGATAAACTTAAAAAGGATATGTGATATGTATCATCATAAAGTGTAGAGGAAACTTCTTTGAACTTATTAGGATGTGGGGAAATTGTTGTGACTTATAATGTCTTTGTCCCTCATGTAACTTTTCCACAATTTATTCGTTTTATTTTTAAGATGTTTTAGTTCTTTATTGAACCATGGTGTAGATGTTTTAGCGTACCGCTGTCGCTCGCGGGGAACGTGAGAAGAAAATAAATCGAAATGAATTATGTAAAATTTAGAAACGTCTTCGTCAACACTATTGCTAGACAGTAAAGTGCTGAAATCAATAGAGGTAAGTCTACTAGAAAGTTTCGAAAAGTTAGCCTTTCTAAAATTAAAGAACTATTGTGGTTTGTCACAATTTGTAATGTTTTCGGTTTCAAAGCAATATGAAATTAATAGAAGGGGGTGATATTTGTCCAGATATTTGGCTAACTGGGCTAGATACGACTAAAGAAGTACCCGGGCCAGTGGAGAAAACCAGGTCTAATTGCCTACCCATGTCATTCCTTATATTACTGATTTGGCTGAGACCAAGAGATGACATAGTGCCTAGGAATTGTGATTCCTTTGTTGACAAGTTATTAATAGGAAGATAGTCATCGTCCCAATAAGTAGTAGTTCGGCAAGAGGTTGCTTCTTGCCGTGAATAAAATTAGATGTTGAAGTGAGTAGGTCGTAAATATTTTGACCTTTTTCATCAACACTGTTTATGGAGTCTGGAGGAGTATAACAACATAATATGTATAAGCAGAGACCGAATCAGTTATGACTTTTTACGAAAAAAGCCTACTTTACTTGTTATTCCTGACAGATAATAGTTATTTTTTCTGGTAAAATTAAAAAAACCAGCTTGGTCGGATTCTGCGGGCTGAATCTTTCAGTCGACAGAACCACCTGTTTTTCAGGTTTTTTGTTTTTGTTTAAACAGGATTAGATTGTTGAGGGCAGTCAACGAAATTGTGCAGTCAACCCTTTTTTGCTTTGGGCATTAAGGTTAACCTTGTCCGATAGGCCAACCACCATGCTCTTAAGGTTGTACAGGTCACCCCTGTACAACGCGAGCATGTCAAAAAAAGTATGGGCTGGAGCTCGCCAACAAGAATCGCAGACACAGTAAATTGCGAGACTTTTTTAATAGATTTAAGGCAGTCTTCTCGAGTTTAACGCAGAAGGTGTGGAACGCTTTACCGCAGACAGCAATCCATAATTTAGGAAAATTATGATTAAATTAAAATTTAGAATAGGATTTACACAAAAGCGCGTTATACACAGAAAGCGAGGTTAGAATCGCGCTAGCACTAAAAATATAAAATTACACAAGTGTAGATTAAATGCAACCTAGTAAAATATACAATAAACATACTAGACAAATTAATGTCACTAACAAAGCACTAGAAAATAACTAAAAACACTTAAAAACACAATATTTGCTAAATACGAATACACACCACACTTGATAGCTTTATCTGGTTTATATGTTGGTTTGAGAAACGACCCAGCCGACACAGACGCGTCGCCACATATACTCCCCTGCCAGCAAAACCTTGGGTTTTAGCGCTATTTATGTCGCTGTGGTGGCCTAGTGGTTCGTACTGGTATACCTGTTGAATCATTAGTTTTGAATCTAGTGTGACGTGTTGATGTGCTCGACTAAAGTGTAGTCTCGGCGTGTAATGGTGTTGGTGTATTGAATTCTTCCGACGTTGTCTGCAGATGTTCTTCCATGTGATGATGTACCGCGGAACCTTCAGACGCTGGCTGAACGGGTTCATGGGTTGTTCGAGTGTCTCGAGTAGTGTTTGAGCTTGGTGAGCGGACATGATTTTCGTCGGACATTCCGAAGTCCGAACGCAAAAAAGCAGGGTTTCAATAGGTTTATAGAGACGTTAACCTCCCTGTTTTTTACTTAGAGAGTAAAGAATTGATTCGCGCGTTTCATAATTTTAAACGGGCCTTCATAAAGTGATTAAAGTGCTGATCGTATTCCGTCTACTCTTAGGAACGCGTGCGAGCACTTATCAAGATCTTTAAATACGGGTGGGAGTGATTTGATGCTGGAACGGGTCTGATTTCGGAGAAGAGGTTAAGTAGGGACACAACGAATTGACTTTGCGGTTGGTAGTTGGAATTTTGAAGAAAATCGCCAGAAATGCGCAATCCTTCGTCGTAAACGAGTTCTGCAGGGGTAATGAGAAATTCCCCCTAAAAGTGGTTCGCAAGCCTAGTAATACAAAAGGTAATGTCTTAGTCCAGGTCTTCTCCTGGTATCCCATTAGGCATGCTTTCAACGTCCGGTGCCATCTTTCTAAAAATCCATTAGCCTGACAATGATAAGCAGTGATGCAGTTTTGAAAGTTCCGAAACAAGGGAGGATTCGAATTGCGCTCTCTGGTCTGTAATAATAGTTTTGGGAACGCCAAAGCGGGCTGTCCAAACTTGGCAGAGTCCAGCTGCGACAGTCTCGGCAGTAATATCCACTATGGGAAAGGCCTCTGGCCATCGAGTAAGCCTGTCGATAATTGTAAATCATTAGCTGAAATTTTGCAAAGGGGGCATAGGACCAACGATGTCTATGTGAATAGTTTGAAAACGACCAGAGGCTTCGTGAAATGATCCCAAAAATGTTTTTGCAATGTCTCGATACTTTGCTCCGCTGGCAAGGTAAGAAGAACCGTGTCCATGAGTTGACATCCTTATTGATGGACGGCCAGAAGTATTTAGAGATGACAATTTTATTGGTAGTGCGAATGCTCGGATGAGACAAATTGTGTACTGTTTTGAACACTTGTATTCTGAAAGGCGTGGGGATAAAAGGCCGGACTTTTGTTTCTGAAACCTCTCAGTATAAATCCACATTTGAGCCGAAAATCGGGAATTTTGAAAAGTTGTTGAAATTCGTAATCTTGGATTGTACCTCAGCCATAGCCTCGAAGTTGATTGAGCTGGGGAGTTAAATTTCACCACTCGTGATAAAGCATCGGCGACAATATTACCCTTACCAGACACGCCTCAAATCCGTAGTGCATTGCCCCACGTAGTCTAGATACCATAATTGTCGAGGAGAAGGCTTCTCCGGGTTTTTCAGAAATGCATATTGCAAAGGTAAATACCTAAAATACTTGATACCCTTGTATGCAACCAAAAATTCCCTATCGTACGGACTGTATTTTTGTTGAGCATTGTTCATTTTGACGGAGTAAAATCCTAGAGGTTGCCAGTTATCGTCAACTCTTTGCACCAATGGCCGTATTTGAAGCGTCTACCCATAGCGATAAATCAGCCGTAGCGATGGGAAGGCGAGAAGAGCCGTTTGTGCTAATTGTGCTTTGACTAACTGGAAAGATTTAATTGCTTCGCTAGACCAGTCAATGCGTTTGGCACCGTCTGTTTTTTAACCGAACAGGTAGCTGTTGTTATGAGTTTGCAATCACAATGGAAATAAGTACGTACGTGCAAATATGCACGCCCTATAGAAGGAGCATTTCATTTCCTGTCAGACAAAGTGTACAAATTGTACACTTTGTTTTTCTCGCGTACAGAATTGCTGACGGTGGGCTTTATTGCCCACCAGCGATAAGAAATAAAATATTTTTTGCTAGAGCATATTTCCTCCGAACATTTTTAATAGCTGAAACGGCGCACGATTATTTTTCTCAGCGCAATTTTTATCGTGAAAACGCTTAATCAGCAAAGAGACCAAGGAACAGCGTTGGTAGCGGGAGATATGTGAGGCGGCCAAAAAGGTCTGTCAGGGCAGTCGATCAGTTACCGGCGATGTAAAAAGCTCGTCAAAAGTGTTCTTAGTGAATAATTAGGTAAATAAAAGATCTTCTTTTTTTATTAAAAGTACTCATAATTTTCGAATAGTACTTGTTAAAACAAAAGTGTTCTTCACGAATAATTAAATAAATGATCTTCTTTTTCTATTAAAAGTACTCAATAAATTTCGAATAGTACTTATTAAAATCAAAAGTGTTCTACACGAATAATTAAATTTCTTTTTCTATTAAAAGTACTCATAGTTTTGAATACTACTTGTTAAAATCAAAAGTGTTCTTTATGAATAATCAAATCAATAAATTTTGAATAGTACTTGTTAAAATCAAAATTGTCATTTACAAATAATTAACCAAACAGAGTACTTTTATTAAAGATTGAACAATAAATTCTGACTATTTAAATATTTCTATTTTTAATAATAAATAGACTATTAAAGTTTCCGTTATTAAGAAAGCTGTTAAATAATAAAAGTGTCCTTCACAAATAATTACACAACCAGAGTTCTTTTTATTAAAGATTGAACAATAAATCCTTACTATCGACATATTCCTCTTTTAATAACAATTGGACTATTAAAGTTTAAAGGATAGTGATAATCTTGTCGGTCTGGTGCACCTTCCTCCGTTAACGAGAAGCACTCCCAGTCCTTTGTGGTTCTCCAATAATCACCACATAAACTTCCGGTGGCAGCGGTGTGGGATATACATACGTATATACACAATATCCTACAAATATTTTTTTGAAAAGATCTTGAAGGAAAGGACCTCCAGGCGAGGCACATACATTGGACCCTTAGACGAATGCAGTTTCAAGATACATCGGATCAGAGCTCGCTGGATGGAACCGGTATCAGCGACTGCCAGGGAATGCGCAGGCAAATCCCAAGTAATTCTATATTTTGCAAGTTTTTTTTGTTTAAAATAGCAAAAAAAAATCCTGTTGTGTTTTCTTGTTGTGGTTTAAAAAAAAAATGTTTTTTGTTATCATATAAATGTGTACTTTGCGTTTTTTGTTGTTATATATACATATTATCATATAAATTAGTACATATATATTGTTACGTGCAACAGAAAGAGACAACTGGTGACATTTACTGACAATGGAGAGTAAACAACTTCAGGTTCGGAGAATCGATGATGGAATCTTCGGGAAGGTTCAGGAATAGAATGAATAGAATAGTCAAGAAGATTCTGTAATAGAGCACTCCAGAATAATCTGGAGTTTCTAGGGTAGAAATATAACATTTGTCACCGCCAAAGGAAGAGTCTTGTGTTAGACGTTGCAGTGTTAACGAGCGAAAGTAATAAACGGGCGAATGAGTTGTAATTGGATTACGATAGTTAAAGTTGAGTTGATTAATTGAAGGTTAATGAATTGTATAAGATTAGAAGTGAAATAAAGAACTTGTGTATTAAATACTTAATATTGTGTTTTAAATTACGAACCAAAGGCCACGCACGCAACAATATTGTGAAAAAGAGAATTTCCCTCAAGGCGGTACAAAAAATTCATGGGAGCAGAAAACCCCTCTAATTCTTTCGTGAATCTCAATAGGAAATTCTTTTTGGGGGTGCTCAATTTTTTTTCTTCTTATTAGTGCTTTCGCTACCTACGTACCCAAGTTAATTGAGTCATTTTGACATTGTCTTTCGTGGTAATGCAATCGTGTAGGGATTATTGAACATTATCGTATTAAATGAAACCTGAAAGATAAATATTTGTGCTTGTGTACGTCCTATGTGATTATAAAATACTTGGCGCGCATTTGACATAGTACTTATCGATGACCAAAAAACCAACGTTCCTAAAGCTTAACCTGTTCTGAATAATTTAAAGGGTTTTTTCTGCGGCCCTTATGCATCTCCATGCCATAACAGTTTAAGTTGGTGGATTACTGCAAAGTGTATGATGGGCGATAAATGCTAATTTGGTGATGACTGATTGTTTTGTTGAAGCGTTTCTTTATATACGGCTATCAAGTACTGGATCCATGATTTTTGTTTGATGATTGATTCGAGATATTAGGACGTTCTTGTTTTAATTTTATGCAACATGGGCGATTAAGTGACTTATGACCACTAACGTCTGCGCCTATTTACCTGTGTTCTTTTTGTTTTTTTTTCACGGAATACCAACACAAATTTACCTAACTAGGAAGGATTTCCAAACTACATGCCTAATATTTCTACACAGTTATATGACTAGCGTGAATAATAAGGACTGGTTTGGACTAAAGTGGGAGACTTTAGTATGTACTGCCCGTAGTCAGAGCTTACATGCAAGAAATGAATAATGTGGTGAAAATTGATGCCACTGGTATAAAGCTAGTGGTTTTAATTGTTTGTCTACAAATTATACACTTCACTGTTAAACTAGAGCTTTAATACTCGATAAAATTCAAATACTAATAGCTCACTTTATCAAATATCAATAAACGGAAAATATAAGATATATAATAAATATAATAATGTTGTTGCAATAAACTTTGTACTCACCTGATCTATGTTTGGCAGTTGATTGACTTGATTTCAATAATTTTAATTGAGATTGGGATTGGGATATTCTTTATTCTGGTCGATACCCAGAATAAAGTGAGGTGAGTAGTTCTTACTGCAGTCGAAACCCACAGAATCTTTATTGCAGTCGTTACCCAAAACAAAGTGTTTTATTAGTAATTTTCTTATTACAGTCGTTACCCGTAATAAGAATCGTTATTGTAGTCGTTACCCACAATAAAGTGTTTTGTTAGTAATTTTCTTATTACAGTCGTTACCCGTAATAAGAATCTTTATTGTAGTCGTTACCCACAATAAAGTGTTTTATTAGTACTTTTCTTATTACAGTCGTTACCCGTAATAATAATCTTTATTGTAGTCGTTACCCACAATAAAGTGTTTTGTTAGGAATTTTCTTATTACAGTCGTTACCCGTAATAAGAATCTTTATTGTAGTCGTTACCCACAATAAAGTGTTTTGTTAATAGTTTTCTTATTACAGTCGTTACCCTTAATAAGAATCTTTATTGTAGTCGTTACCCACAATAAAGTGTGTAGTATTAGTAAAATTTCTTATTACAGTCGTTACCCGTAATAAGAATCTTTATTGTAGTCGTTACCCACAATAAAGTGTTTAGTGTTAGTAAAATTTCTTATTACAGTCGGTACCCGTAATAAGAATCTTTATTGTAGTCGTTACCCACAATAAAGTGTTTAGTGTGAGTAAAATTTCTTATTACAGTCGTTACCCGTAATAAGAATCTTTATTTAGTCGCTATCCAAATAAATCTCCTAATCTAGTCGCAACCCAGAATAAGAAAAAATTATTTCAATTGTCAACCAAATAAAGTGTTAGACTGTTAATAAAAATTCACAACACTAGAAAATACCACTAAGAAAAAATTATCAAGTCACTCACTCCACTGCCAAACTGAAAAAGAGATCGAGTCAAGTTAAATTGCTGTTTATATATCCATGGTTTGCACACGGCATCAAAGAACGGTAGTATAATTGGCATAGTAACAATAACCTAGCATAGCAACAATAACCCAGCATAGCAACTGCAACTCATCATGTGTTTATGCAGTGTAACCATTTTAGTCATTGCTGCTATCAAGCTGTTTTTTGCTAAATATCTTTAAAGTAATTTAAACTAATTTATGTTAATTTCAATCAATATGGTATAAAATGACTTTCGCTTTGTTAAATATACTTACTTGCAACGAAAACAAATTAATTTGTACAGTATGTGCTACTAGAATTTTAATCAAATAAAAATGCGAATCATATTTACTTCCTCGAACTTGATTGATGGTAATAGGGAAATTTGATTGATCCATGGGATTGTGTTAGATTCGATGTCTCTAGTGCAATGTAGATGGCACTATTTCGTTCCACTACGTACTTTCCTTCCATTTTATCTTAAAATGTGTTTCATTTCTGTAAGTTGTTAACATTGTGTGATATAGTTGTATTGACGTGACAGCTGACATGGTGTAACAAAATGTTTATATTTTGTTTTAGGTAAGATAATTTATAATTTGTTAAAAAATTTGGTTCTTGGTGGTTTCTTTTGTTGCAGAATCCACGCGGGAAATTATGCATTACTGCCGCTCAACATAGCAGTTTTGTGGGTAGCAGCGCTAACAAATGTGATAACGCAGAGGATAAATTGAGCGCTGATTTCGACCCACAAGACATCCCTGAAAGTTTCGGATATATTTGCGGGGAAAATCCTTTTCTTTATAAACATTGTTCAACAATTGTTGGAATCAGAAAATTCTGAGATCGGAAAATTTTCTAACACTGCGCTTATTGAAAAGTAAGACGTTTTAGTATTTCTGACTAATACTATGTTCGCTTTCTTTGATGACTACCTCTGATTAAACGTCGAGATTGAATGAAAGTTTTTCAGGTATTATCTTAACAGAAGCTTTTGCTCTTGCAGTTTCTTTGATATTATTGTTACCTTTTTACTCTTGGGAGTACTACCAGACTCTCCAGTAGGATGCCTTCCAGAGTGATCAACTTTTTGAAATTTTATTTGTGGAAATTGGTTTTTCATGAAATGCCGAAATGTGGAGTAACCCATTAGTTTTCCATCCGTGATCTTTATATGAATAATATACATCCGCTCGATTGATACCTTAGATAACTTGATTCTTGTTGAAATCTGTAAGATTAAGAAATTTTCTAACGTAATCCTCAACATTTCTATAAACATCTAGAGAAAACGCGTTATGTGCCTTCTTTCCTAAATTTCCATGGATTCGTGGTGTTACACCGTGTGATAAAATATGATTTCTTATCCTCTTAATATGATAGAGTGATACATTTTCCAAAAATAGAAAAGCTTCCAGACATCTTTCCCTGATAGACATACGTTGCTCGTTGACGATGCCGTTCTTTCTGCCTAGAAGTTGTTTTGCTATTGGCCATACAAGCCATTGTTACACCCATTAAATACATATCATGTTCGTTTTTAGTTAGCTCTGCTATATTCAATCTACGTTTGTATACTTTATCAGAATCTAATCCTATGAAACAATTAGTATCAGGATTATCACAGGAATATGCAGTATGAAGTTTCTTTTTACGTTTCTTTTCTTTCTTTCAGGATAGAGACACTCAGGCCAGCATATACTGCTGTCACTGGGTTCGATCCTGAACATAGTATATCATTTTACTTTACTATATATATACACCTCTAACAAATTCTCACAAGCAATACCTCGTTTTCAAATTCAAAATATTTATCCTACGCAGTGGTCGTACTGTCCAAAAGGTACTTACGATACAGGCAATCCTGCCTATCCCTCCTCCCCCTCCCCCTCCCGGAGGAGGTGGCTCTGTTTCGGCACCCAATACTGTGCACTTATCATTTTCCTGCGCGAAACTTATTATCCCTGATTTCGACGAAAACACTCTGTTATGGAACTAGATTGAGAGTGATTTCTTTTGGACGTGAAGTCCCTGCTGTCAGCATGAGCTGACAGATCACTCGGTGGACAGCGTTGACTGCAGGGCGGCACGCTAGCACCACGGCTATTGCGGGAGAGTTATAGGGGGGGGGGGGTTACCAAAATCCTGCCGCTGCCACATGCCATTATCAAAAAAAAATCCTCGTGCCTGACAAAAACCGTAGCACGCACTCCAGCCCTGAAGGGGCCTTACACCCCTTACCTTATTGAAAAGTCTCTACTTTAGGACTAGCCTTTGGCGTCTTAGATTTTGGCGTTTTAATCGAACATCCGTTTCATGTAATTGGTAACGATGTAAATTTAAAATACGACGGAATCCTTGGGCATGACTTCTTATGTGAATACGCATTAGCATTGACTACGTAAGAGGAATAATCAGCTGCAAAGCATACGATTTTCAAAAGAGCCGGCTGAAGGTTCGTCAGATGGGGACTTCACGACCTGTACAGGTGTCTGCACTCCTCACTCGAACCACTCCAGACTGATAGAGGGTTCCACCTATGGTGATAATTTGGATATAATTCAAGGAGCAAATGAACCTATCGTGTCTCAAAAGCAATCACACCACTAAAACGAAAACTATGGAATTGATTTCAACCCGAAACAACAATAAATCTTCTTTAAAGAAAAACGCCTAAATATCTTTAGTACACTACCATTCTTTATTACGCGTGAGCAAACTAACCTATCTTAATAATACGTCAAGTTCTCCGAACCGAAACTTGACACTACCATGACTGAAAACTAAACCGGCACTCGCCAGATCATTCATTGGTCCTTTATGCCCCCATATTCGAAAGTAAGCTTTGCTCACAACGCGAATATGTAAACAATCGACAGCAACCTTGTCGTTTGCTCTACCGGTTGCAGCACCTAAGTCGCTTTACATAATAATTACCATGCAAGATTAATTATTATTGTAATCGTCGATTGCTCCACTAAGCGCTCATCGCAGCCAGCTGTTTGGTTAATCAGCAAAATAAACAACCACTGCAGAACAATTCCATGCTAGGAAATTGTTTAGCAATCGTTGATTATTCTACCAGAATATGCCCTTTGCTGCTGAAAGATTCTTCCGTATATTGGGCCATAACAAACCCAATCTTAAGGTAACAAGAGCTTCACAAGGTGGGAGCTCAACGACCTGTACAGGTGTCTGCAATCCTCACTCGAATCACTCTGTACCAATAAAAGATTTTGATAAAGGGGATATGACGCCAAGAGTGGATAAACTTAAATCCAATGAAAAACAAGAAAGCCTTAAACTAGTACAACTAGTAAGCCAAGTGCTACGACGAAAGAATTGAAATTGGAGTCTATAAACTTGTTTCCAAGGTCAAGAACAACTGTACCCACAGAGCAAACAGAAGACTTTTTGGTAACCAGACGCGAGCCTATACCCGGCGTGTACTTGGGTAACTCTATTTCTAGCCCCCAAAATGGCAAAGCTAATCTAATAGTATTGAACGTGAGAGATGAAGACGTTTCCGTAAACCCAAACACTTAAATTTGAAACTGAACCTTTAGATGACTATTCCATAGTCCAAAATCTACATATAGAGAACAAAATCGAGAAACGTCTTAACCAATTAATGAAGAAATTCAATTTGGAGCATTGTAACATAGAAAAAACAGATAGTATATTACAAATCTGTCGGAATTATAATGATATATTTCACTTGTAGGGTGATATTCTCTCAGTGACTAACTCAGTCCGTCATAAGATTCAACCTTTTCCCGATAAAGCCCCTGTAAACATCAAGCCCCACCAACTACCGGTGTCTCAACGGACAGAAATCAGCAACCAGATATCCCAGATGATGGAACAGGAGATCATAAGCCCAAGCACGAGCCCTTGGAACTCGCCGTTGTTGCTTGTAGCAAAAAAGCCCGATTCAGCAGAAAACAAGCGGTGGCGGGTGGTCGTGGACTTCCGGCGACTGAACGACATAACTGTCGGAGACTCCTTTCCACTGCCCGACATCACGGATATTCTAGACCAGCTGGGTAGATCGCAATACTCTTCATCTCTGAACTTAGCGAAAGGGTTCCACCAAATGAACTAAGGCGACAAAGAGTAGACTGCCTTCAGCACCTCTTACGGCCACCTCCATTTCAATAGAATGCCTTTTGGACTGAAAATTGCCCCCTCTGCATTTCAGAGGTTAATGAACAACGTCCTCTCGGGATTACAAGGCATAGAATGTTTTATGTATATGGTCGATATTGTTGTTCATGGGTGCAATCTTGGGGACCATAACGCTAAGCTCCTTAAAGTTTTCGAACGCTTGAGACACCATCGATTGAAGTTGCAGCCCGACAAATGCAATTATCTTGGAAAACAAATCACTTACTTGGGGCATGTAATAGATGAAGAAGGCATTCACCCCGACCCAGTGAAAATTAAATACTGAAATCTAAGCTTATCTCCGCTCCTATCCTGAAATACCCCTGTTTCGATGAACCATTTTTGGTCACTACTGATGCCAGTACTTTCGATATTGGCGCGGTACTTTCGCAAGGCGAAGTAGGAAAGGATAGACTAATCTCCTACGTTAGTCGACCCCTTAACTCGGCTGAGGTTAAGTACTAAACTATTGAGAAGGAGCTCTTCGCCATTGTGTTCACTGTTGAACAATTTCGACCCTCTTTATATGGACGACGTTTTACTATAATAACCGATCATCAGCCACTTACCTGGCTCATGAACTTAAAAAGCCCTACCTCTACACTTATTAAATGGCGTATCAATTGGAAGAATGCGACTATTGTATAATTTATAAGTCAGGAAAACTGAACTCAAATGCGGACCTTTTGAGTCGCATACCCCCTGTTGATACTACTATTAACGCAGTAACACAACTACAGGCCAGTCAAAGTGAAACTCGTACTAAGCTATCCAGTCCTGATGCCACTGTTAATTCTATTCCCCCTACAACCGACATTTATGAGGCCTACGCCGATTACTTAAAGAAGGGCATACCCGACTACTCATTCATTCACGAGAAAAACGATGACAAAATGAAGAAAAGCCTTGAGTTATATACAGGTCTAGAACTAGATATCCTCCTTGGAAAGCTAAATATATGCGATGCTGGAAAAAACAACATTCTTATTGCCGAGTTTCCCTTCACACTATCAAGCCCCTCTGAAAAGAGGACTACTTTTATCACTTTAAGGGAATATCTTGAGTATGCAAAACCATCAAAACTCAATTATACTACTCACCTTTAGTGCCATAGACCACGCCAGTATATTAGAGCTGCTATGTGCACTTTTATTTTTTCAACGTCAAAACTTTCTGTCCATATTTTCCTCGACGATGTGATTGAGTTGAGTGGACCGTATCCAGAAGGTGATACGCGATTATCACACTTCACCCCTGGGGGGCCATACTGGCATACACAGAACCCTAAAACGGATAAAGATGGCCTATAGTTGGCAGAACATGAGCAAGGATATCATAAGTTTTATAAAAAAAATGTCCTTCCTACCTATTACTACAAGCAGAAGACCATATGAAAAGGTTTTTCTCGTCATTGTTGGCCCACTTCCCACTAGTCACAATGGTAATAGATTTATTTTGACCTTCCAGGACGACTTTAGTAAATTCTCAGCAGGCATTCCTCTCCCTGATGCCGAAGCGGATTCCGCCGCCAGAGAGCTCACTACTAAAATCATATGCCGCCACGGAATTCCTCAATGTATCCTGACTGATCAGGGCACTAATTTTCTTAGCCAACTGCTTTCGGAGGTCTGTACATTGCTTAAAATTCATAAGCTACAATCTACCCCGTATCATCCCCAGACTAATGGCGCATTGGAGCGTAGCCATAGAACGCTGGCCGAATACCTCCGCCATTACGATAACAAAGATCCGATCTCTTGGGATTCCTGGATGCCATATGCTATTTGCGTGTTTAATTCAAGCACCGGATTTACCCCGCACGAGCTTGTTTATGGATTCCCGGCTAGAGTCCCCACTTCTCTCAAACTTGAACCAGAAACCTGTTACAATTATGATAACTATTCTGTCGAGCTAAAGGCTCGACTTCAGCATCAAACGCGTCAAACCATTCTGAAATATAAACAGAAATCAAAGAGTTACTACGACAAAAAATCAGCAGAGCGTTCTTTTAATCTCGGGGATAAGGTTTTTCTTAAGAGTCATGCAAAAAGGTCCAAACTCTCGCCACTTTGGCTCGGACTGTATGACGTCGTAGAATTAAATTCCCCCGAGAACACCACCATTAAGGTGGGAAACAAGATTAAGATTATACATAATAATGATTTAAAATTGTACGTCAAATAAGTCAAGCTCTTTCCTCTCCAGAATGTTGAACAAGGGTAAACTTCTCCTATATATACAGCTCTTACTTCTATGGAGCCCCACGACTGGGCTGAACGTCACCTATTTGGAAAGCAATTCAGGAATGTACTTCGAGGAAACAGGTAATGTAGGCCTTTTTAGCCACGAGGCGCATATCATCGTCTACTTCGACCTAGATGGTCTTAACTATGAGTTTAGGCAGATGGAGGATAACAAAAATCTTTGTCAGCGGTTGACCTCTTATGCAGGCGACTCCTTCTCTGCCAAGCCTCATTGAAACAAATCTTAAGTATCTTTAGTAACATAAAGTATAAAAAAGGCTTTAGTGTCGCAGCCCCTTTAACGCGGTGGGTTCTCTGAGTTAAATGCTCTTTGGAATTTTAGATGAGGATGCCGCCATTAAATACGACAACCTGTTTGACAGCATGAAAACCGACCAAGGGCACCTTGACCTGTTGAAGAATTATACGTCGATAATAGCACTACTGTTAATATTTTCAACAGGAGCCAGCACGAAATTAAGACATTTTTCCCTTTTTGATGAGAAGATCAAGAATATAGAGGTACTGTTGAGTCTCAGTTCAACATAACTCTGCAAATAGAATCACTTACTAATGCCTTAACTCTTTCACTAATGAGATATGAGGCAACCATAAATTCTATCCTCGATCTGGTGATAGATGTGAAACATGGCAAGCCGCACCCTGCTAGTATGACTGCTAACCAATTAAAGAACTCTACAGCAAAAGCTCCCCCATAAACTGAGGCTCCCAATTTCCCCCGGCCTACAAGATTTGTTCGGCATATACACATTGAGCCAGACAAGCACAGCTAGAAGTGCAGATAAAATAATTTTTGAATTCAAAATACCCTTACCCTATCGAACGTCATACCAACTATATATAGTAACGCCACTGCCAACCACCTATGAGAACGAATTCATCTACATTCACCCATCCGTTGATTATTTAGTAGTTGATTATAATCGAGAACACTACTACACCCTTAATAACTTCGACTTTCAGAACTGCCTTACTCTTGACGCTTTCCATTACCTTTGTCGGCTGATGCACCCAATATTTAGTGTGCATCCAGAAAACAATATTTGTGAAGTTGAGTTGCTAAAGCACGTCACTAAGGTACCCGATTCTTGTTACATACGAAAGGCCTCCCCTGGTAACCTATGGATCCTGCTTTTACAAGCGAACAAATGGCTCTTTGTTCTAACCAAGAACACTACACTGGACGAGGTCTATGCTAACAGAATTATCCCACAAATCGTACTGGGTACTGGATTACTCGAGCTCTCAGACAAGTGTTACTTGCGAAGCGACACCATAACTATCCAATCCCATTCGTACAAAAACACGGAAATACACAATTACTACATCCCCAGCTTGAATCTATCTGCAGCCTTGATATTTTCTAATATTAGTGGACTCCCACTTCCCAACACCACCACGACAATGACCTGCAACGGTTACGTTCCATAAAGGAGATAAAGCAGATCGAAGACCAGGGCCTGAATGCTCACGATATCCACTACTATTCCATTTCGTATACTATTATTATTATCCTTGTATTGATTTTTGTTTTCACGTACCGTTGTTTCATAAATCAAAGAGGGAATTCTCTAAACCAAGCAACGCTACTAGCCTTCAGCAAAATTTGTCAGTATAAAATTATTTAAAAAAGAAACATCATATTATACGTATGTACTGACGGAGTTGGATTTAAAAACTTGGTTCGGGCGGTTCGGCGGTTGAAAAAACGAAAGTTGTATTTTGCAGAATTGAAAAAATTATTAAATGGTAAACTTTTAGTCAAAATATTTGTAAAGTTGAAAATTGAAAGTTGTATTTTGTAGAATTGAAAAAATTATTAAATGGTAAACTTTTAGTCAAAATATTTGTAAAGTTGAAAATTGAAAGTTGTATTTTGTGGAATTGAAAAAATTATTAAATGGTAAACTTTTAGTCTAAATGTTTGTAAAGCTGAAAAATTATAAGAAATAGTGAAAGATGAAAGATGTTGTATTAGTGAAGCTAAATAATTATTACAGTGCTAATTGTGTCGAAATAGTGAAAGGCCAGAAGTATTGGCAAAAGTTTATACCAGTGAAAATAAGAAAAAATTGGTGAAAGAAAAGTCGGGTTTTATTTAAAGGAAAAGAGGTGTTGTTACCTTGACCGTACAAGGATACCAGGTGGGTTTGGGCGCAACGTCTGTAAGTACAATAGGAATATAGAACAATTGGCGCAGTCGGTAGGATAGTGGAAGCCAGTTTTGTCTAAGCTAAAAGAAAAACATAAGAGCTTGAAATCTGCTATCCTACGAACAAAAAGGGGTTAATTAGATTAGGCCAGTTTGGTCTAATCGTCCTCAACGCTCGGGGTCGGACAGCTTTAACTGCCTCTCTTAGAAAACACGCCACCCCCTCATCAAAGCACCCAAGGGCCAACGTGGGACAATAGCGGGCCTCATCTCAGCCCAAACGAAGATATTATCGACGCGCACGTTAAGAGGGAAGTTCCAACCCTACACTTGAAGGAAGGAAGACCAGCTACACTCATCTATCTGTGATCCCGACTTTCGTAAATTAAACAAAAGACAATTGGAGACGCATTTCTGCTACCCCGAATTGAGGATATTCTTGACCAATTAGGTCATGCAAGGTATTTCACCACCCTCCTATTTGGCCAACGGCTATCACCAACTTCTTGTCGACAAAAAAGATCGACATAAAACTGCTTTCAGCACAAGTTATGGGCACTACGAGTTCAAGCGTATGCCATTAGGGCTCAAAGGAACCCCGCCACATTTCACGCCTAATGAATTTCGTTTCAACAGGCCTACAAGGTCTCGAATGTTTTGTTTACCTAGACGATATTGTCATCTATGGTAAAAATCTATAACCACAACGAAAAGTTGAGAAAAGTCTTCGACAAGTTGAGAGAGAACAACTTGAAACTGCAGCCAGAAAAGTACCAGTTTCTAAGGAGAGAAGTTGTTTACCTAGGACATAAATGTTCTAGCGAAGGTGCACTACCAGACCCAAGTAAGACGGCCTGTGTCCAAACATTTCCTGTTCCAAGAACAGTAAGGCAAGTTCAATCATTTTTAGTACTTGCCCATTACTACAGGAAATTCATTCAAGACTTCTCCAAAATTGTACGTCCAATCACGACTTTACTCTGAAAGCATGTAAAATTCACTTGGACTGAGAAATGCCAAGAAGCATTTCAAAGCATAAAAAATGCTTTAATTTCTCCACCACTTCTAATTTACCCCGATTTTTCAAAATCGTATAATCTAACTACGGACGCTAGTAGTAACGAGGCTGTAGGAGCTGTTCTTTCTCAATGAGAAGTCGGAAAGGACCAGCACATAGCCTATGCCAGCCGCACTCTAAACAAAGACGAAAGAAATTACTCTACAATAGAGAAAGAGTTATTGGCTATTGTCTGGGCTACAAATAATTTCAGGTGCTATCGAATTCAAATAATTAGTGGTGAAATCTCACCAAACGGGAAGTAGGGTCTTTCACATTGAAGACACCTTTGAGAGGTTTATAGTCTGTATAGACCGTGAATTTCCTACCTTGATAGCAATTTTAAATCATCCCCTATTGAATTTGAGTCTGGCCGACATCTTGTCCGAATCTCAAAACCAAAGTTTTGCGCAACCCGAGATTTTAACGGGATACAATATTCACAAAACAATTTATAATGGTACGCATTCATTGGAAGAAGTCCAAAATAAAATTGCCAAATACCAGGAAAAGGTAGCGAGCAAGCACTCTCACCTCCTGTCAACAACTTCGATGATTATTGGGCCCACTTGTCCTGGCCATAATGATTATTATAGTAGCAAGATATCTACATCCTGTCGTCATTAAGATGATACAACAGAGGAATCTACCACAAGGTAACCACAAGAGGGAATTCCTTTAGAAAAGCGAACTCCTGCTCCCGAACATATTTTAAAGCAAACTCAATCGCTTCCTCGAACCAAATCACTTCAAATTGTTTAAGGAAGGTCGCCGACACTGTCGAGAGGGACCAATTGGTCAAGTTGAAACAATTTTTGGAAATAAAAAGTAAACCTGGTAAAAGAGAAAAAATATGAGTGTAAACAACACGCATGACAGGCAGAAAAGCCTAAATAGGTTATAACCACAGTACGAGTATATATATAAATAGACATTAGAATTAAACATAAATAAAAAATAGGTAAAAGGATAGAAATTATACATGCATAAAACAATAAAATAAAATTAAAATGCATTAGAATTATGTACAAATTAGAATTAAAAATAAGTCCGAATTATAACAAAAATAAAGTATAGTAGTGAAATTAAAGTAAACATTTCTTAAACGTGGACACAACAAAGAAATGAATAAATAGACAACAAAAACAAACACAAGAGGCTTACCAGGCTACTAACAGTAACAGTAATAAAAATTAATATTAAGGTAACCAATCTAACTTAGCCAATAAAATAAAATAAAAACGAAACTAACCTAGAATAAAAAACAAAATAGTGGTTAACTGGGGGAGAACTCAACAAAATATATTTTTTTTTTTTTTAAAAAAAACCCCAAAATAATTTTGTAAATCCCACCGAACCAACCTAGACAGACACAAAAAAAAAATAATAAGCTGAGGTATTTCCATTGTTTCCTTGTTTTCCTTTGAATCCCCCTGTAAATGTACGAGAAGAAGAAGGAAAAAGTGGGATAAAGTACAAAGCAGGGTCTCATTTTGTTCAGGAATTTCTTTTATTTAATTTTTATTCATAATTTTTATTAATTATTAGTAGCAAAAATGAAAAAAAAAGATAAATAGGAAAGACAAGCTAATTGAAAAAAAAGGAGTATCATCGATATCTCGGACGGGAGGGGTGGTTATCAGCTGCCGGAGAATCGCCATAATGGCCGGCCCGAACACCGGGTGGCAGCACGCACGCAGCCCGTACTCCCCGGTCAGGTTTAAGGTTCCGCCTGAAAAAAAGAAAACAAAAGACAATAAGCCTAAGCGGAACACAGTAACAAATAAGCTTAAAAACTCACCTCTGACGACCCAGGACTGCCCTTGGTGGGTCTACAGAGGTAGGTTAACCCTGTAGGTGAGGCCGGCCACGGCATCCTCGCCCCACTTAGTAAAGGGGCGCTCCCCGCGTCTGAGTAAGACTAGCCGGATTGGGCCTTGCCACCCGGGTATCATGTGGACAACAAAAATCTCGCCGGCCACTGAGGTGAGTGAGATAAACCAGCAAATTCCTCCCGTACACTTTTGAAATCAGTGGCAGGTACAAAATAGCAGCCGAAAGATTACTAGCAGTGGTAACCCGATAGCCCCGATAACAGTTCTCAAGTCCAAACCTAAACAAGATCGAAGGAAGTCCGTTCATACAAAAATTTTTCCTAGAGAGTTCTCCCTCTCCCAAGGATAACTCTCATCTTCATAGGGGGAAGGCATGTTGTGTGTGGGAAAATTTGGCATCATAAGAACGTAGCAAGCTTCTACCAATGAAAATTTTTCTCAGGGTAGAAATGAAGGATTTGAAAATCTGGTTCGGGCGGTTCGGCGGTTGAAAAATCGAAAGTTGTATTTTGTAGAATTGAAAAAATTATTAAATGGTAAGCTTTTAGTTAAAATATTTGTAAAGTTGAAAAATCGGTAGTTGTATTTTATAGAATTGAAAAAAAATATTAAATGGTAAACTTTTAGTCAAAATATTTGTAAAGTTGAAAATCGAAAGTTGTATTTTGTAGAATTGAAAAAATTATTGAATTTTAAACTTTTAGTCTAAATATTTGTAAAGCTGAAAAATTATAAGAAATAGTGAAAGATAAAAGATGTTGTATTAGTGAAGCTAAATAATTATTACACTGCTAATTGTGTCAAAATAGAGAAAGGCCAGAAGTGTTGGCAAAAGTTTATACCAGTGAAAATAAGAAAAAATTGGTGAAAGAAAAGCCGGGTTTTATTTAAAGGAAAAGAGGTGTTGTTACCTTGATTGCACAAGGATACCAGGTGGATTTGGGCGCAACGTCTGTAAGTACAATAGGAATATAGAACATGCCCATTAAATGCCTTAGGCGTTGAAAATTATCCTTTTGTATTGGTTTTGTAAACAGGTCAGCTAACTGATGTTCAGTTGACACGTAGATAAGCTGGAACTCATCATTGATGAATTTTTCCCTTATAAAATGATACATTACATCGATATGTTTCGTGCGGTGATGAAACTCAGGATTTTTAATTACTCTTATCGTGCTCTGACTGTCCATACATAGAGTTTGTTTCAACTGTTTACTTGGAATAAGATCTGTTAATAATCCTTTCAACCATACTAGCTCCTTAACTGCCTGACTCGCTGCTATATACTCAGACTCAGTAGTTGATAATGCTACACATTTTTGCTTCTCAGATGACCAGGAAATTGCACCAAACCCCACGTGAAAACGTAGCCACTAGTCGAATGTCTGGTTTTAATGTCTCCCGTATAATCAGCATCGCTGTAACCAGTTAAAGAATTTTGCACATTACTTTGAAAAAATATACCATAATTCTGGGTTCCACTGATGTATCTCAACAAAGTTCGCTTTAGTGCACTTATATGCTCTGACGTTGAACAATCCTACCTAGAAAGCACACCCACAGCATATGCTATGTCAGAGCGCGCAGCTATCGCCAAATACATCAAGCTACCCACTGCTTCTCGATATGGAAAACCTTTATTTTTGCAACCATGGCCTTGAAAATGAAATAAGCCATCCGCAGGTGTGACCACTGGTTTAGCATCCTCCGTGCCGAATTTGTTCAAATATTTTTAGCATATGATGACTGATTAACTCTTAAAACATTATTTGTCCATCTAATTTCAAGACCGAGAAAGAACTTAATGTCGAGTACTTTAATTTCAAACTCCTTTTGAAGATACTGCACTAAATCCAAGATATCTGATTCTTCAGTACCAGTCAACATAAATTGCCAATATGATCTTCCTGTTATTGTGATAACTAACAAATACACAAGAGTTCGCATCGCTGACTTTGAACTGAAATCGTTTTAAAGTTTCTACAAATTTCATGTTCCAGCATCTTGCTTCAGCCTATACAAGCTCCGTTTTAAATTGCATACTCGACCTGATCCGTCGCCGTAACCTTGAGATTGTCTCACGAATATTTCATCTTGAAGTTCACCATTTAAGAAGACCGTTTTTACATCAAACTGTTTCATATAAAGTCTTTCTAAAGCGGATACTGCTAGAATCGCTCTTATTTATGTAAATCTTGCAACTCGACTGAATGTCTCCGAAAATCAAGACCATGATCTTACGTGAAGCCTCGAACTACAGCCTTGCCTTATATCTTCCAGGTTCATTTTTATTTGCTTCCTTAATTTTGAATACCCACTTGTTATCAAGAATTTTTCTATCCTTTGGGCAAGACTTAAGATCCCAGGTTTTTTTTCTTCATCTATAGCCCGCTTCCATGCTGCTGTATCCTTGCACATGTTTGTATTACAAATCCATTTCCATCCGCAATACTACACATGTTCGTGTTGCTTTGCTTGTTGTTACTTCTCAGTCGATATCTTAAATGGAGAGACATCATCTGTCTATTTTCTTCGTTACTTTCACTTTCTTCTTCATCAGAAAATCCGTGGAAATCTTCCTCAAACTGAAACATTGCCATCGTTTTCAAAATTTCTATTCGCTGGACTAATTTCTTTTTCAGTTTCGATAGTCTCAATTGGACTAGTTGTAATTTGGTCAATCGACCTCTGCTCCTTTTCTTCTGGCTTTTGAGAATCTGAACATATTGCAGCACTATTGCTCTTTGAGGTTTCATTAAACACAACATCGCGAGCAATTTCAATTTTATTTGTGTTTGGAAACGATACGCTTTGAAGTCTTCAGTAGATCCGATGAAAATTCCTTTCTTAGCCTTTGGATCCCATTTTTATCTTCGTTGTTTAGGTATATGAACGTAACAATCTGTGCCAAATGTTCTAAGATTTTCAAGTTCAGGAACTTTATTATACCACAGCTCGTAGGGACTTTTACCTTTAACTGGACTAGTACCTGAAATGTTTAGTAGATACACAGCGGTACTTACTGCTTCTGCCTACAACTTCAAGCTTAAACCCTTGGAATGTATCATTGTGCGCGCAGCTTCTACTATTGTACGCATTTCCCTTTCCACGCACCCGTTCTGTTCTGGAATATAGGGTACAGTTTTCTGATGAAGGATTCCACATTCATCCAATAGTAACTCCATAGCTTTATTGGTATACTCAGTGCTATTATCTGTTCGAAGAATCTTGACTTTACAATTGGTAGACGTTTCAACGTTTCTTAGTTAAACTGTAGACTTCAGATTTTTCTTTCAAAAAATAAACTGTCCTAAAATGAGAAAAATCATCTTTGAATAAAAGAAAACACCTCGATTTTCCGATCGAAATTGTTTCCATAGGACCGCATATATCTGAGTGAACTGAGTTGTTTACTAGATTCGAATGGCGAACGGTGAAGTTTACCTATCACAATCCTCAGAGAAGAAGATATCAATGTCTGTGAAATTTATATTTCTTTCCGTCAAAAACGCACGTACATAGTTTATATTTTGGTGTGCTAGTCGTTCAAGCCATAGCCATAAATCCAGTTTGTTTTAATGCAATATTTACAATAGGCTGCTCAGTTGAAATAACCTTGAACAACATTTTGAAGAGTTGATTTTGACGAACTCCCATTGCAACCGTAAATTTTACTTTACCTTTTACAAATTTACACTCACAAGAAAAAAGCGCCTGAAATTTATCGCCTACCAGTTAAAATAAATTCTATAATCCCACCAACAAAAATAAACTATTACTGGGCATCATCGGTGTCAGTAGTCCATGCTGATCGGGCAATGACTGGATGTCAGTGATGAAACGAAATTTTGTTGTACAGGTATAAATTTTGTTGCTAGACCAAGACTGGATGTCTTATTCGTCCAGAAAAATGACTGGATGTCCTATTTGTTCACGAAAAAATGGCTGGATGTCACTGATGAAACGAAATTTTGGTTGTATAATTATAAAATTTGTTGCTAGACCAAGACTGGATATCTTATTCGTCCAGAAAAATGACTGGATGACTTATTTGTCAAAGAAAACTGACTGGATGTCACTGCTGAGAAATAATCTTGTAATTAAAACGCCAAAGTTACCACAGAGTCGATATTGGGCGTCCCGTCCCAATTTAAGCAAGGTGACTGAATGTTACTGATGCAACGCCCTTTCGTTGTACAAGTAAAAATTTGTGCTAGACCAAGACTGGATGTCTTATCCGTCAAGAAAAATGACTGGATGTCATATTTGTCAAAGAAAAATGACTGGATGTGAAATGTGAAAAGTTGGATGGAAACTTGTAGGGTGCTCCGCTGTCTGCGGTGCCATCCAGGCCAGAGAAAAACACAGTAAAACTTTGTTTTGGCTGATATATGAACAGGCAGGTGCTTAGCTGTCTGCCGGTCTCGATCGCCTAACTCTAGGATTTTGTCGATTTTAATTCTGAGCACTGTTGTTTTTCTTGATATCTCGTCTCTGGTTGCCTTTTATTACTTTATTTTATTTTTTTGTTTCTCTTGATTTCTCAAATTTTGCTTCTAACACTAGATATTCTCGGATAAAAAATCTTCTTATACCTCGTTCTGTCACTCTATCTCGGATCTCTCCCATCTTCTTCTTTCTTGTCCGCCGACTGAAGACCGGTCTTTCTTCGTCGTTCATGTGGCCGGCCATATTCGGGTAACTCATCTGAGTGTAGCATATTGCTACATGCAGTATGCTACGTTCATAACATCTTCCACTCTATCAGACAATCTGTTATGGATGTATGATGAGTAATTGGCTTAGACGTCAAGTCCAGACTGCCATCATGAGCTGACAGATCACTCGGTAGACAGCGTTGACATGCAGGGCGGCACGTTAGCTCGCCTCGGCTATTGGCGAAGAGTGTGGTGAGGTTCCACGAAAACCTGTCGCTGCTATCTGCCATATACAAAAAAAAAATCGTGCCTAACCAAAAGCCGTCGCACACATCCGGTCCAGAAGGGACATTCACATACCCATACTTACTTGAAGGCGCAGGTGACGTACCTTCGGCTGTTTTGTCCCATCCACCCATACGACACTGAGCGCAGCAATTTAATTTCAGTGTCCCTGTTATGGTAGTAGCATACTGCTACATGCCCTGCATGTCAACGCTGTCTACCGAGTGATCTGTCAACTCATTCTGGCAGTCTGCACTTCACGTCCAAGCCAATCACTCATCATACATCCATAACAATCATTGCACTCCACAACGAGCCTCTGGCGCTTCAGCAGTAGATCCTGATTTTCCTCCTTTATTTGTTAATGACCAACCAGATATTAAGACATAAATTCCTACATTAAATATGGTTAATAACGATTTTACACCAGAAGAACAGAATAAAATGTTCAACTATATTCCAGTAAGGAGTGTAAGTATTGAGGTTATTGTAGTAACTGCAGAAATCTCAAGGTAAGTTAAAATTTCAAGAGAAAAAAATAATCGAAATCGGGATCGGAGAAAAATTTTATACAAAATTCAGCCAAAAACTAAGATTATGGAAATAATAGACAACACTCCTACGACAAAAAATTCTAAAATTATCTGTAAAATGTTATTAAATATTAAAATTAGTTACACCAAAGAAGAGAAATGGATTGCTCAGTGTTTATTTTATAGAAATGCATCGTTATATAACTTTATGAGACAATCGTTAAACTTAAAACTTCCGCATCCTTCTTCATTGTACAAATGGGCTAAAATAAAAAGTTTATCACAGGGACTTAACCAAAGCATTATTTCAGAAATAAAAAAAGAAGTTGGAAAGTTTGATAGCAAAAATCGTAAAGTAATTTTACCTTTCGATGAAATGTCCATAAAGGCAGATTTGATATATACCGCTGTTAAAGATAGAATCGACGGTTACGTAGATTACGGGAATGATAAGAGAAAACGTCATTTCGCTAAAAATGTATGCATCTTTATGTTTCAAACTACGAATAAAACTACGAAACATAAAGACGCATACATTTTTGGCGAATTGACGGATTAGATACTCATAAAAATAGAAAGCCGAACTGGCTTTTTATTATTGCCAGAAAAAATAGAAAGCCAGATAAAATAAAAAGCTAAGCTGGTTTTATATTTTTGCCAGATAAAATAAAAAGCCTTTCCAGCTTGGTTTCTTTAGCTTCAAATTATTATCGGTCAGGAAGAACAGGTAAAGCTGGCTTTTTTCGTAAAAAGTCATAACTGGTTCGGTCCCTGCAGAATAGTGAAATTGTGCACACGGTGTTTCATACAAATATTTAATATAATTTGGGCCACATCGAGAAATGGACTGACCGATTTGCTATTTCATGTGGCACACAAAATATTGTGTTTCTGTATGTCAGAGTTTGAGCAACATTTATTACATTAAAACATATAAAACACAACCAAACAGATGTAATCTTACACCCGAAAATCGAATAAAATTAAAAAAATATATTTCTCGTGTTCAAGTGATATTTTAATCGCTTGTAAAAAATCGTCAAGGTTGTAAAAAAATCGTTAAAATTGCAAAAACGTCCAAAAACATCGTAAGGATTGCAAAAAAAAATCGAAAAGCAAAAAGTTCGAAAAACAAATCGTTAAGATTGTAAAAAAATCGTTAAGATTGCAAAAGTGTTCCCAAAAAATCGTAAGGATTGCAAAAAAATCGAAAAGATTGCAAAACGGTCGAAAATAAATCGTTAAGATTGCAAAAACGTTCCCAAAAAAATCGTAAGGATTGCAAAAAGTTCGAAAAATCAATCGTGAATATTGTAAAAAAATCGTTGAGATTGTAAAAACTTGGAAACATAAATCGTAAAAATTGCAAAGAAATCGTTAAGATTGCATTAAGTTCGAAAAATAAGTCGTTGAGATTGGAAAAAATCGTTAAATTGCTAAAAGTTCGGAAAATAATCTTAAAAGTTGCAAAGATATTTTGAAGAATGGCCAAAAATTGTGTTTGTGTGTATGTGTTGTCGAGTGTGTTTTTGCTATTTCTGCGCTTTTTCTTAAAATGCTCCAATTTTTCGTAAAATTGGCCAAGAAACTAAATATTTGCCAAACTTTGTGGGTGTGTATAGTCGAATGTGTTTTTCGCTCTTTCCAATTGTTCCGAATTTTTTGCAATTTTTCCGAATATATTTCAAATTGTTCCGATTTTTTCTCCAATTGTTCCGACTTTTTTCCAAGTTTTCCGAATTGTTTTTAATTGTTCCGAATTTTTGCCAATTTTTCCGAATAATTTTCAAATTGTTCCGAATTTTTTCCAAGTTTTCCGATTTTTTTCCCAAGCTTTTCGATTTTTTTCCAATTGTTCCGATTTTTTTCCAAGTTTTCCGATTTTTTCCCAATTGTTCCGAATTTTTTCTCCAAATTATTAAGATCTTTTTCAAATGTTCCGAACGTTTTTCCAATTGTTCCGATTTTTTTTTTTAATTTTGTGGATTTTTTCCAATTGTTCCGGATTTTTTTTCAATTGTTCCGAACGTTTTTCCAATTGCTCCAAAGTTTTTTCAATTACTAAGATTTTTTATTTATTTTGTGGATTTTTTTCCAAATCTTCCGAATTTTTTCAAATTATTACGATTTTTTTTTCAATTGTTCCGGATTTTTTTCCAATTTTTCCGAACGTTTTTCTAATTGTTCCGCATTTTTTTCAATTACTACGATTTTTTTTAATTTTGTTGATTTTGTTCCTATTGTTCAATTACTACGATTTTTTTTTTAATTTTGTGGATTTTTTCCAAATTTTTTGAAGGTTTTCCAAATTATTACGATTTTTGTTCAATTGTTCCGGATTTTTTGCAATTGTTCCGAACGTTTTTCCAATTGTTCCGAATTTTTATCAATTACTACGATTTTTTTTTTAATTTTGTGGATTTTTTCCAATTGTTTCGGTTTTTTTTTATAATTATCACGATTGTTTTTTCAATTATTACGATTTATAAAAAAAAAAAATTATTAATTTATTAATTATTTTATTGAAATGGCAGTATATATATATATGTACCTCCCCGTTTCTGCCTACCACATTTGAATCATCCTTCAATCTTGATTCAATTTCATGACGCCGAAAAATTTTTCGATCATAATGAGGATATCGCCCCGTGCAAAATAATTTACACAGTATCTCTGACAGTTTTCAGTTTTTTTTCAATATTTTCTAAAAAAAAAAAAAAAAAAAAATTATTAATTTATTTATTTATTGAAACGGCAGTATGTATATATGTACCTCACGCCGTCCCATATAAATTAATTTCTATACATACATATCTCGCTCTTTGCATAAAAAAAAAATATTAAAAATAATTAATTAATTAATTGAAACGGCAGTATGTATATATATACCTCACCCCGCCGCCAGTTTCTTATACCCTAAACCAAAATGAGCTAATGATAATGTCTGAAAGATTTGACTTCATCCAACTTGATTCAATACCAGAGCATATCTCACAATCGTCACCAAAATGCTCAACAGCTTGATGATGTCTTACGGCAGTATGTATATATCCAACTCCCCATATACATTTCTCTTTCTTCACACCGTAAAATTGCATTCAGAACAAACCAAATCTTACGGCAGTTTGTATATATCCAACTCCCCATATACATTTCTCTTTCTTCATACCGTAAAATTGCATTCAGGCCAAACCAAAATGAATCTAAGTATCTACCGTCCCCCGTTTCTTATCATTCTCGCTCTTTCCATTTTCATACCGTAAATCAGCTCTGATGTCTAAAAAAAAAAATAATAAATAAAAAACTGCACAAAATAGTAAATTATGTACTGAATGTTCAACTGTAGCAAATAATAGAAAAAAAAAATTAATATATAACCTTATCCAAATGCGCTTCTTCTGTTGATGAAGGCCGTGGCCTTGTCGGGGTCACCACTTTATGGCGCTGTTGAGCCAAATTTTGACTATTAAGACGTCTGCGATCGACGTATCCAACGGTATGAACAACCAGAGTGGCTGTCGTGTCGACTGTAGATCTGAGGTAGCTGGTATCAGACGAAGATGTCTGACGCAGTTGTTCAGTCTTATGAGAAGACTGTGTAATCCGGATAAGATTGTGTAGAACTAGTACTTGTTGTACTTCAGGAGTAAATCTTGAACTTGGCAAAGAGAGTCAATAGGTGAGTAGAATGTTGTCTTGGGAGATTTCACCTTTTTTTGAGTTAATTAGCAATGAGGTAGACAAATTAGGTGTATTCTTCTCAAGTGGTATTGTGATGTCGGGCAGATGAGTAGTTCCAATAACTACCGACTGTTTATTAGGAGCTTGAGCCTGGATAGGAGCCCTGACACTATTGACAGGCGTGTGTCAGGTAGACAAGGTATAGCTTGCTGTTACTCCGCTAGCCTCTAATTGAATGTTGATAAAATATCTGGTTCGATAGACTGAGAAGGTTCGTTCTCCTAGATTGGTAAAGAATAGAAAGATAATCTAAAATGATTTTGTTTTAATTAAGAGGAACTGTGCCCATGACAGTCTGATTTAGTTCGTGGTATGTAGAGCGTACTGGTCATATTCTCAGATCTGTACTAGATTTGACCCAAACAGAGGTTTGCTTCATCAGGCAGTTGCTTCAAATAGTACGGCGCATACTATAATACTATACTGAGCTCAGGAGTACAAGAAAAGCAGCTGATCTCGTCTATCTTTCCACGCGCTGTTATGGCGATGGCACCGCTAGAATCGAACTTGCTGTGTAGTCAATTGTCTTCCGAAGAATTTTCCTTGACAACCTAAATGGGGCTCTCTTTATCACAAAGTCTTGTTCTCTCCGGTTGTCTTCTCTTTTTTCGAGACTCGAGTAGGTTCCAGACAAATTTCATGTTTTTATGCGAATTTCTGGATATCCCGAAGTATCAATTGTCTAAAGTTGCTAATACAGTTTTATTTCATAATGTAACGTAATAAGAATATTACTGAATTTTTTAATTGTGCACTAAATATTTCTTTCTTATAAAGATCGGTCTTATTATTGAATCCGTTGGGACCGGAGGCGAAACAGTTACAAATCCTTTTCTCCGGAAAATTAAACAAAGTTTTACGAAATTTTCAAATTTCATTGATACTAAACGGCACCAATTAAAATTTCGCCGCAAACTGTGCACATGATTTCTCCTCCGGAATACACTTTCCCATGCTTTTGTCAAAATTCAGTGGAATTAAAGCAATCTCAGAACAGTTTTTAAAAATTTCAAAAAGATTTCAAAAGTTTTTCTTAAAGAAAAGCCATCCCGGTTCGAACGAATTCACCCTAATTAAGATTGATTGTAGGATTGACGAATGCTTTTTAGGAATTTTTACATGCTCGTTGTGTACATTTTATTTAAATTTAAATTAAAGCTTTTATATTTTAAATCACAATACGAATTTCAACAGAAATTAAATTACAGATATACAAAACCCATTTAATTTCAGCGTTCTTCATCAAAATAAAAAATATAAAAATTCCACCATGTAACAGCAAACTCCTGATGTGCCTAAACACAATTTGAATGTTAAAAGGACACGATTTTGATTTACTTTGAAATTGTAAGAACTCTACTATTTTGTGAATTACTTTGCGAATACTAAAAGTTACTACAACATTTTAAGTAAAGTTGCTGTCAAATTATTTTTTATATCCTGCATCCAAACTTGATTTTCAACATATTCTCCATTCAGATTTATTGTTATTTGAATTTGTAGTTAGTTATCGGTTATGTTTCAACTCGAAACTTAGACTTTTTCGCTTTGTATCTACGGTATTTTTATTCAATATTAATTAAAAGCTAACTGAGTCAGACTGTAAATTACAAACAATTACCTTATCTTTTGTACCTATCCTGCTCCTGAAATAAATTAAATTTCAATTTCGCCCCGTTAATGTTTTCACAATTTTTAAGGGTTGTGTTTATTTCTAGTTTTATTAGATTAGTGATGGGTTACGTTATGATTTCGTGAGGGATTTAAATATGTCGAGATGTTGAACCTTTTCAATCTTCTAATAAAGAGCTACACATCATAAGTCATTACAATTATTATAATAAAGTAACTACAGACCATATTTACATATATCGTTTGTACTAAGATTTATGGAACATGCCTTATTTCTTTCAACAGATATATGGATATAGCCAAACTAAACATTTTACACTTCCTAGAATAATCACAATTTTCTAACTGAATTTCCAAAAATTCAAAATTGTGTAGAAGATTTTATTTATCTATTGTAAATTTACTCGTAATTATTTTAACCTTTTAAAATGTATACCATTTTTTCTGCCAAATCATTTTTACTGAAAAAATATTAAATTCGTAATAATTTTTTTCTAGTTTTTTATGCAAAAGTTGGAGGTCTAATTTTACTCCTGATGCCCACAGCCTTGTTTACTTTTGAATTAGAGATTTTGCGTTCATTGGCCTATTTATTTAGTGCAGACACCTTTTTAGAAGGAATGACCATTTTGCAAAAATTTACAAATAAACGTATGTATATTCTCCTATTTATGGTTAATATTACAAATTAATTTATGAACTTATTTTCAGATCGAAATTTTGAGCTTAAAAGTTTAACTTCAAACATCACTGAACTGTCATATAAAATGATAGAAATATATGTCCTCCTAATAGTACAATGTTTTGCATATTCCGGTGCATATTGGTATTTATCTCATTTATTTCCTGGGAAAGGAGGAATTAGAAAACCCTTTTACTTTATATTCCAAGTAAATAATTTCATGACATATTATTTCTTGTATCTATAAAGAAAATCAATCAATTTTTTTAGCCCTCTTTTTACAAAAAGATTAAAGCATACAATGGAGAGGATCCATTACATCCAGAAGTAGCTGTTAGAATCAGAAATTTAACAAAAACTATGAACAATGGCTTGAGTATTAACATCTTATTATAAGCACATATATTTTTATTATTAAATTAATTTATTTAGATAAAGAAAAAATTATTGTTGATGACCTCAATATGGACATTGGATGCAACAGAATCACTGTATTGTTAGGGCACAATGGTGCTGGGAAAACCACCACACTGAACATGATTACAGGTAAGATAGTTTCATGTTGAAATTGTTTTCAATTTATCTGTTCTTTGCTTATATTATTTGAGAAGGAACAGTTGATGTCAAGAGAAACACATTATGTCATCGACAATATTTTATCTCCAAAAGAATGTAATGTCAATTGGGTTTATTTTTAAGCCCTCAACATATTTAATTGATTTTATTACTATTTCGATAAATACTGGGTAACACATATTTATGTTACTTTACTAGAAAATTGGGAAATGTATACATTACACTTTTTTCAAAAGATAACAAATTCCAAAACTCAAAATAATTCATCAAACTTTCAATAATTAAACATAGGCCTCACGACCCATGAAAGCATTTCTCATTACTCAAGCTAGGCGGCTGCTACGGATTGTCCAAGACAGTCAGATGTACTTGACAGATGACGAATCGAAGGCGCATCCCGGAAGTCCCGCTAGTCTTTGACCAGACCTCGACGTCATTCTCCGTGTCGGGAACCAGAGGTGCACTGACAGGTTGTTAACCCAAAAAATCCGGCCAGTCAGTCCCTTCCTTCACCGAGATGCTGAGAGACTCCGCGGTCAGTAACCTAACCAACTGATCGTAAAGCTCTCTCGGCACTGACATCTCACTCTGATCTCCGACCGACGCATGTTCAAGGGTGTGCCCTCAAGGCGTCGTCGAAGTAGTGACGTTGCCGATTTCCTTCCTTAAATTGATAAAGACCGTAGACAGGGTTGAATTCCAACAGGTATATCACCCACCATTGACGGGGCATTAGGAGAGCTTCGCGAAATCCTATAGTTTACCAGTTAAGCTGACTGGATGCCTTCTTAGGGCTACCAGGGTCTAGATTTGGTTTTACCATGGCCGACTGTTGCCGATTAGCGAAATGTTGAGGACGGACAGACAAAGAAGAATCCTCCTAATCAGGCCGATCCAGAAGGGATTAGAAAAAGTTTATCTACTCATAAGGGGTAGAGGTATGTTGACGAGGTGAAATTCCAACAGGTATATCACCCACAATTGACGAGGCAATAGGAGGGCTTCGCGAGATGTTCTTAAAAAGATGGCGGAAGTGTCAGAATAAATTTCTGTGTTAGCAGTGCTTCTACTTTTTTATCCCGCTTTCATTGCTAATTCGGGTATTTTTTATTAATATTTCCTGCTGTGCTTGGTATTTTTTCATTGTGTATTGGAGTTGATTGGCATTTGGCTTTATTTTACTGCTTTGGCTGATGGCGTCTGTTGCTGTGAACGCTGCACGTGGCTGCCTGTAGGAAATCCAGCTTACTCCACAATTGTTCCTTGCTGTATAGTCTTTGCAGTCTCACTTGGCCCCTACGCATCGATAGCTTGTTTTGCATATGTGCGCGGAGTCTTTCCCTAACACGTGATAGACATAGTTACATAACCTCTTTCTCGGAAGTGGTATCTGCCTTTGGCATAGTTCTGGTTTTATTACTTCTCAGATGGGGGAGTCTGCTGGAATCAAGCTCAAGCTTAAATCTGCTTCAATGCCGTCGGACAAAGTGGAAAACATTCTTGCGGCCATCTCGGAACTGGGCACTGGTTTCAACAATCGATTTGACATCATGAAGGCGGACATCGATAAGAGGTTCGACGCTCTTAGCCGCCTCCTCCTTGGCAAGCTGGATGTGGTTGAAAAGGGTTTGCAAGGTTGTTGTAGCAGGATAGATGATGTGGACTCGAGGATGGCAGCTCGATGTGACGCTTTAGAGGCCGAAAATTCCAGACTTCAGCGGATTCTGAGACGTAATGACTTGATTGTAACTGGTATTCCTCCTGATGTTTCCGATGTCCTACGTTTTGCCTGTGAAGTTGCTGCAGCTTGTGGGGTGGACTGCTCCAGCAATGATTTGGCTCACTGTTGCTGGTTAAAGGGCGATAAAAGGAAGCTGCTGATAAATTTTTGTTCCTCGACTACAAGAGATCTCGTAATGAATAAGTACTTCAGGATGATGAAAGAGGGGAAGGCGTTGGATCTCGCTGCTGTTTGTCCTCAACTGGGATTGAGCTCTAGACTTTACATAAATGAACACAGCTCCCACGGAGAGGAAGCCTTGAGGAATTTTGCCAGGTTCTTACTTAAGCTGGGTAAAATTAGGTCCTTCAAATTAAAGGGAAGCCTTGCTTCGATTGTGCACATGGATGGCGGTGTTGTGAATTTTTCAGACATCAAGCTGCTGCGTATTAGATTCCCTGGTTTGGCCAGAAGTAAGAGGTCCGTCGCAAAGTCAAACTCCTCCTCTGGTTCGGGTCCAGCTGGCACAGGAAGCCCGGATTTCCATGGATTTTCTGAGTAACTTATTCTTTTTCATTGCTTTGTTCAAATTGCTTTTTACATCCACTAAATACAATTACATTCTTAGTATAAGTTAGCTTTAGTTCACATTATTGATATGATATTCTTGTTTTCTTTTTTTTTTTGCACTTTTCTTTTTTTTTCTTCAATGTATGGTTTTCTTTTTAATTTTGAATTCTTTATTGCTGCTTGTAGTTAGTATTATTTACTTAGAATTTTGAACTACTTTTAATTTTTAGTTTTCTTGGGATTTTATGCTTTTAATTGCAGTTCTTATGCTTAATTAGGTGCTGCTTTATATGATTGTATATGGATTTTTTATTTTTAACTTGCTTATATTTGCATATGTACGGCGAACTCATCTCGATTGATCATCTATTGCCCGCTGTTTTGATTTTTTGGAGGCCTCAGTATGAGTTCTCTTGATGATTTGGGACAGGTTGCAGGTGATAACTCACTCCTTAGATCAACTCTTACTAGCTTTTCTAATTCTTTAAATTTCGGTCATTTTAATGGACAGAGCATTAGACCAGGCGTCCGAACAGCAAAATTTGATGAAGTTAAGTGCATTCTAGAAGGCGGCTATCTCGATGTTGTTGGTGTGAGTGAGACTTGGCTGAAACCCTATGTTTCCTCTAAGTCAGTGGAGATACCTGGTTATAGGCTTTTTAGGAACGACAGACATGCTATCAGGGGTGGAGGTGTTGGTATATACATCTCGGGAAGGATCAAGGCTAGGCTAGTTGAAAAGTCTAGTTATCTCACTAATGGTAGTGAATACATCTTTTGCGAGCTTGCAATCGGGTTAGCCAAAGTACTTGTAGGTGTCTGTTATCTCCCCGATGGTGATCTTTCAAAAATGGATGACGTCCTATCACGTATTTCGCCGCGATACGAAAGCATCATTATTGGGGGAGACTTCAATAATAATCTCCTTGGCTTGCATGCCTCGGCTAGAGCTAGGGATTTCTTTGCTGGTCATAGCCTACATATCGTGCATAATAATAAGCCTACACATTTTGATGTTTTCCACGCTAGTAAGTCCCTATTAGACTTCTTTCTGGTGAGCTCGGTCGAGCAGGTTATGTTTCAAAATCAGTTCCAGGTGCCGGGCATCTCTAGACATGCCTTCATATATATTTCATCCGACATTCCCCTTCCCCAGGTCACCGAAGAATTCTCCTATCGTGATTATAGAGGTGTTAACGTGGAGGCCCTCTTGGACTGTGCGCTGTCAACAAATTTCTCTGACATGTATCTAACTAACAATGTAGACTTGCAGCTATCGGTTTTCAACAGCCGTGTCCTTCAACTTTTCAATCAACACGCTCCTCTCAGAACATTTTGAAAGAGACCGACTGTATCCAACTGGTATCATACTCCAGCCATCAAGAGAGCGAAGGCTCTTCGGGACCTTGCATTTAGGGCTTACTCTGAGCAATGCACGCTCGAGAGATGGGGACTATCACGAAGTTTCGGAACAGGTATCGTAAGGAGGTTCGTAGAGCCAAGATGGCTCAGGGAATAACAATATTTGGTGCATCGTGTTCCACTAAGGCTCTTTGGGCGAAAGTTCGTAACCTTGGTGTGCTTTCTGACTCAAACCCCGGGCAGCATGACATTGACCCTGACGTAATGAACAGCTTCTTTGCTTCAGTGCAAACTGATCCTACATCTATCTCTTCGTCGAGTAATAATTTTAGCATCGCCGATCATGAGGACTCCTTTTCCTTTTCCAACGTAGATATCTTTCAAGTCTTTTACGCCCTCTCGTGTGTCAAATCGGACGCAGTTGGTCTGGATGGGATTCCCTTAAAATTTCTGAAGCTAGTTTTTCCTGCCTCTCTAGTCATATCATTTATCTATTTAACACCATTATCACCACTTCAGCCTTCCCTACTCCATGGAAGTCAGGCAAGGTAATTCCTGTTCCCAAGTGCTCCAATTCTTCTCAGCCCTCTGATTTTAGGGCTGTAACCATTTTACCAGCACTCTCTAAGGTTTGGGAAATCTTAATCAGGAACCAAATAACTTCGGCATCTGCTGTCCCCTATCTTATTTACCCCAAGCAATCTGGCTTCCGCAAAGGTCATAGTACCTCGAGTGCCATTCTGGACATTACCGAGACGGTAAGGCTCAACATGGAACGCAAGCTGGCTAGCATACTCGTATTACTCGACTTTAGCAAAGCCTTTGATAGCCTAGATCACACTATTCTGTGTCATAAGCTGCAGAGTCTTTTCCGCTTTTCCCCGTCCGCTTGTAACCTGATCTACTCTTATCTGAGTTTGAGACGACAGTGTGTCACGTCAGGGGATCGTACATCTGATCTTGTGGGCCTTCACAAAGGTGTTCCTCAGGGGTCTATCCTGGGTCCAATCTTATTTTCCCTATTTATCAATGTCCTCCCTGCTGCTGTTAGGTTCCCTGTTGTACACATCTTTGCAGATGATGTGCAACTACTTTATTCAGTGCCAATGGGATCTGTGGGTCAATGTGCTGTAGATATCAACGCCGACCTTTCCTCTGTATCATCTTGGGCTTTGTGCAATAAATTAACCCTAAACCCAGTTAAGTCGAAATCGATTGCCTTCTTTGGTCATCCAATCACGCACCCATCTCCATTAATGGGGTTATTATACCCTATTGTGATAAGGTCTCCAGCCTTGGCTTCTTCTTAGATGAGACTTTATCCTTTTCGCCCCACATTAATACCTTAATCGGCAGGGTAGGTTTTGGTCTTCGCAAACTTTATAATATCAACATGTACCTGACAACATCTGTAAGGAAGAAGCTTGCCCATGCCCTGTTGTTTTCACACTTCGTTTATGGGGCGGAGCTTTACACTGGAACTTCCGCAGGAAATATTGACAGACTACGCACGTCCTTTAACTCAATTATCAGGTATGTGTACGATCTTCCACGGCGGGTGCATGATTTGCGCGGCTACACGGTGGACTTTCTTAATACTACCTTTGACAGGTACCTTATACTCCAACCTCATCTTTTTGTTCAAACTAATTCGATCTCGCATTCCGGAATATTTGTTTTTCAGGTTGGAATTTGTTAGGTCCCCTCGTTTCCCATTTAAGTTAATTATCCCGCGTCATTCATCCAACGTTCTGAAAAATTCCTACTTTGTTCGTGTTATTCCCATTTGGAACTTATTGAATTTCGCTTACTCCTCGCTTACTTTGATGGCATTTAGATCGCACCTTCTAGATTTTTTTAATGCTACTCAATTGGAAGTCTTAACTGGTCGTGCTGGTCTGGCTCTTCGTTAACCTATGCTCTTCTATTTTAGTCCATTATATTCTATTCTATTCTAATCTATTCTAATCTAACTTAATCTAATTCATTCTATTCTTATTTAATCTAATCCAATTTTTTCCTGCCCTTCGTACTACGTCCCTTTTTCGCGCATTGATTTACTAACTTTGACACTTCGGCTTGACAATCAAGTGTTAAGTGTGGTGTGCAGTTGTGTTTTAGCAAATGTTATGTTTTCAAGTGTTTTTAATTATTTTTTAGTTCTTTGTTAATCGCTTTAGCGTGTCTAGTTTGATTGTGTATTTTTCTGGGTGGAATTTAATCTAAACTTCTGTAATTGTATATTTTCAGTGCTAGTGTGATTCTAACCCTACTTTTCTGTGTACAACGTGCTTCTGTTGCATCACCTTACTAAATTAATTTTTCGGTGTCGGTATTTAAATCTCCTTAATTATGAACTGCTGTGGTTTTTGTCGCACCGAATTCGATGGGTCTTCCGAGTTTATAGCTTGCGATGGTGTCTGTGGTAAAGCGTTCCACACCTCCTGCGTTAAGCTCGAGAAGGCTGCGTTAAATCTTTTAAAAAAGTCGCGTAATTTACTGTGGGTCTGCGATTCATGTGGGCGAGCCCCAGCTCACACTTTTTTTGACACGCTCGCGTTGTACCGGGGGGACCTGGACAACCTTAGGAGCATGGTGGTTGGCCTATCGGACAAGGTTAACCTTAATGCCCAGTCAATTGAGCAAAAAAGGGTTGACTGCTCAATTTCAACTGTCGTTGACTGCCCTCAACAACCTAATGCTGTTTCAAAAAAAATAAAAAATAAAAAATCTAAAACACAGGCGATTTTGGCGAGTGATAGATTCAGCCCGCAAAATACGTCAATCCCTGTAAATCAGGCTCCTTCTTCGGCAGGTGTGGCCGTATCTAGCGCAGGGAGTCAATGCGCAAATATTACCACTCTAGTTCTTGTTTCGGAATCCGCAGTACCGAATAATAATATTATTACTTCCGTGTCCACATTAGGGAATGGTAATGGCACCTCCTTGAGGACAGTACCAAAACCTTCGAGTGTTTTCGTTACTCGGTTCTCTCCTGAAACGTTGTGTGATGACATATTGACGTATCTTAAATCCAAAAACATTGCAACAGAGAGTATTTCTTGTCGTAAAATTAGTAAATCCTCGAAACCGTTGCATCCTTTGTCTTACTTGTTTCAGCAGATATGCAGGAAAAGTTATTAGATCCCTTATTCTGGCCCTCCGGCGTTTCACTAAATTATTTGTACCTTCCGTGCGCCAACCTAGAAATACAGTTAATATAAGCAATGTTATTCCAAAAAACTGAAGTCGCTTTCCCTTTACTATCAATATGTAAGGGGGATTCGGACAAAAACTGCACATATCTTCAAATCCTCTGTTGCAACTTGTTTTGATATCGTTGCTTTCACTGAAACTTGGCTGCATCACGGCTTTCGTGATGCCGAAATTTTAGACAATTCTTACCAGATTTTTAGGAAAGATAGACATACGGATTCTGAGGCTCGTGGCGGTGGCGTACTCCTCGCATGCAAAAACATTTTTAACTGCAGCCAAATTGAGGTTCCAAGTTTTTCCAACACTCTTGACACTGAACTTATAGTTCTTAAGCTATCTCTTTTAAAACACGACTTATACATACTATGTTGCTATATTCCTCCAGACTCCATAAACATTGTTGATGACAAAGGTCAGAATATTTACGACCTACTCACTTCAACATCTAATTTTATTCACGGCAAGATGCAACCTCTTGACGAACTACTACTTATTGGTGATTTCAACTTACCTAATATACAATGGGTACTAAATGAAGATGACGATGACTATCTTCCTCTTAATAACTTGTCAACAAAGGAATCACTATTCCTGGACACTATGTCATCTCTTGGTCTCAGCCAAATCAGTAATGTAAAGAAGGACATGGGAAGGCAGTTGGACCTGGTTTTCTCTACTGACGCGGGTAACATATTAGTTGAATCTAGCCCCGTTATAATGTCTACTCTTGACAAATATCACCCCCCTCTACTAATTTCATATTGTTTTGAAACCGAAAACATTACTAATTGTGACGAAACACAATACTTTTTCAATTTTAGAAAGGCTAACTTTACGGAACTTTCCTGTAGACTTACCTCTATTGATTTCAACACATTACTGTCTAGCAATAGTGTTGACGAAGACGTCTCTAAATTTTACATAATTCTTTTCGATTTATTTTCCTCTCACGTTCCCCGCGAGCGAAAGCGGACCTCTAAAACATCTCCGCCATGGTTCAATAAAGAACTAAAACATCTTAAAAATAAAAAAAATAAATTGTGGAAAAGTTATATGAGTGACAAAGGCATTATAAGCCACAATAATTTCCTCACATGCTATAATGAGTTCAAAGAACTTTCCTCTACACTTTATGATGAATATATTCAAAGCATGCGTGCGAAATTATTTCGTGACCCACGTATCTTTTTTAAGTTCATTAATATGAAGAAAAAAACGGACAACTACCAAAATACCATGAGGTACAAAGATTCTGCTAGTGATGATTCATCCGAAATTTGCAATATGTTTGCTTCTTATTTTGACAATGCATTTTCTTCGTCCAATTTCCTTCCTCGAAATGACAACTTCAGTCATATGAACGATTCTCATAACGTTTCATTCACTACCCCTACAATTGCGAGAGAGGATATACTCGATCATATTAATGGGCTTCCAAATGACTTCACGACGGGTCCTGATGGGATCCCTCCAGCTTTCTTTAAGTCATGCTGCCATGCCCTTGCATCTCCTCTGAGAATTATTTTCCAAAAATCGCTCAATAGCGGTTGTTTCCCACAGCTATGGAAAAATTCTTTTATCATACCTATCCACAAAAAAGGTAGTAAGAGTGAAATTTCTAACTATAGACCTATTGCAAAATTATCTTGTATGCCTAAATTATTCGAATCTATCATTTACTCTCAGTTATCAATTTCCTGCAAGAATTTGCTTTCTTCAAACCAGCATGGATTTATCTCGAGCAGGTCTACAACCACTAACTTGTTGGAATTTGTCTCGCATACCGTTGGCAGGTTTGCAAAAGGCTATCAGACAGATTGTATTTATACTGACTTCAGTAAAGCGTTCGACAAGTTATCTCACTCCGTGATATTCTTTAAAATGGAAAAGTATGGGTTTCACCCAACATTTATAAAATGGACGGAGTCTTATTTAGATAACAGAACATATCAAATACTATTCCGTCATTCCGTCTCCAGAGTCCTGAAAGCTTCGTCCGGCGTACCTCAAGGGAGTCACTTGGGCCCGTTGTTTTTCATTCTATCTATTGACGACATTGTCTCTGTTGTGAGGCACTGCAAAGTATTGATTTATGCTGACGATATTAAACTTTTCGCTCAGATTAAATCTGTTAACGATTGTGAACTGGTTCAAGGTGATCTTCACAAATTTTACGTTTGGTGCAAAAACAATAATTTGGCCCTCAATATCGACAAATGTGAGGTTATGACTTTCCACAGGAATCAGAAACCAATCACTTATGATTATGTGTTCTCGGATTCCACGATTCGCCGTCGCGAGGGTGCTGTTTGTGATTTGGGTGTTAAATGTGACCATAGATTGAATTTTATATCCCACATTAACTATATGGTATCTAAGAGTAGTTCTATGCTGGGCTTTATTAAACGTTGGTCTCGAGAGTTCTCGAATCCCACCATAACACTGCGTTTGTACACTTGCTTTGTGAGACCTCTCCTTGAATACGCTAGCCAGGTCTGGTCTCCATTTTACACATCGATCATCGAGTCTGTTCAGCGGAACTTCCTGCGCTTCGCTCTTAGGCACCTACCCTGTGACAATTCATTGATTCTTCCGCCTTATGAGGATCGCTTGAAGCTTTTGAATATGCACTCCCTTGAAAAACGTCGCATGGTCGCCGATGTAACTTTTGTGCGTCAACTCTTAAACGCGAATATTGATTCTCCCCTTCTACTTAGCAAAATCTCTTTCCGTGATAGGGCGCACAATTTGAGAAGGTTACCTCTGTTGCATGTTAACTCCGCAAGATCCAACTTTAGTATGTATGAACCCATCAATCGCATGTGCATTGTTGTTAATATTAAGGCTGAGCATTTTGTCGTTGACATTTCCAAGCATGTTTTAAAAAAACGTCTATATAATACTTAATTTTCTGTTTCCATGTCGCATTGCATGTCATTTCATTCGGTGTTTGGTCTATGTTTAGTTTAACATACTAATACTAACACCGACTAAGTGATGAATCGCATGTATTGTTGAGACGTTTATTTATTAAACGTGTCCATGCAGCGAGCTTGTGTTAAGCTGGTTCTGATAGTCTGATTTACAATAGGTAGTGCACCTGCACCCTCAGTTCTCACTTCTGTACTAGTACTTTCTACGTAATACCTCTCTGGGCAGCGGGAGTGGATTGATCGATCGAGTGCGTTTTGTCGGCATATTTATAGATTTTTCATTTTAGTTAATCTTAGTATTTTTTTTTTTCTTGTTTATTTTTATTGTTCTGCCACTCATTTTGTTTGCTGTAGCAACATGTTTTTATACAATGGGCCTAAAGGCCTAGTTGCTTATCATAATAAATAAATAAAAAAAATATCCTATAGTTTACCAGTTAAGCTGGCTGGATGCCTTCTTAGCGCTACCAGGATTGAAAGTGACAATAGCCGGATGACGTGTCCGAGAATATGAGTATCACGGCTTGATGTCTTTGGCGTGATAAACTCCTACCGTTTTTCCCTGCAGATCTTCAAGCTCGTATAAGGAGTTCCCTTTCTTTGACTTGACCCGACACTTTACAAATTTACGTCCTAGTTTAGCACTAGTCTGCTGTTGGAAATTGCTTTGGGCAAAATTCCGTCTGAACACTTCTTGACCCACTTTGAAATTAACAGGCTTCGCTCTGAGATTATAAGCTTTTGAACCCTGTTCGAACGCGTGGTGTAAGTTCTCCTGCACTCTCGCATGGATCAATCAAGAGTGTTCGGTAGGGAGAGAAACCAGTTGCTTGGTGGAAAGAGCTCCTGAGGGAACTAGCTATCTGGCTCAGCTTCTCATCCCACTTTGTGTGTTCCTTCCTGATGTATGCCCTAATCCCTGACAATAGAGACCTGTTCACTCGCTCTGAGGCGTTTGCTTGCGGCGAGTAAACTGCCGTTCGCAAGTGCTTCACCCCATACTTATCCAGTAATCTGGCGAACTGAGCCGAGCAAAACTGGACTCCATTGTCAGAGACTATCGTTTCCGGGACTCCGAACACATGGAATATTTCGGTTTCTATGAACTTGCACACATTGAGAGTAGATGCCTTTCTCATAGGTGTGAGAATCCGGAACTTTGAAAAGTGGTCAAGAACTATCAGTATGCGGACATTTCAAGAGAAACACATTATGTTATCGACAATATTTTATCTCCAAAAGAATGTAATGTCAATTGGGTTTATTTTTAACTCCTCAACATATTTAATTGATTTTATTACTATTTCGACGAATGTTGGGTAACACATATTTATGTTACTTTACTAGAATATTGGGAAATGTATACATTACACTTTTTTCAAAAGATAAAAAATTCCAAAACTCAAAATAATTCATCAAACTTTCAATAATTAAAAAAAAACACAATAATATATACATACACATGTATCTGGGATCGATGCGTTCTCTATGAATGAAAAGTAAATATAAGCAAACACTTGGTCCCGGCGCTGATGGTTTAGTTGATAAGGGGTAGGCCGTAAAAGCAAAAATGGAAAAAACGCACACAATGTTAATCCACAGTCTTCAATTGTACAAGAAGATTTGATCATCTTAATGGGCTTCCAAATGACTTTACAACGGATTCTGATGGGATCCCTCCAGCCTTCTTTAAGTCATTCTGTACCTCCCTGGTAGCTCCGCTGAGAAGATATTTACTTTCCTTCAGCTATGGACATATTTTGTTATGTTACATATGTAGAGTGATTTATTTTGGACGTGAATTCTCAACTGTCAACATGAGCTAACAGATCACTCGGTGGACAGCGTTGACTGCAGGGCGGCACGCTAGCACCTCGGCTATTGTGGGAAAGTTAGGGGGGGGGGGGTTAACCCATAACCTTCCGCTGCCACCTGCCATAATCAAAAATTTCGAGCCTACTACCTACTACCTGCGTGAAGGCACAGATGGACTACCTTCTTCTTTTTTTTCACGAGTCGCGAGTTGCGACGTCGATCTTTGCCGCTCAGCTGGCTATCGGCTGGCATAGACGTGCGCTTCGCTCAGTGTAACCGTGCTACATACACTACGCTACGACCATAACAAATTCTTTTATCATACTTATCCACAAAAAGGTAGTAAAACTGAAATTTCTAACTATATGCCGTACGTGCCCAAATTCAAATCTATCATTTACTCCCAGCTCTCAATTTCCTGCAAGACTTCTCTTCGAACCAACGTGGGTTTATTTCGGTAAGGTCAACAACCACTAACTTATTGGAATTTGTCTCGAATACCGTTGACGGTTTTTCAAAAGGCTACCATAGAGATTGTATTTAAACAGACTTTGGTAAAGCGTTCGAAAAGTTATCTCATTCCGTGGTACTGTTAAAAATGGAAAAGTATGGGTTTTCTGTAACATTTCCGCCATTCCATCTCTAGAGTCTTGAGGGCGCTGTCTGGTGTACCTCAAGGCTTGGGACCGTTGGTCTTTATTCTATATATTGACGACATTGTCTCTGTTGTGAGGCAGTCTTGATTTATGCTGGCGACGTTCGCTCAGATTAAATCTGTTAACAATTGTAAAAACAAATTTTGCGATTGGCGCAAAGGCAAATATTTGGTACTCAATATCGAGCAATGTGAGGTTAAGATTTTCTATAGGAATCAGAAAGCAATCATTTATGATCATGGGTTTTCGGATTCGTCGATTCACCGTATGTATTCGGTCTGTAATTTGGGTGTCAAATATGACCAAAAATTGAATTTTATCTCCCACATAGTATTAAAGAGTAGCTGATAGTTGTATGCTGATGTTTATAAAACGTTGGTCCCGTGAGCGCTCGAATCCCACCATAACATTGCGTTTATACACCTGCTTTGGGAGACCACTTCTTGAATACGCTAGCCAGGTCCGGTCTACACTTTACGGCACACACATCTGTTCAGCTGAACCTCCTACGCTTTGCCCTCAGGCACTTACCCTGCAATAATTCATTGATTCTTCCACCCTGTTATGGTCGTAGCATACTGGATGCAGCAGTATGCTACAATGAAGCTGGCAGCAGTATGCACCGTGTGTTACACGACGATTGTGCTACCACTCTAACCAGACTGCGCGAGTGAACACTGGCTGGACAGAGTACACAAATTGTTTTGACAGGAGAAGAAGAAGAATCCGAGAGGCCGCAAACCGAGTGAACTTGCTGGCATTGTGATTTTTGGTGCGGATATAACAGGAAAAGTCACGCACGCGGGTGAACCAAAAATTAGTGTGGTACATTTTTAGTAGGCTCCGGGTGTTAAAGCATAATTAAAAAAAAAAAAGGAAACCGCAAAGGTAATTGGATAGCGAAGGAAGCTGTATATGCAGCCCCAACAACGAAAATTTACAAAAGGTAAAAATTTAAGAAATACATTTTGGTATAAGTCACATGCAGTATTGTTTTTATCACCGCAGAATTTTTATCATGTCAAATGCTAACGAATCAAACAGACAGCGAAATTTTAAGAACGAAATCCAGAAACTCTCTGCAATTTCCCTGACGTTCCACCTGTAGGGCGGCATAATCAGCCGAGACATAAATTGAAGGAAATTCTTCCATCTTGTGTGAGAATCGTAAAAGCGCAAGGTTTTGGTAACTGGGGAGCCACGGAGGTTATACTCCAGGATATTGTCGTCACGTTCCCATGTTTTAATTGCCCAAATGTGTGGTTAATGCTGTGCCCCGTTTATTAAGAACTGCCAAATATCGAATATTTATATAACGGAAGATGTAACTAGCGATTAAACAAACCCAGCAGTATGCAGTTTGAGTCTAAATCCGCAGTGATTACCACGCGATAGCTTTGAGAGGTCAGGAATCGAGTTTAAGGAAAGACCCTCATAAAAGTGTGAAAAATGTAATTAGTATATAAGCTAACCAATTTCGTTTTACATAAGTCAAACTATGTTCGGCATTTCCAGATTTTTTTAACGTAGTAACACATAATGGACATTATTGAGTCCAGTTAGCAGTAGCCTTATTCCAGAGTAGCAATAGAACAGTAAACAGATTACTTTCCAGATTCTAACCAATAGGTTCAACTGCAAGTCATGATGGTATAACTTTCTTTAAAACATCCTGAAAAGTATTAGGTCACTAATAGTAAAAAATTGTCCGGCAAGGTAATCGACAGCGGGGAACACCTAACCACTTAGGGAAATAAACTTTATTTTCATAAAATTACAGCTCGTCGTAAAACAGAACAGCCAACACTTTCGCCTCCATGGAGCTCCTACGAGGGACAAGAGATGGTGTAAGTAATGTAATTTACCATTTAGTATATTGTCCGGTTTATTTCCGCCGTATTGCCCAATGAGGCCCACGCATTAGTTAAAAGGGGCCGAAAGATCAGTTCGGAGTAGTCAGCGTCGACCGATTCCTAATGGAACGGCCCTTGTCAAAGTCAACACATTTGCATGAATTCTTGTAAATCTTTTCTTTGCACTTCATCGTTAGTTTTTTGCGATCGACCCATTTATACTACTAAGTATGTCTATAACCAACATTTGTCGTGGGCATGCAGCCAAGTTGCCATGAAGGTAGAATCTTGAACTTGGTCACTACTGAAAGCACTATATTAAATGGCTATACATAATGTCAGGTTATCCTAATACGCATAATTAGGACGTGCTAAGTATTGACATAGATTATTATCATATTTATGTCGCTAGTGCTAAAAAAACACGAATTCAAGATACTCTAATAATATATGTGACAGTACAACACATCCCAATCACTAAAATTTAAAACTCTTTAACTCATGCCATATACTATGATATGATACCGTGGCATATATAAATTTTTTTATATATATACATATATACTATGATATGATACATGATGATATGATATAAAAAAATTTATATATGCCAAGGTATCATATCATAGTATATGGCATGATACAAAGATAACAAAGTATGGCCGATTCGAGACGAATTTTAGTGTTGCTACGTCATGAGGTGACTATTGTCATTTCCAGCCAATTTTTTTTTGAGTTTTTCGTATTTTACTTGACTGAAATACGTTTTGAATATATTAAAGTATTTACCGAAATATTAGTTTCTTCGTTTAAATCACTTCGGAAAAAGTACTTATGTGCTCGTGCGAAAGCAAAGAAATTTTCAAATATGAAACTTTTATCACTTTGATAAGGACGATTAAAATTGAGACGAACAAATTTCTGACAATTGTCACCAAAGGAGGCAAACAACCAATTGACAGATAATTCGGCCATACCTCGTTAATCTTTGTATCATGAGTATATGGAATCTCATTGTTGTACTGTCACATATATTATTAGAGTATCTTGAATTCGTTTTTTTTTAGCAATAGCGTATATCTATTACTGAGCTAAATTATCCTGCATCGTAGACTCTACTAGGATATACTATATTGTCCACACTTGTTAAGATTATATTAATTTTACTTCAACGCTGTCTACCGAGCATGCTGACAGTCTGGACTTCACGTCCAAGTTCAATCACTCAACATAGATCCATAACAACCCTATGAGGATCGCTTAAACTTTTAAATATGTACTCGCTTGAAAAACATCAAATGGTTGCCGATATAACTTTTGTGCATCAACTATTAAACATGAATGTTGATTCTCCGTTGATACTTGACAAAATCTCTTTCCGTAATAGTAGGCACAATTTGAGAAGCCTACCTCTATTTCATGTTAGCTCCTCAAAGTCTAACTTTAGCATGTACGAACCTATTAATTGCATATATGCATTGCTGTTAATAATATGGCTGGGCATTTTGTTGCATACGTTTCTAAGCATGTTTTAAAGCACGTCTACATAATACTCAAATTTGTTGTTTTATGTGGCATTTCATGACATTTTATGCGGTGTTTGGTGTATGTTTAGTTTAACAAACTAATACTAACACCGACTAAGTGATGAAAAGCATGTATGGTTGGCCGATTATTTATTAAACTTGGCACTACAGCGAGCTTGTCTTAAGCTGGCTCTAATAGTCATTTTTTAATTGCAGTGGGGGCCGGTAGGATGGAAAAGACCTCAATCGACAATTATTTCACAACAACAATTAAAATACTGACATTTGCGGGCCTATGTCATTTCAAGACGACAACGCAGTTATGGGAACCAGGTTTCTCTATTAATCAAAAGTATACTTACGACCCCGGTGGTTAAGTTGCTAAGAGCACAACATATTTTGGTTTTAGTTTCAATCGCCGGTTTTTTGTAAAACTCCTATTCCCACATGTATGAATAAAAATAATTTTAATAACAGGGGATTAATAATGCTGATGAATATGCAGAAAATCAAATTGCGGTTAGAAAATCTAGGGATGGAATATGAATCCGCCAAGAGCAAAGTTGAGTAGATTAGGTGCTTATAAATTTAGCATAGGGAGTGAATTGGGGTGCGAAGAATGTACATTAAAATAGGAATAAACGCGAAGTGAAAAAAAAACGTGTAAGGTGTCAAAACTAGGGTAGTTGTAGCAATTTCAGCCGAAAATAATAGGCATGGATGAATTGGTACTGATGTCTGGCGTAAACTTGAAGAAACAACTTTAAACAGTTTTTGAACATAAAACATGCTACATAGAATTGCTGCCAAGAATCTATAGCGGAAGCATCGTTATTAGAGTCATGGAAAAATAAAACTCTTTTACTAAGTACTCTGAATTACTGCATTCATGGGGTAAAACCACTCCAAGCGACTTAAGCTATGTACTCCTACTAATTATTGATTTTGGAATCTTTAAATATAACTGAAAATGATATTTAAATTCGAATTATTCGTGTGCACTTTCTTACCTTAATTTTAATAAGCTGAGTATTTAGTGCCTGAATGATTTTCAGATAGAATTTCCTCCATGAACCTAATTCTAATTTATTATTGGATTGTTTAACTCTGGGTAGCTGCGCCAAAGCATTATTATTGCCATAGATGGTGAAGACATGGAGTATACCAAGTTTGTCCGTCTAACCGGACGACACAGTAATAAAAAAACGTAAACTATATTTGTAAAATTGGGCAACTATTCCGTAATGTTTACATACAAAAGTTTTCATTTTAATATTTGGGCACTGCTTGTGAAGGCGTTGAGCTAGAGGGAAATATCTTATACGGCGTCCAGGTATTAGTTGTAGACCCAAATTCGAAAATTGGCTAAATTAGCCACCACCTTCATAAGATTATCATACAAAAATTTCCAGATTCTTATGTATACTGGAAATCCGATTAGTTCTAGACATTTTTTATGTACTGAACGTAAGAGTCTGTCAATTAGTTATAACCATTTTTAATGTCCAATAAAAATTTTCTAGAAACAAATACGAGAAATAATTTTAACGATCACATAATCTCAAAACAAACGAGTGGCTATATTTACTGGTATCCATCTACGTTATTGGCAAAATTGTCTTAGATCAATTGCAACCTCTTTCCTAGTTCACCTTAAAGGCACATCTAAAACTCGATTAGCAGCATTTAGGCGTAGAACTCTTGTTAATCAGGTTTTTTTTTGTAATGGATGGGACAATGAAAGATCGTTTTTAAAAATTAAGTTTTGATTACCAAGTTACCAGTTCTGGAAATACCGCTGAACTTCAAGCAATTTCTCGTTCCCAATCGTTCCAGTACAGTGGGAAAGTATGCTCTCATGGAAAGAGAGAGGAATATGAAGCTTTCATGCATTTTTGATTCAACGAGCAGTCCATTTATATACATGTCATTAGTTCGTACCACTGACATATATAATATGGACTGACTACGTTCATAGAAATGTACTGCAAAAAGTGTTTTACCAAACGCAATATATTCATTAGATATGCAGCGAAATTCGCTTTTCCAGCTGTACGCTCATTTTTTCAACTTCCCGCCAATGAATTTTTTCAATGTTGGCACCGGCTGTCAAATTTGCTTATATTAGACGTACGTGCAATTGGACACATTACACCGAAATAAATCGAAACGGAGAAGCTGAGCAAATAGGTTTGTTCGATGAAAACACCGGGTAAGCCCCGGGCTACACCGGGCTGTACTATCTTGTTTTTTGAAAACCCTGGGCTTACACGGGGTTACAGAAACTTGTTCGATGAAAGCCCGGTGTTTCTGATTTCGTGCCCCGAACTGGCACTAAAAATTTCTAGGGGTAAACGTTTGACATTTGTCATTTGTGAACTGTCACATGGAATTTGTTCGGTGATTGCGGTTGAGTGCTGTATATAAAAGTGAAAAAATCGTGGAGCTCATACCAAATTCAGATTATATAAGGATATTGGATAAGAAAGACACAATACCCATCGATAATATGCACATAGGAAATTCGAATGAAAATTATAAGGAAATATTTGAGGAGGCGTTTAAGGTCGAAGAACATGGATGAAATCTTAAGATTTGCCTTTCTAGTAAGAAATTTGATCGTAAAAATGTTTCTTTGCCATTATTAACAAATAATTTTTATAGACCACGTTATCCCTGCAGCTACCAAGCAAGTAGGTTTGAAGCATACAACATATAAGAAATTCTCTAAATTCTTAAATAAGATGTCAGGAAAGGGTTTAATACTGGCTCGATAAGAAGCCACTGGGATAGAGAAAATCATTTCTGTTGATTTTGATCATCCAAACAGTAATCTTATATCTAGTGACAAAACATTGATGATAAAAGTGAAAATAGTGCAGCACAACTGTTTCTTGCAGAAATGATGGAGCTATATCTGGTCACAGATGAACCAATTGTCATTTTTTCAAAGTAAAGTTACAGAAAAGGCGATAATATCTATATAAAAAAGCTAATAAAAGAATATGTAATTAAGAAAAAACTTCGAAATATTTTTTGTGCATTTTAATATTTATTTATTCTTAAATTTTTAATTATTTCACCTATTTTATAAATAAATTTTCACAAATCACTGGAAATTAGAAGTTAAATTATGCTCAGGAGAACTGTCAGAGAAATGTCATTTCATTAGATTTACCCGGTGTTTTAAAAACTTGTTCGATGAATGCACAAAACCCCGGGTAAATTTGGGGAAAATTGTAGGGGAAGATTTACACGGTGTTTTCATCGAACAAACCTAATTTCAAATTTTACGGATGACATAACCTAGAAAAATTACCTGTACAATGTAAAGAACATATAACTTAACTGTTAAGTGGGAAACACAATTGCACCGTTTCGATCCGATACGTGCAAATGTCAAATTTGCTTATATGAGACGTACGTGTAATTGGACACATTCGCCGAAATGGATCGAAACGGATCGAATCGAAACGGAGAAGTTGAGCAAATTTCAACTTTTACGGATGACATAACCTAGAAAAATTACCTGTACAATGTTTGTGTATAACTCAAGATGGATGAAGAAGTTTTTATTGAAGAAATTAAAAAATATGAAGAGTTTTATGACAAAGGCAACAAATTTTACATGGATGTAAAAAGAAAAGACAAAATCTGGAAAAATTTCAATGAGAAATTTAAAACTGATGGTAAGTTTGAACGGAACAATTGTGCTCATGCACGTAACGGATCGAATTGAATCGGAACGGCGGAATTGTGTTTGGCATCCGTATTATATATGTCAGTGGTTCGTACTCAATGCAACTGTTATAATCATTTGCAATTATTTATTATTGACTTTGCGTACGAAACAGGCTTGTAATTCCATGTAGTTAATTTTATAAGAAAATAGCTCTAAATTGATTTAATCAAAATACTTTTGCACTTATTTTTCGCACAAATTCTTTGGTTTTTTCCAACACAATGCTTACGGAATATTTTCGGTATTATCATTAAAATGCGAATAATTATACCTTTGTTTTTGCACTGGAATTCAAAATTTAACTTCAGAAGAACTATAACCTGAATAGTAAAAATCATAATACCTTTAAAATAAGATTATGAGTAACATTTTTTTATTTTATTTTTTTATTTCCAGGTTGTATTGAGAGATCAGCAGGAGAAATAAGAGTATGCAATTTGAGAGAAGTGTCAGTTTACCGCCATTTAATTGGATTTTGCCCCCAACATAATGTATTTATGCAATACTTATCTTGCTCAGAACATTTGCATTTTTTTGCTCGTGTAAGCTTACTTCTACATTATTTTAATTTCAAAAACTTATAATAGACTATTTGGATTAGTTAAGAGGTTTAGACAAGCGAGAAGCTGAAAAAATAACTACAGATTTATTGGAAAAACTTCATTTACAAGAAAAAGCAAATGTGCCAGGAATGAAATTATCAGGTGGTATGAAAAGACGATTGTCTTTGGGATTAGCAATTTCCGGAAATACAAGGTGACAAATATTATAAATGTATGGCAAACAAATTACAGATTTTTTTTTTTTTTAGAGTTATCATATTAGATGAACCTTCATCTGGATTGGATCCAGAATCGCGCAGAGAATTATGGAATATATTACTGGAATTAAGAAAAACTCAAGCAATCCTAATTACAACCCATCATATGGAAGAAGCTGAAATATTAGGCGATACCGTGGCCATATTATCAACAGGAAAATTGTTATGCTCTGGATCAATTTTGGAATTGAAACGTTTATACGGCTCGGGATATATATTGAAACTGTTGACATCGGAAAATTTTAATCAAACGAAAACGCTGAGTATTATAAAGGAATTAATACCCACAGCGAAAATAAAGGTTAGTGTTATATTTAAAATGCATTTAAAATTAAATATTTTGGTTGTATTTTTGTTTTTTTTTTACAGAGTCTTGTATATCCGACAGTGTGCATTTCGTTACCATATAATTATCAAGATTACTATCTAAAGGTACTGGTTGAATTAGAAAATTTAGCTACAGATTTGGGAATATCTTCAATAAGCATTACAAATACGTCTCTGGAAGATGTCTTTTTAAAGTAGTAGACATTTTATTATTTTTCAAATATTTCGCTAATTCAAAACTTTCAGCTGTGAATCATATGATGAACATGATTCAGTTCAAAATAAATATGATCGGATTACAATTCCATACAAACAGCTTGAAGATAATCGTAATAATCCGACGAAAAATCCAAAAATTTTAGCTAATCAAGGATTGGCAGTATTTTACAAAAAAGCAATTTTTATAAAAAGGGAATGGATCTTTACACTTTTTATGGTAAACATATTTTATATATAGACAATTCAATTTGAGCAAAACAGGTTTTTTATATTCTTCTTTATTATATAGTTTTGTATACCGTTGTTAAGCTCCATAATTTCCATGTCGATAGTAAGTGCACAATTCGATACTGTTGATTCACAGCCACTTAAATTAACTGTGGAGTACTTACCGTACACACACTTGTATTTGAAAATTCCCTCTAATATGGAAGTGTTAAAAAATGTTGTTTTGGCAGAAATAGAGAAAGCAAACTTAAAATATTCTTTCATTAATGAAAGTAATAATTTAGAAGATGGTAAGTGTAAATACATATTTGGAATCGTAATATTTTAGTAATGTTTTTTTTTTCATAGAACTTTTAAAAATTCAAAGTGGCAATCTAACATATTTTTATGAATACGTAATGGGAGCTTTAGAGGTTGTTGATAATGAAGGCGATCCTGTTATTAAAATTCTTCATTCTGCAAATATAATACATAGCTCTGTTATAATGCTAAGCCTGGCAGACAATGTTATTTTTAAATACTTATCGAACAGCAAAGGTGAAATAAAGGCAATCAATGTCCCTTCTAAGAGGTGAGTTTCTTAAAAACGTCATTTGCTGTATGTTTATTTACTATAGTGATAATATGTTCATTTAGTTACTTTTGTTTGAATACTGCTTTGTGAATGTTGTGATACGTGTCTATATATGAATGAATGAACTTATAATAATTAAATATTCAAAAACAGTGCTGAACAAGACCTTATTAGAATCTTATTAAGTCCTCCGAGCACCCACATCTTAATCATAAAAGCAAAAAATAATTGAAAAATTCAATCATAATCGCAGCATGTAATTGACTATACGTCTGTAACTATATTCTTTACGATGTTCAAGTCTACTACATATTATAAAAAAAAAGTAAATTACATGATACATCGGACATATTAATTCAGTATACAATTAGACATTTAGACATTTATTATAACGATGATTCCATTGGCATTTTATTGATGATATCTGCATAAAGCCTTAGTAATAGGAGAAATGTAGGTACTTTATAGTTACATGAACTAATAAATTAATCTTATCTTATCTTATTTATTTATTTGCTTAGCATTGATCTTCTTTTGGAAAATGATATTATATAACTAATATTCCCTAAGGTCTTCATAGATAGGAGAAATGTAGGTTCTACACATCTTCTTATTTATTTGTTTGCTTGGCGTTAATCTTCTTTTGGAAAATGATGTTTCAATCCTGGCTATTCAATTCCAAAACCGGATACCCCGTGTAGCGATTAGCCAATTTAATAGGTTTGTTCGATGAAAACATTGTGTAAAACACCGTGTAAATTTTCCCTCCAATATTTATCCAGGGTTTTTGCGTTCAGCGAACAAGTTTTTAAAACACCGGGTAAACCTAGTGCAATGACATGTCCCTGACAGTTCTCCTGTGTTTAATTAATTGCAAAAAGTTATTTATAAAATGGGTGAAGACAAATATAATGTGCTCTAGCTATTTATCTATTTCTTTTCTTCTAATTTTTGCTTATTTTTGCTCAAGAAGTAATTTATATGCCCCATTCAGTGACAGTTGTCAAGTGTCAAATGTCAAAACATTACCCCAAGAAATATTTAGTGTAAGCTCGGGGGGGGGGGGGGGGGGGGGGGGTAGCAATAGGTTTTTCAAAAAACAAGGTAGTCCAGTCCGGTGTAGCCCTAGGTTTTCATCAAGCAGACCTAATGTCCTGTGATAAATCGCTATAACTTTGCCAATGCGATACACTAGGTTTATTTCAATCAATTTAAGTCTTCGGAACTAAAAATTTACTTTCGTCTTCAAATGCACTGTACACAATTTGTAAAACATTATATGTTTTATGTCAAATATTTAATTTTATTTATTTTCAGTAATTTTATTATCTCTAATGGGGAGGATTTTAAGTAAATTTAAGTCATGCTTTGCATGCATCTTTTTATTGTTGCCATCTTCTCTTCTATAAAATTCAGCGAACTTATATATTACTTATACTTATTATACTTATTACTTATACTTATATATTTATGTACGTTAAATAATTTAATATTTCAAATTGAATAAGTATGTAATTTCTAATAATTAATAATAAAATTGTAGGTATTACATTTCACGTTGCTTCATTTTTGTCCTTCTAGAGTAACTGAGATCAGCCCAACTCGACTGGAATACTTAAATATTATAATGCCAGTTGGTAAGTTTTTAACTAAAATTAAATTGACGCAAGCTCTAAACAATGCAGGCTTCAATCCAATCATTCGCTATTTCCAATTTTTACATATCAAATGTATAAAGTAACTTGCAACTGCAGATTTTTTGTCGCTGTTTCCCGTACGATCAAGAGTCGAGTCTATTGGTTTTTAACGATATAATGCAGCAAATATATATTTCTACTAGTTTCCTCTGTATACCTATTTTTACGAAAATCCGTCGGGTTAATTTATATAGATACATTTATCGATTTTTGAGACAGCATTTGGTGGAATATGTTTCTATTAGGCATTTTTGTTTAAAAAAAACAACAACAAAACACTTGCTCCGATTCCACAATAATTTATTTTTATTTTTTACAAAAATTGAGTAAAAACCTACGCGTTTCGTCTTATTAGGACGTCATCAATTGAATACACACAACGTGTAACGTTTGTGTTCTTTCATGTAGTGGTTAGTGTATGTACATAACTTGGTCAGCGTAGTATGTATGTATGTAACTAGCTCAGCTTAGTTGACCCAGATTTAGGTTTAGTGCAAGCCCTGATGATGTCCTAATAAGACGAAACGCGTAGGTTTTTACTCAATTTTTGTAAAAAATAAAAATAAATTATTGTGGAATCGGAGCAAGTGTTTTGTTGTTGTTTTTTTTAAACAAAAATGCCTTATATAAATTAAAAAAAAAAAACGCGGCCAAGTGCGAGTCGAACTTGGGCATAATTTAACACTATGTACTTTTTATTTATTTTTTCAAATGAGAGTAGGCGTCATTTGAAAAAAAATGTGCTAGTTTATATGAAAAAATGAATTGAGGACAACAGTAACAAAAATCTATAGATTTTTAATAAATAATTTATAATAAAATTGCATTGTAATATACCCGTTAAAATGGCGAATTTCAGTAAAAAAAATGTCAATGTCCGTGAATCGAGTTGACAAAAATTCTACATTTTTGAATTCTGTTCATAAAGAAAAGAAATTCATATATAGTTTTTAGCATACCCATGCCTCATCATCAGCCATTAATTTAAGATACATAGATTTAAAACTTAATGGAGATGAAAAAATCTACTGTGGCAAATTTTATTGGTTATCTGAAAAAAACAATTAT